>VCRD01000024.1:163524-363496 GCA_006783055.1 Trinorchestia longiramus
TTGGTATCGTTTGAGTCTTCTGTACGAATGTTGTCTTGCATTGATGAGGCGTTTAATTTCTTGTGAGAACCAAGGAGGGTTATTAGTTGGCCTAATTCGCTTTCTTGGGATATGGTGGTCTGTAGCGGTTGCAATCTTATCTTTGAGTATCATGTAGCACTCTTCGGCGTTTTTGTTGTTCATGAGTACTTCATAGTCATAGCTGCCAAGCTCTTCTTTCATTAGTTCGAAGTTTGCTCGTTTATAGTCGAGGACTTGTTTATGTTGAGTCCTTGTGTTAGGGTCTTGTACTTCGAGAGAGAAGTCTATCATCTGGTGGTCACCGATCTTGTCCGTAACTTCTAGGCCGTTTATACTGAGGTCAGTAGTCGTCATGACGAGGTCAAGAATGTTGTTTCCTCTAGTTGGTTCGTTGACATGCTGCTGCAAGGAATTGGTATTCATCAGGTCAATAAGTTTCGAGCCTGGTGTTTGACTTTGGCGAGTAGTCCAGTTTATGTGGGGCAAGTTGAAATCTCCCATGATTAGTGTTTCGTGAGGAGTACTAAGAATAATATCTAGGCAATCATAGAATTCGTCATCTTCAATTGCCGTGCAATTTGTCGTCACTATTGAGCAGAATCCAAATAACTTTTTCCCTATAAACTTGACGTGCATATCTTTTGCAATTAATAGTCTCTCTTAAATGGGAGGGTTGGTGTACACCGATCTCTGAAAAGAATCATGTCACAGAAATGTAAGTCGAATACGCTTGTTACACGAGCGTCCTATGAAATTTCATTTTTTTCATACCTTGAGAAACCTGGTGAATATTTTCATAACCCTCACCGGACTACGAAATGTCGAATGATACATTTAAAAACTTAGAACTGTTCCATGCAATTATTCCTAATATCATTAATATAGGGACATCGAAATTATCAAAATTGGTTTTAAAACAATGATTTGGAATGATGTTTCAAAAGAAACAAGCGGTGGTGCTCTTCATTATCCATTACTTCAAACTACTGTTGAGCCTATTCTCATTGCCTGACATTTTACGTGTTTCGAGACTTTTACGTGTTTTACGCCTGACTTTTTACGTGTTTTACGTGTTATTAAACTTTATCTGCTAAATATCATTGTAAAAAAAGACTGCAGCTACAATACATGACCTGCCTTGTACTACCATATTTTGTATTCAAAATATCTACTTGCTGACACTTGCTGTACACACTGGAAGTTCTCCCAACAATTAAGTTATTAGAAAGATAGAATTTATAAGATAGCAAACACTGAAAAATAAATTCTTTTTGAAGGGACAATAAATATTTTATTTTTACCTATATATGTAAAGAAAATGTATTTAGTAATAGAACACGATTCCTGTATGTGTTGGAATATATTGAATTAACAGTACAAATATTGCATATGCTTGAAAAATGTTCGGATAAAAATATATTATGCAAGTTCTAGTTCAAAAAAATTTATAATTGGTATTATGTAGATGTAATATATTCAACGAGCGAGTAATATGAGTTTAGAAATACGTTGCATAAACGCACAAGAAGGGATGAACATGGAAGTAGCGCAATTGTTTAGTAATGTGAAAAAATTGTTACGTTTTCGTTTAATTTCTTGATTTTTGATATTTGATGTTGTTACTATTCAAGAAAATCCGGTAATGCTGGTGGGAACTGCTCTGAAACCCTTGTTGCTTGTCGTACGAGTTAGCTATTGTTAAGATGGTGTTTAAAAAGTATTATTTCATGTTTCTCACCCTCTTCAAGTACTGACAATAGAGAAATGACGCCAGTGCACCCTATTTTGAATTATAGATATTTTAAAATAAAAGAACAATCAAGGGTTAAACTCAAGTATGAGTGCATGTTGTGTGATAAAACGATCTCAGCCGCCATGAACAGTACATACATCAAAAATTTACACTCATATTAAGGCGAGCAAGATCTTTCATTGTACTATTGTAAGTTCAATAATTCTTTGATAAGTTAGGAACTCTGTATGTATGCATCTTTTTATTTTATAGAAGGTTTTTATTTTTTCTTATATGACGACTTTTTTTAATGGTCACTGGAAGAATTCATGACGAGTATTTTTATGTAGTCCAAGGATCTATGCTGTATAACAAATAATAATTAATAATTATAAAACCATTTGCTTTTATTTCATGCGTTATGATTTCTCTGTCACTTATTTGATTTTTTTCAGCAATAATTATATTCCCTTTGTTCTTTTTTCTAACTGGCTGATATTTCACCCATAATTTGTGGTGTGGGGAAAATTTTATCTCTTTGAGCTGAATTTAGTACATATTTTATCAAAAAATAATAATCGTGTCGTACGCTTTGAATTCTGAAAATCCCGATCACCACCTTTATCAATAGTGACAGTGAAAGCGATTCGCGATGTTAAAAATAGCACTACTGCGATATGAAATTCACTCCATGACGCCTTCACTCTGTTGCTAAAACACGAAGATAAGCTCAATGAACTTTTTAGCGTACTAGAACTCCCAACCCTGAAAACTTCGGAAATAGAATTCATTCATAAATAAATTTGTGTTTTGTAATCCATTGCTACTGCAATCGACCGCGTGCAAGGAGAAGAGTCTATTTTCTACGGACACTTCCTAGCTACCCTTCTTATTATGCAAAATAAAATCAATAAACTGAAGTTAACGTAGATAGTTGAAACAATGTGTCCCACTGTTACAGGCAGTTTTTCAAGGCTTTCAGGAAAGGTTTCAAAAATACCCTCAGCTGGTTGTTTAACCAGACGTTCACGACATATTGGCTGCAACCACTAATGCTTACTTAAAGTTGCAATGGGTGGATATCAACAAAGCGTGAGACTGCGAGAGCAAAATGATTTCACTGAAAAATGACCTCACAATTTCTGCTTCGATATTCCAGTCTGCAAGTTCTGCCGATGCCTCAGAGGAGGCAAACTTGACGTCGTCCGAAGATGAGAACTTCTACTTCGAAAAGAAATGGTTATTGAGCAAATCTTCGGTGGACATGCAGGGTATGGCGTAGCTCAACAGCAGTGACAAACACATTGAAAGCTTGATACAGCATTCTTTTATTCTAAAAATCTTTTTTCGCTTTGACCATTGGTTTTCAATCAGGGGGAATTACCCCCTTGGGGGGAATGGAAGGGCTGCAGGGGAGGAATGGAAGGACCAAAAAAAGGAAAATTATATATGTCAAATTCTTGTATTTTTCAATTTTAAGTATTTTGTAGCATTTCATATATTATCATTCAATTCATATTGTACCATATATGGCACATACTGAAATTATTTATATAATAATTAGGGCTGTAGTACAGTGCATTTTGTTTCTATGGCGGAAACTGACGGTTGAATCAACCACGTTTCAAACTCGTTTTGTTGTGACACCCGTCCTGTAAGTGGTGTTGCACGTAGATCAATTGGCTGTTATTTTACTTGTTTTTGCAGTTTTCCACTTCTAATGGGTAAGTAATAAACCATACTAGGTGTGTAAATTATTGATCTATGTTCTTTCAAAGAAAGTAACAAAGAAATTTATAGATTGTGTTTTTATATTTAGCTGCTTTTAGCAAGTTGTTTATTAATACTGCAATTTTTGCAGCTAAATGCAGGTGGCGGTAAATTAGTGTCTGTTTGTTCATTTGTGTAGTATATCCCATGTATATTGATATTCTTACCTATTACTAATTTACCGTATTTTCGAGTCTCCACAGTTACTGGATCGGGATGATTATTTGAAAAACAAAAAAGTTTTTTATGGAACAGAAATATAAAAGGAACATGGGAAATGGCTAAATCATTGACCATTTAGAGGGGGAATGGTGGCGAAAAGGTTAAGAACCACTGGTTTTGACACAACTTTGCAGGCTTCTTCCTTCGTCGAGCGAGATGTTATTCTCTCATGCTGGCTTAATTTTAATCCCCACATAGAAATGAACTTAAGCCACAAAACTGTTGAACAGTTGAAATTATTGCACTCTAATAAACACTTTTAATTGTTCGGTCCAAGTTCTGAGTTTTTGAACAGTATTTTCATTGTGTGAGTTCTTTATCAGAATTTAACGTTTAAAAAGAGTGAAATTTACACCTGACATTTATACTCTTTAATAGAATATATTATCAGGAGCTCATAACGCACTTTGTTTAGGAATGTAAAAGCTTCGACTGATGTAATGTTACTCTAGCTGAAAATTAAATTCTTATAATAATGAAATATGATTTGATAAATTATATTTTGTTTGCCTTAGGTAGTACACTGAATGTTTAGGCTTTTACATTTTTCAGGTTACTAGATTAAAGTCAATAGTGTTGTGCAACCATAGCCGTTGCAAAGGGGTTTCAACAATGACAGAGAGCATTTTAGAGAAACCAAATTGAAAGATTGAAGACTATAGATTACGAGTCGAAGACACTTGTGCAGGAGGTCAGGTCCTATGCCTCCTCCACGTGAGAAACGGATAAATGAGGTCTACTTACATACAAAAATAAACCTACAACAGACTTGAGCAATCAATATTGGTTAAGCTGAGGTAGGTAGCTCGATCGAATTCCCGTCGAAGAATAAAAAAAATTCTAAAGCACGCTGACGAGGACAGACAGCATTAGCGTGCCTCTTGGGGTGCTGCTCGGATATCCTATCTATCCCTACGAAGAATGTTGTCTCAAAAATGTGTAGGAGACAATTCCCTTGATCATACCCTCTGGGGACTTCTCATAGAATGCAACTTAAAAGAATGTACCTAATTTATGTCTGCATAAATATACTGCATATGATGAAATTTTTCGGTGCATCGTCATACATCAGCTATTTATGACAATAATGCAGAACAGCATAATCAGGATGTTACGGAACTGCATTGATGTTTCTTTTTAAAATTGAATTAAAAAGCAACTGAGAGTAAAATGATACTTTCCACCCTTTTTTCACACTTTTCCCATGTGATTTATAAGCTGCAGTGGTCAAGGCATATTATTAAACAATAATAATTGTAAGTCCTGCTGCTTGAAATTCTAGTCACGTTTAAATTATAGTGAAGCTATTTTCTCGTACGACAGTACAATGCTCGTACACTTTAAAGTAACGCCAAAATTATAACTCTAAATTAATAATATCTTAACGTCTATTAAGAATACTCAATCTACGAGTATCATGGTTCTTCAATATGTAATTCAGTATTAGGAGAGAAGTATTTCTCCAGCTTGGTCAACTGGTATCACCAGCTTGGTCGACTGGTGAGCGAATCTGCTTGCGAGCGGGAAGACCCGGGTTCGAATCCCGCTGCTGACATGGTTGACGCGGCTAGAAATACGGCATGGGACTTGGGTAAACAACCGAATAATTATCGAAGTAATTATCCGACCCAAGAATGGGCCAGAAGGTTCGTTCCTATAGCCTTATTCTATTCTATTCTATTCTATTCTTATTTACTAAAGTATTTAAATACTTTGATTGTATATAGTATTTAATATTTAAATGTATTTAATGTACTTAGGTGCCCATAACTGATTAAGAGTATAGTGAATAAGTATAATCTTAAAGAAATGGTGAAAATAAAACAACTATCAGACTGTCAGATCAGCAAGATCGATCATAATTTTGAAGTATGCAGTCCAACACGGAGGAGCTTCATCTATTATACAAGCGTAAAATAAGCAATGAAAGACTTAAAAGATTAGAGAAGGCGAAAAATAAGGTGATATGCAGGATAAATGGGAAACAGAAAGCAAGTAATCTTTAACACAGTCGTGAATAGATAGTTGTGATAGATAGATGCAAGCAAAACTCCCCACCACAAAGGTGAAATTGTATTTTCCGCATGTGACCAACAGCATTACGATTAACTTAGTAAGTTTGAAAAGTAATAATACATTTCTTTCGATAAGTAAAGCGCAATAAAATTATAAAGAACCATACGATTCAATCAATATGATATTTTTAATGTTTAGTTGTAATGGTTCAAACCTTAATCTGAGATTTGGACAATATTGCTGTTGCAACCAGTCTGTAAGATTGCTGGGCAGACAGTAACTTTCAAAATTTAAGCTCATATTGTCTGCAAAGCCCGTTTAGTCAGTTTTCGAGATTTTATTCGTTTATTACTAATTTATCGTGCGCAAAAATTGTCCACACTCTTCGTCTGTTAATGTATGTACATGAAATTTTAACGATACCATGTTTTCCACAAACACTCATTTTATGATTCCATAACATTTATGTGAGAATTTCAACGTTTTTTCTTTGAAGTAAAATTGATTTCGAGTGGGTGAATTTTATTCATGATCAATTGAGTCTTTGGGCTTATTCATAGATCATATCAACAAAAATAAAGCACCGTTGAGAACAACTGCTTCAAGAACATCAGATACTGAAAATTCCTGATTATGATCATATTCATATACCCAGATTGGTCCTTCAGTAGTAAATTTCTTCCCTTCCTCGTATTATTTCAACAATCAGATAAGACGATGAAACATAAATCATCAGTTTAAATTTGTTCACGAGACTTGAATTTGGTCACCTAACTGGCTGGAAAAAGTTTATGAAATTAATCCATTTGAACAACCCTGGATTTTTGCTATTTTTTTAAAATGAGAATAACTATGAAACTAAGCTTGAAAACCAGTAATATTAATGCTCTGTAGAAAAATTCTTACAGTGTCAATAAGATGTTTACAAATATTTTAACTGACTATTACAAGTGGAATTATGAATGTGTCTATTCCGAAGCACTTTGCATCTTCTTATTGTGATATTTTCAATGGTGTATTGTTTTCTTTGTTTGAAAACTAATATTTGACATTTCATAAGCAGAACGTGCTTATGTAAGTCAATATTCCACCACTTCCAGTGAGGTAATTAAGTAATCTGTTGGCCCATTGCTTAAAATGCAACTATTTTATGGTGTGCCGACCTTCTCCTCCATATTTAATTCAACACTAGGGAGAGGAGGGATGTTATAATTGTGTATTATTACCATAAGCTTCTTGTGAATCAGCCCATCTACCCTTCACTAAACTATCATTCTGGAACAGGGAGTATTCTGATTAGCGTGATTATAATATATTTTCCAACCACACCCTACGCTAAAATCATGATAACACTTTGCAACTTGCCGACAGTACATATTGCATTACAGACCAAAAATAAGTCATATTTATTATAAGCCAGCTATGTAAGATATATGCAAACTATGTATAGCATACACAAGAAAACGGGCTTATATAAACTTATTTAGGGATACTTGTATGAACACAGTAATATACGTCTATTTGTAAACATATGACAGATTTTCTTAATACCTTAAGACTTCGTTTGGCTTAATCTCTTTTGTCTTACACGACGGAATAATTTGTAACTGTAATTGGAAAATGACGGCTAAGGAAATCATGAATATTACGAAGGATGCGCGTGCTGTAACTCGAATATACATCAACAACGACAATTCGTTCTGTAAATCGGTGTAAAAAATGTTCATTACATGCATAAGCAAAGTATTGTTTTAAAAACTATATAGTACTTTCATCTTAGTATTATAACTGTTGGAATATAAAAATATTTTAACATTATCAATACGAATTTTACAATTTTACAAGTACAATTTATCACTTAGAAAGCTCGACGTGAATAATAAGTTGATCGAAAGGATGAATTATATGATTGCAATGAGTCATCAGTTTATCAAAGAAAATCTAATTTTCTTGCGCTTACACATCAAATGTGATTATGAACGGGAGCAATGTATTGAGTGATTATGTATTTTACTACTGTACAAAAATTTTTTACCACCGAGGGAAACTTGATTCCTCCACACACTTCAGTGTATATATGAATGTTCACCTTCACACTCATCAGTAGAAACTTTGCCCCATATTGTGATTACGGCAAAATGAGGCTTTGACGCCAAAAAAATAATTAATTTCTAATGCACCAAATATAATGCACCAAATATGCCACTCATGTACCTCTTCGTAAAGTTTCAACGATCGAAGAAGTCAATTCACAGAAGAACTTAAAACGTATAGCACACGTTTATCAAAGCTTCAATTATTCTACCAAAACCTTAATCGTAGAGTATGTTCTTAAAAAAGGACCACACTCAAAGAAAACCCTATTAATTCTTTTTCCAAACTACTCCCATTTCATTTCTACGCTCCCACTTCCAAACCCCATCAATGAACCACCATTTACTTCTTTTGCATTTTCTCTCCTCGCTTCAAACAACTGTCACTTCCAACACTGAGCACAATAATTATTCTTTGAAACGTTTTGCATCTGAAACGAACACTTAATATTGTCTTTACTGGAAGTCACTATGTATTCCTTTTATGCATTCTCCATTAAACTTAAAAGCACAAAGAATAATTTCCTTCGTTATCCACTCATCATTTACAAATGCTTTTTACAACAATCATTTCTCGCTTACCCATATCCTTGCATTTTTGGCAAAAGGTTTTCTTCCAACCCACCATCACCAATATCCAACGAGTTAAATCGTGCTCATTTGTCACAGTCTTTCTCTTCTCCCTCCCATAAAACACTACAGTCACGGATAAGAGGAAGTGGAAGCTCTAGTATACAAGGCAATTATTCTAGATGGATACGAATTTGGCTCTTTGGTCGCGCTCAACCAGTGATGATTCATGATCATGCCAGTGATGGGACGCATTTGGCATCAACGATCCCATAAGGCATCATTTTAGACCCGCTCCGCTTCATCACCTGACTAAACGATCTTGATTTCGGAGTCATCAGTAAAATCAACCAATTTGCTGACGACACAGAACTTTGTCACAGAGCGTTCAGACTTTAATTGCCGGCTACAATGGACCAAAACTTGGTAAATAACTTCAACATTGACTAATGTTCTGGTTTACACTTTATGATTAATACCCACCATTTTTAACACACAATGATTGACTAATCTATTCAAGAAATACAAAAACACACAGATCTTGATATTATTATCGCTGAAAATCTCAAGTGTAAGAACCACAACCGGTTTGTGCATGAAAAATGCTAACAATCTTTGTTTTCATTCTAAGAAACTTCTAATACAAGTCAAAAAACATAATATTACAGCTCTAAAAGGCGCTAGTCCTGCAAAAACTACAATATGTCGTTGTTCAACTAAGGTCTCCTACTCTACGACGAGACATTGGTAAAATGAAGCAAAATCAGCATAAATCAACAAAAAATGATCCCTGACCTCTGCAGTCCAAACTCATATCTCTAGAGCAAAGATACTGGGAGGATAACTCATCGAGGCCTATAAATAACTCAAATTTTTTATGAATTTTATCCTGGAAAGGTTTTTCGATAGAAACAATAACATGTGAGCCAGAAATTATCAAAAACTCACAAAATGTAACTTTAAATCATGCCAGGTTTTGGATGTCTTTCCAGTTACAATGTTTGGAATCCGGAGTCAGCGACCCAAAAAAATATTCCCAACTGGCACTGCAAACACATTGTTAAAATTATACTGCGAAATAGAGGTTAAGATAAACCGTGATATGATGAAGTACAAAGTTTAGGGTATGACTAGAACTCCGGTATCGCATCGAAGTACAATGAGCACACACGCATTGTATAATATCGCTAATACACATATTATATTCCAAGAGTCCAGTAATTAATATGTATTACAAACCCCATACAGTCTACATTATGACAAACGAGAAGAATTATGTAAATTATGAGTCATATATAATATTTATTCTCCACAAAGCATCTAGTAGTTATTAGGTGTCAAGAATCACGGTCATAAATAGGTATTGTGACCACGAAGTATGTAATATTGGACATCCCTTGAAAGACATTGCAAAAGACTCTGATATGCATGGTATTAGCGTAAGTACGCGTACAATTCAACGTTATTCAAATAGGAATGGCATACACGGACATAAATCAGGGCGCACGTCCTCCACAAGCCACTCCATCGATCAGAAACGCTTGCATTTGACAAGATGTGCTTGGACCAAGAAGATTTTTTTTCGGAGACAATACTATTGAATGATGAAACCAAAATTAAGTTTCTTGAAAATCATGATGTAAACAAGATGTAGCGTCAGATATGTGAAGCTTTTCACCACACAGTGACAACAATAATTAAACATTAAGGTAGGTAAATAGGGTGGAGCAACATAACTTTATTTTTTATAAATAAAGTGTACTTCAAAAAGGAAGTTATGCTGTCGCACCCTGTATGATATTTTGGAGTTGTTTCTCATCAAATGGGTAAGTAATTCAATTGTAATCAAACGATCGATGAAACCTGATTACTGCATCAAAATACTCAACGAGCACTTCATGTTGTCGCTGCAAGATCTTGGGCTCAGCTGGATGTTTAAATTTCAGCCCTGTAATGACCCCAAAATTAACATAAAAAAGCGACTACAAGGTTCTAGAAAAATAAAATTACAGTGATGACATAGTCTCCAATGAACCCTGGCTTGAATCCACTTGAAAATCTAAGGCGCGAATAATTGTAGGTAAGAATACTCGTATATTGTCGGGGCCTAAAATACCTTCTAGAATTAAAACAGATGGTTATTAATGAATGAAATAAAATCTCAGTACAAACACAATCAAGTCTGAATGAAAGTACCAGTATAAAAACAGTTTAGTAGCAGTTATCAAAATGGAAAGGCATGTTGTTTATTATTAAGTTTGTTTTTATAGTTCATCGTTCAAACTGACCGAATATATTTGACATGTCATTTTGTGAATTTTGACCCTTTTAAATTAGTTTAATTAAAATTATCATTCTGAAAACTGAATTTCAAATTTCTTCTCATGTACTGGAGAACTCATGAAAAGTTTTAAAGATTTGATTATTGAATTAACAGCGCCCAAAAGTTCTGAGCACTGGCGGGTGTACGAATAATTTTGTAGCGATATGTATCAAATATTAATGATGCTCTCACTCATTATGATCTGAATGCAAATATGTTGGAAAAAGGGCATCCTTCCATTCCAATATATAGCAATAAATTACTGCTTTCCAAGTAAACCCAGATCATTTATGTCTCATTTATATATTGTTCACTCCTATGTATGACATTTTGCCTCTCAAACCAAAGGTGGTTTTTTGTACTATACTCGAAGTACAGAGGCTCAAATTTTATTTTCTAAACAATCTGTAAGTAATAACGACCAATACAGCAGCTCCTACTAAAATTCGTAATGTTCTGAATTCACCAATGAAAACCTACAATTTTTCTTCAGCTGCAGTTTTTTGATGAGTAAAAGTAGAAAAACACCTTCCCATTCCTTCCGTTCAATTTATTTTCGTTGCCAAGTTTAGAGGGACCATGTTTGCATTTTCATTCATGATGCGTGACAAAAACAACATATGAACATAGATCCCAATCAACAGGGAGCCTCGTCAGAAATACTCATCATACTCTTCACCATATATTAAGAGTGTCATATAATTATAAAACCCAAAACACTTCCTATCAATGTTAACAGCCTAATGTGGGAGAAGTAAATCAAGAGCCCTGCCCCATAAAAGTTGTACCCCAACTTATAATCCAGCAAAAATATAATGACTCGACAGCCATTCATCATAAGTGGCCTATGAATTAGGAAAGTACCCCTTGATATACCAATGAAATGATACAAATAAATAACTTTTAAATTGGTTATCTCACAAATTGTTGTTAAAACAATTGAATAAAGCTAATTACAAACATAACATTTTTGTGGAGAATTTCATGCGTTTTGAATTAGTGTTTACTATAATATACTCGTATCTAATGTTAGTTAGTCACTATTCTAACGCGTATGCTGATTATGAGTTGTGTTCAGGAGAAACTTAGCAAGTAAAAGCACACAAAGTACCGTAGGGTCCACATTCATAAACTTCGAAATAAGTTTGATGGATGAGTTCTGCCCCAAAATTTATTCCACGTCCTAAACAGTTTTTGCAGTGGTTTAGCCAAGTCACGTTCGTTGAAAGTTTTAACTTGTGTAACCGAAGTTGCAGATAATAAAGCTAATTTTGGAACTGAAGCAAGAAATATTTCTACTTAGGAATAATAAATGATTTATGAAACATGTTTCCTGTTTACGTCACATCTGATTTAAATTTTCGATGTGTTAAGGAGTTGCATTCATGAAAATGGGGATAGTAACTCAGTAGGCGAAAAATCAGCTACGAATAAGTCAGTTAACTTGATTGTCTGAAGTAAAAAAATCTATTATAAAATCAGTACGTAACATGTACGAACAACTCTTTCTAGAAACGAAATATTGTCATTGAATTGAAACAATCTTTTTCACACTTTATACATATAATATTCCTAGAAATTAACGTTTGTATTTTGTCTTTCAGCTAGAGCCTCAACCCTACTTATTTTTCATAAATTTTTTTTCATTCGTAGGTCCATTCAAAATTAAAATACACAGTTAGTCAATTAGTGTCCTGGCCCATTATATACACCTTCTAAAATTTTTACTTGTACATACATTAGGCCTCAATCTGTCAGATTGAATTGGAATTAATTAGAGATTTATCAGATGTACAGGGTGTCTATAAAGTCTCTTTCCCCTTCAAAAATTTATAACAAATACTGTTGATAAGATATTATTTTCAGATTTATTTTATTGTATTCAGTGTTTATTAATGTTTTTATTCACATTTTGCATTTGTGTGTTTCAGGGATACTGTTTGTGAAAGAGGTGCTGTTGAGACTTTATGAACACATTTAGAATTTTCAACATCCACTGATATGGATGCAAATTCTGAAATTCAATATCCGTGGATGCAGATGTCCTGCCTTTTTACATTAAACTATGAAACGTGAGTTTCAGCCACATATAATAAATGAAAATAGTTATAACAAAAAATTCAATGAACGCAACTAATAATTGAAGTAGTTTAGTAATTTAGTGAACTCATAAATTAAATAATACGATGAGAAATTATTAGAAAAATACCTTAAATTTAAAAGTAATAACATTGTGTGATTCCATCATCTATGTTACTAGGATGCAGAATGAGAACCCGACTCAAATCCACGACAACCTCCTTCCCAAACCTCCACCCATTCAGAAAAAACTGCTACTTACCTACATTTAATAATTGTATGTAATTATTGGCAATTTATGTTTCAAAAATACGAGTTTCTGTGTTCACTCTGGATATTACTTATGTCTCTCTTTATCACAGATGATGACTGCTCATCGAAATAGGCGCTTCTTGGATCAACTGTTGCAGGGACAGACCAAGATGTCCTAGCAAGTGTAGCAAGGGAAAAATACGACTGAGCCTTCGTATGTCACCAAAGAAAAGAGTCATATGACACCTTCATGCGTTCCATTCCTTGATATTTGTCAATCATTGTGGTAGTATCTCTGGAAATATCTGTTTGTCAAAGTTTTTCTGCATAGGAATACATGTTCACTCTATTTGCGCCCAGTCTATTAGTTATCAAGTTTATCCTATGTATTATACAAGCACTATAAAAAGTATTTATTAAACACAGAATAAAGTTTAGTTGATTGGTTTCTATTTATCTACGATACGAAAGGAAATATGAGCTTTTTACTATAATAATGCATTATTTAAGACATCTGCATGACATCCGAATGTAATATTGGAGATGCAGATGCGGATCTGAAAAATCATGCAGATATCCGTGGATATAGATTTGGATATCTACACCACATGTAGAATTGATGATACTCGGCGTGGAGCTGCATGGACTCATTTCCGAAGCTCCAATAAAAGTGAAACAAGAAGAAGAAGAAGATGATACTCGGACATGTCGTCCTATGCTATTTCTGAGGAAAATTCAGTATAGCATACTGTGTAATATTTTGGGTTATAGTAAGATGCTACATTGATACACAGTGTTACTTGTGTGCTTATATAAAATCAGTTCGATACCCATTACTCTAGTAACAGCCACAGCACCGGGAGTTAAGTTAACGAGGGCGTGTATAAACGAGACATGTTAGTGACGGCATGTCATAGAGATGGTGGATTTTCATGCTTTGAAAAAATGTAAGCTAAATTTTATGGAACACATTAAAACTTTCCGTCGAGTAAACTGGATCCGTTAATGAATTTTATTATTTATATTTATTTTATGTTGTCGTACCGTTGAGTGTTTAAACAAGTAATTTAAACTAGATCCCTAATTGTTGTACCCAGACTAAGTTACTGGAGCATGCGGTATGACTTTACTGACTGAGAATGAAGTCGAGGTTTTTATTTAGGATCAACACAATTTAATAATTAAACGTAAATAAGTGTTATAGATATACAATTGATGAAATATCTTTCACGGCATGTTTCAACAAAAATTTTGTTTCAAATAATGTGGATAAACGCCTAAATGATGAACGCGTCGAATTTGAAAAACACTTTTTATTTTCCCTTACGATTCCCCTCGGTCACATTAACGGGCTTAAGAAGTTCTTCCACGAGTGGAACAATTTTTTCATAAGAGAGATGGTAAAGGTACGGTCAAAGCTCTGATTTTACTGATGCTAGTGTTATTGTAAAGTTTGGTAAATTGTTGTTTATTTTAATGAAACGTACCATGAAAAGTTTTAGTTCAAAGTAGCTAACTGAGAATATAATTTTTTTTCGGTCAAATCATAGAGAAAAGAGTTGGATTCGACTAAGCCAAAAATCTAAAGTAACAGAGTGTATTGGACGCTTTAGAAAGATATCAGTTGGACGAAACGCTTTTAACTTAACAAAAAAGTAACTCAATAAATTAAAATGAAATAAATTTTATTTGAATGAATTGAGAAAAATTAATTATCCCCAATTATATGCCTGGTCAAATAAAACTAAAATAAAACCTATAACTTAACACAAGACACAGATCTCGACCGTGTCAATGATTAGTTGAGCTAACAACGATATTTACCTCTGAATTAATTTTGCCGCTGCCAAAGACTACTATACTACTACAGGGTGTTGTAGTAGTCCTTGGCCGCTGCATATTTGGAAATCAAACTAGATACTTGGAGTTACAAACTGACCGTAGTGAGAGCCATGTTTGTCTTTAGACAGATGCATAACTCTACAATATAGTTTCAAAAAAACTTCATCAAACTATGGTCTAATTAAATGTTACCTAAGTGATTTAATGTATTAATAATGCTTACATTAACTGATGCAGATATCATGGAGACAATTTTACGGCTGGTTACTAATATTTGTGCATTTTGGACCAAAATGACTCCAACTTATTCAGTGAAATTCATAGTCACATGTATAATAAAATTACACAAGATTGTGACTCTATACAAACCCTACGTGTTCATTGTATCTGATGCACATGATACGAGAAAATTTTCGAAATTGATTGTGATTTTTGACGATATTCAATCACTTGTTAAAGAAATTATAAAGAAAGAATTGTTAAAGAAATAACCAAATCCCATCATTAGTGTCTAATCACAGTATCAAAACAGTATTGTTTAGCTGCAAAATGATTTAAATTTAGCACATGAAAAAGGCAAATATTAGAATTTGTTTCTTCTTTTTACTTATGGTATCGAAAAAGATTTTCATCAATAAATCACCAGCTTGGTCGACTGGTATCACCAGCTTGGTCGACTGGTGAGCGAATCTGCTTGCGAGCGGAAAGACCCGGGTTCGAATCCTGCTGCCGACATGGTTGACGCGGCTAGAAATACGGCATGGGACTTGGGTAAACAACCGAATAATTATCGAAGTAATTATCCGACCCAAGAATGGGCCAGAAGGTTCGTTCCTATAGCCTCATTCTATTCTATTCTATTCTATTCTTCTTATTTCATAAAATTTCACTGTTGAGAACAGAGCCAATCAGCATTTTCACGCGCGTGACGCACTGCAACGTAACATTCATAACACGACAGTTCAGCTCGCAAACGCTTATTTAATAATGCACTTATGTGGTTAAGAGCTGTTGAGCAAATATACGTTCGTCACACGAAAGTTCAGCTCAGTAATGTTAGTCATGTGGCAGTTCAGCCCAGTTGTTTTTACCACAGGGCAAGTTAGTGGAGTAATTACCACTGAACGGCATATCCCTGCATTTCTTGAGGTATTGACTGATTTTAGACGTTGGTGTCGTAGCTTTGAAGAAATTTGTGCCAGTAATATTATCAGTAAACAGATTAGAACAGCCATTACAACTGATTGGCTAAGACTTATTGCATGTCATTTCTGTCATTTTCCAGTTCGATTGAAAACAGTGTCTTTAAAATTAGGGAACAAATACAAAGACACGAAATCTTAACATATATGAATAATTTTTTTTTTAATTTTCACTGAATGTAGACATCTAGCATTGAATCATTCCTCTAATTTTCAGGTTCCTTAATTAATCTCACAATGATTATTAATTATATTATTACTTTATGAGTGTCCAAAATAAAAAATTGAAAATGTGTGATATTTTTAACATGACCTGGTTTTTCATAATAGTCGATAAAGATAAAGAAGATATAGGCAGTTCATCATCACTGTAACATTTGTACCCGTGCAAAAAAATATCAAAGTTGATACAGCTATTAGAGTAGAAATTATGAAATTTCGAGAGTAAAATCATACAATTTATCAAATTATCAAATCGATAAATCATTCTAAATGTGTTTTGAGCCGAATAATGAAATTTAATAACGAAACTGATGGGCTAACTAATACAAAGAAACTGGGTAGACCAAGAAAAACTGCAGCACGAGAGGACAATGTTATACAACGCCTAGCACAAAACGACCGTTTTCTAACTGCTGGTAACATTTTTAGTCGAATTAAAGGTGGTACACATATTTTACGACAAACTGTGTCCAGGTGATTGCATGAAATGGACCTATAAGCAAGATATCCTTGGAAAAAGCAGCTAAATAGTATAGAGTTGCATACATATTTATTCAATATATTCGTTTTTTTCAAAAAAAGAAATCAGGCAGCAGAATGCAAATTTCTTAATAGAGATATGAATTAGTCAGAAGACTATTAGAGCAATATATTTTTAAGTGACGAGTATATATTTAATGAACTTGGTAGCGATCTTAAGTAGTTGGTATGAAGAGGAATAGATGAAAGTTTAATTCCAACTGTACAGGGTGTCCCAAAAAAAACAATACTCAACTTTCAAGGGCTGTAATTCAGAAAATATTAAACATATAAAAATTGTAAAGTCACATTTTGTTTCTTAACATTTGTTCCATCTTTGTATAAAATTTCAGAAGAATTGATCCAACCGTTTTCTTAAAGCAGTATTTTTAGTGACCGATACTGAAAACCTGTTTGCACATTTATGTTAAACTTCGAATTTTATGATATTAAAACCATGTTGTTAATGGCTTTCAACTGTTTATTAAATGGAAAATGCCACTAAAATAAAATAACAATATTTACTATTACATTCAAATGAAAAGCAGCCTCATCGCCAACCACAATGTCGTCCACAAACCGAACATTTCTTTGCAAAAACCATTGAGAAAAATTCAGCCGCCGAGGAAGATCGTTATTGAGGAGTTTGTTCCGCACTAGCATCTTGAAAGGATGTCACTTCAAATCCAAAGTTATAATTCTGTTAAATGTAGATTTAGTAACATCTAATCTACTTTTTCTTGCAGAGATTTGCGGATTTTCTGTAAGTGCTCCTTGAACAATTCGAACATTTTCTTCTGATCGCCCCGTTCTTTTCCGTCCTGATCGACCTTTGTTGAGATTCAGGCTTGTTCCTTCGGTTCTGTACCTAGTAACATTTCTCCAAATAGTCATCTTTGTTGGAGAATGTCCTTCAGGAAAATGCTCTTGAAATGATTGAATGACCTGTTGAAAACTTTTCGCTTGAAAATACTTCTCAACGATGAATATTCTTTGTTCTTTTGTGAGTTGCATAATGGGGAGGCTCTTCGATCGGTAAAAATTTTGAATAGTTTATCACGCTTCCGTATTCATACGTAATTCAACTTAAGAGTTGAAGCCATATCAATGATACCAAAGCATAAGAAAACAAATGTGACTTTCCAATTTTTTTGTAAGTTTAATAATTTCTGAATTACAGCCCTTGAAAATTGGGTATTGTTCTTTTTGGAACACCCTGTACATATAGTGAAAAGAGTTAAGTTTGGTGAGGAAAGCTTTATTGTTTTCGGTATAATATCAGACCAGCGTTCATTTCTTATTCGTTTAAACATTTGAGTTGATGCTCATTTTTTTCAAAATGTATTATAGCGACATATTGTACCAGTTTTAAAGGATTCTGGGATTGATTCTTCTATTTCGACGTAGGACAATGCTCCTTGCTTCAACGCAAATCTCGTTATTGGTTAACTTAAGGATCAGTGAAGGTTATGAACAGGCATTGTGAGACTTTAGCCGCGAATCTAATAGAAAACCTATGAAAGACTCTAGGACACAATATCATGGTGAGAAATCCAAAAACAGTTGAAGATTTGTGGCTAACATTAGAACTGAAATGAACCAAGATTACAGTTGCTCAATGTTAACATTTGGTAAAGCCCAGTGTTCGTAGATGCACAACAGTGATGGAGAACACAGGTCGCAGTACCAGTATTAAAAACTGCTGGTTATTGTTTTCTTAACCACGTTTAGGTAAAATTGTCATTTTATTTTCTAATTTTGAACAATGAAAAATTAATGAAATGTTTAATAACTATGAAAGTATTATTTAAGCCACCTGCCAATTTGAGAAATGGTTCCAAAACTGTACGTCTAGACTCAGTGATGACTACAAAAAATGATTGATATATTCTGAATGTATAGAAGTTTTCAGATTTGTTTTCTAATTTTTTACATCACTGTTTTTTTCTAATTTGGTTAATGTGGGTTTTGTACTTGGTTGATGTTTTTAATTTATGCCGCTGCTTACTTATGTACGAACAGAAGTATGTTAACACTTATTAATATTGTACAAATGACTGTAAAATAACCGTTGTGGATAGATCATTTGTAGAAGCTATAAATGCTGCGTCATCTGAAAAAATTGAATCAAAGAACGCACTTCACTTTTTGAGGTAAACATGATTTATTGTTACGTCACATGGGAGAAACATCGTTATTAGAGTAAATATAATTGGCTGAACAATTTCTTATCAACCAAGTTATTTACTTAAATACTATTGGATACTTTAAAATAGTGGGACTTTCAATAGAGCTCGAATACTTTGATATTCAATTCATAACATCATGCATGCTCGTTCCTAGAGATAAAAAGCATATAGGAAATGGAGCAATACAATTGTGGAAGCTCAGAAATGTCTATACATGGAATTTTAAAGTTCAGGGCTAAGAAGAAAACACACCAGTATAAGTCATTTATTGAACGTAATTCGTAGTAGTGAAATAACATATTTATACAGATATTGTGTCAGAGTTACTATCAATATATTAAAAACCTAAACGGGCATTTGTGCGTTAATATTTGCGCGTATTTAAATAACACATGCATCCGACAATATATAATAGATCCAGTTGCGGGAAAGTTAGATATAAATACATTTGGGGAGAGCATGTGTGAATAGTTAATGTTAAAGGTAGAGCCTATATTCGCATCCACCTCCCCATCTGCGGATATCCGCATGATTTTTCAGATCCGCATCCTCGTCTGGCCTTTTAAAGTAGATGTCACGCAGGTGTCTTAAATAATGCATTATTACAGTAAAAATATCATATTTCGTATCTTTCCGTAGATAATTGAAAACAATCATCTGAACTTTATGCTGTGCTTAATGAATACTCTCTGTAGTCCTTGTATGATGCATTGGATAAAGTTGAAAACTGATATGTGTTTGTACAAGGAACAGACTGGGCACAACACGACTGAACTAATAAAGTTCTCTGAGGGTGTGTTGTCAGTCGTCACTGCCTCGCATTACATAGTTGTGGTCCCGCGATCAAACAGTGTGGTACAGGTGGTCTGCATTTGCTTATTCATTTTTCGTTTGTTATTCAAAAACATATGATAAGTTTTGTAATGAAGTAAAGAATTATATGACCCCCTTCGTATATTATTGATTTAATAGTCGTATTTTTACTGATTTTTACGTCGCTGATTATTGATTATTTTAAATTTATTCAATATTTAAAAATGTCGACTAGTGCAATAATGATTAATGATAGAATACTAGATTTTTTGTGCTACTCATTCATGTGATTACTTGCTATATTGTTAAACTATTGATAGCGAATTGCTCATCAGACTGTTTCAACAAATACTTCCAATTTTGCAGTAATAATGGCTCTTTAAACCAGTGCAGGTTTAAGTATTTTAAGATCGTTCTAACAATGTGTAAAAATAGAACACCTGTAACACAAAGTTCTGTAAAGGTAATTAAACGACATCATTAGGTCACCACTTGAAGTCGATATATCCTAATGAGCTCAATGCGTTGAAAGAAACTAAAGAAACGTTCTGTAAAAAAATGTTTTATACGGTGACAGGAAACGTTAACCAGTACGGAAGTTATAGTGATCTCTCATATCATTCTTCAGTCCCAACTCTCAGACATCTTTTATGTCAGAGCAAACAATGAATATCCTTATCTTTTTGCCTGACTTGAAGTGAGCACCTGAGGGAGTAAGGGGCAGTCGAGGAACCCAATAAGAGAAAAGGCAATTGAAGACGGAAGGAGTTTAACAGTTTATATATGTATTTCTGAATATTCTACTGGTTGTTGATTCTTCTTCCTTCGCTGTGCACGTAGTGAGGTCAAGTACTGGCGTACTGACATCTTGTGGGTAGTGCGATGGGACGTGCAGAGTTGGAGCGTGTGAAGTTCTTGGTATTGCATGGGATGTTTGTGCCCATTCTGTCCACAGACGGGATGGCTGGTTTCTTCTTCATTCGCTCTGCTGTTGGCTTTGAGTTAAGTTCTTCCAGTGATTGTAGTTTTCGTTGACTTTGGAAGCGTTTGGTAGAGAGAGGTACCACAGAGCTTTTCAGCCTTCTTATACCGGGTGGTCGATAAGTAAGGTACCTTTTTAAAACTATTAAAGCTATAAAACTACAAATGGCAATAAGATTTGGTTAATTCAACATGAATGAAGAAATTTCAAAGTTTTTTACCCGCGGATCACAATATATTGCTCAAAAAATTCATAAAATCCACCACCCAAAATGAATCGCTACCCAATGGAACAACGAACAAAAATAGTGGAACTTTACTTCCAATGTAATTGTTCGGTTACTGTAGTTCAGAGGAATTACAGAAATATTGATGGTATTGAAAGAAGTCCTTTGCAGATGTGAATAAAACAACTGGTATTGAAATTTAGAGAAATTGGGACAACAGTAGACAGACAACGTTGTGGCTGGCCACGGACCAAACGAACTGGTGCTTCAATTCAGCTTGTTGCAACGAGTGTTGCTGATCGGCCCAAAACGTCAACTAGGAGATGTTCAATTCAATTGAGAATGTCACGTACCTCACTGCAACGTATTTTAGTAAAAGATCTAAAGTACCATACATATAAAATTCAATTAACTCAAGAACTCCATCGTACGAACTACCAAAAGCGATTAAATTTTGCGAATATATTTCTGTAGCTTGCAGAAAATGAAAACTTTGTAAAGAATTTTATAATGACTGATGAAGCACATTTTCACCTTAATGGTTTTTTTAATAGGCAAAATTGCAGATTCTGTGCTTCAGAAAATCAAAAAGAAATTCATGAACGTCCACTTCATTCATCTGAAGTAACATTATGGTGTGGCATCACGTCTTGGAAATCATTGGACCACATTTTTTGAAGACGCTAATGGTGATGCAATTTGTAAAAATGGAAACCTCTATAGAGATGAAAAAGAATATTTGAGGCCTGAAATTGTAGATAATAACACAGAGATTACTTTTTTCCAACAAGATGGAGCTAAGGCACACACAGTGAAAGAAACAATGCAAATATTAAAAACAATTTTTCCAAACAATGATTTCTCATTTTGGTAATATACCGTGGCCGCCTCGATGTCCATGTCTAAGTGCTCCTGATCTCTTTCTTTGGGGACACTTAAAGGAAAATGCTTACATTAAAATGCCTGATACTTTACAGCAATTGAAACTAAACATCATTCAAGAGATCAACAACATTTCACTAGAGATATTAAGGAAAGTAATGAACACCGTTGAAAGCACCGTTGAAAGAGCACGCCATTGTTTGGCTAATAATGGAGGTCATTTAAAAGATATTGTACTTCCTAGTTAAATGTATTTGATTTTTCATTTATAAATTACATTATACTTTGAAATTTCTTCTTTCATTCTGAATTAACTAAATCTCTTTACCATTGTTAGTTTTATAGCTATAATAATTTTAAAAAGGTACCTCACTTATGGGCCCCTCTGCATTAGCGGTTGGCTGAGCTTGGCCGCCACAGCGGGATCTCTCATAGGTCGATGTGGTGTCTCTGCTTGCAAGAGAAGCTAGCTTCGTCTGCTGGAGTGTGAGCCAGGCGATGTTGTTTTGCTTACTACAAAGTAAGCAAACAACAGACATTAGTGACGTATTTTGAGAAAAGTAAACCATGGGACATAAATGATGATTGAACAAAGTCACTGAATGTTAAAATAGCTGAAATAATAGTGCTAGACGACTTGCTTTTCAGGCCTGTGAATGCCAGTGACTTTGGTCGTCTTATTGATGCTGCGTCTATGTACACGATAGGAATTGAAAAGAGGAATTTTTATAGAGGAAAAGTTTGTGAAAACATTTATCCTTCAATTGAAAAAAAATCTTTTCAATTATCACGAACTTGATTGGATCATTGAAACTGTCTTTTACCATAGATGCATGGTCTGACAGCACACCAAGAGTGTCCGTCTTATCTGTGACATCTCATGTACTTGTTTACTAATTTCAGAAAAAGCTGTTGTAGGTGTTTGCAGAACGTCTGAAGGAGTGACGATTTAGTGAGTACTTGAGTGGAACGTTTCTGACAATGCTAGAGAAATGGAAAATTGTTCCTGAGAGACTTCCCTGGGTGATGAAGATGCAAGTGTTGATAATAAATAAGCTTTGTTTCTTGCAGAACTAAATATTTTTTTGTTTTCTACATCAATTTCAACTAGCTGTCAGAACTGGAGTTACGACTCGGAAAAGTTTAAGCAATTTGCTCTCGAAATACCGAGCCATATCAACACCTTTCAACTATTCAACAGGCATCCAAGAATAGTTAAAACAACCCAAGAACGACTAAGTGTGGAGCACCTAAGTGCTTTTAACGATTGCAACACCCTTTGACAGTAGCTAACAGATGTGAGAGAGAACTTCTGAAATAAAAGAGGCTGTACGTTTATACGCTGCTAGAAATAACAAAGTGAAGCTATTTCTGCATCAGATGATGCTCTGTCCAAAACTTGTGTTGCTATCCTCAAGCTATTTTATGAGGTAACCAGGAGCATCAGTACTGCCCATCTTGTATCTGAGATATTGTACCTCGTATTGTCACGTTGAAAGTCATGCTTACGAACAGCAGCACAGAACAAGATCAGGGTGTTAAAGCCAAGAAAGTTAAGTTGTCAGAAACGACTCGTGCGTCGTCGTAACTTTTCGAGATTTGAGGTACAAGAAAAAATTCATGGAGTCACATTCGCATCGTAGAAGTATTTCAAGTTTAAGACATACGAGTATGTATGAAGAAACACGAAATCAAAACGGAGAAAAAAGATCTGAACACACAAGAAAAAAAATTGGCGACAGATGTACCAAGTGGCATCAAATGCCTTGCGGACACAATGTGTGTCTTACTCTCTTCAAATAGCGATACTGAAAAATTCTGACAAACAGGTGTTTCTGAAAAAAACTATTACAATGATTGATAAATATCAAAGAATGAAACGGGTTCAGATATCAAAATATAATTTTTTTCATGGCGTACGAATGCTGAGTTGTATTCTTCCCTTACGACACTAACTAGGACATACTCGTACATACTGAGTCTCTGCCTCCAGCAGTCCAACCTGCGAGTGCCTTTTTAGTAGCGCTGGCATTATCTACGACGAAAAGAGATCCAGGTTATCCCCAGACCACAAACACTTAAATACTACTTGCCAATAATTAGCTACAAGTATAAAATGTAAGTCTCAGCCTTTTCTGAATGGGTGGTGACAGCGGAAAGTGGTTGGTGAGGTGAATTTGAGATGGTTCCTTGTCCTGTATACTCATAACACAGATGAGGAAGTCACTCAATACTATTACTTTTTAATTTAAGTGTTTTTCTATAATAACATTTCATTACATAGTTTCATTTATGAGTTCACTGAATTACTAAACTACTGCATTCATTAACTGTACCAATTGAATAAATTATTCCTTCCAACATTATAACTATTATCATCCATTATCCATGGCTGAAACTCATTTTTAAAGGCTCAATTAAAAAATACAGAACATCTAACCTTGCATCCGCATCCCCGGGTATTGAAATTCAAATCTGCATCCGCGGATGTTGAAAAATCCTTATCCAGGCCATTTCTAATTAATATTGTTATTCTTTTCTTTGAGCACAACTTTTCGTGTGAAATTTTGTGAGAAACAAATTAGTAAGTCGGTTCTGTCACGTGAAGTACTTTTCACCATTAATTATAGACCATATTGAATATGTAATACTTAAAATCGTTTATGAATTAGGTCGTAAGGTAACATACACATATTGTATGAATTCTGACCAATAAATTTTGTTTGCATCTTATTTTCATGCCAAAGACAGTGTTGCTGTTCTAAAGTTGACTCGTCAGCCTACAACAACGAGGCCTGAAAACTACCAAAATTTTCAATTTTATTCGATGAGTCATATATATATATATATATATATATATATATATATATATATATATATATATATATATATATATATATATATATATATATATATATATATATATATATATATATATATATATGTATATATATATATATATACATATTTTTATTGGAAAAATCAGTGACAATTTTTCTTGTTTCTTTGGTGAGAGTTGAAGACTAATGCAGTATGTTTGAGAAAAATCTCACATCTCTCAACTTATTAACTTATTATGTTTGTAGTTCCTTTTTCTTTATGACATTACAAACTAGGCGTGTGTTGCACAAAATTTTGTATATCTATGAATGATGAATGTAGCGGCATTTTTACATGTAATTTTTCCAACTGCTACAAATAAGGAAAAATAAATGGCTACCTGTTCTTTGTTGCAAATTTGACCTTCTAGATGACTGAACAAACAACATCCGAAAGCTGTCTAATATCAATCCGGGATATTCAAACCTGCGGT
This sequence comes from Trinorchestia longiramus, assembly GCA_006783055.1. Taxonomy (NCBI): domain Eukaryota; kingdom Metazoa; phylum Arthropoda; class Malacostraca; order Amphipoda; family Talitridae; genus Trinorchestia; species Trinorchestia longiramus. The sequence continues at coordinate 188,793 of VCRD01000024.1, forward strand.
CTGAAATCCATGCTAGCAAGCCTATAAAACCGAAAAACTTATCTCCAGGTCAGCCATTGTAATTAATTGGGAATTCCCGGTTTACGGTATTTCGGCTTACGGCAACTCACCGTTACGAACGAGCGCCCATAAATCCTATTATTCATATTCCGCTTCACGGCAATTCATTCGTAGCCCAAAAACCGAGTTTAGTACTAGTTGTTTTGCTCACATGACTGAATACATGGTAACGCGGCGCATAAATAAGGAAGATGCTACCTCAGTACGTCATATTGCGTTGTAGCTTTCAGTGTCATCTCTGAGCTCTATAGCCTTTTCCCTATTTTTACCTTGTTTGAACTATAATCATAGCTCCCAAACGTTAAGCTGATGCAAGTGCTAGTGGTGCATCGAATAAAAGGGAAGCCAACTGCGTGGAACTTCAATTGCATATTATTATATCCAATAATAATAAATAATATTAGGGTGATGTGTGATGTGGGGGCAAGTCGTACTACTAGTGGCATTATATTTGCCAAAATTCAGGTTTCGATGTCAGAGCAACTGCAATGGGTACATAATCAACTTCAAATATTGTGTTAACTATGGCATCCACCCAAGTGGCTTTCCTAGTTAAGATAGTATTTTTTTAAATTTCTTAAAAAAAAAGGTATTTCGTACAGTATATGGGGGCGACCCATACGGGTGCATATCTTCAATGTCAGGGAACACAAATGTGTCCTTGACATACACGCACTTGCTTCGTAAAAACCTCCGTTCCCAACACTTTTCCCACATAGTAGACTTTTTTCCCACATAGTAGACTTTAGAACTTTCCCGCTTTCCGTCCACCTCCAGCTCAACCAAAACAAAATCGCTCACTTCAATCCTCCTTCAACCTCCTTCAACCTCCTTCGACGACCCGTACGGGTCGCCCCCCACAACAAGCTTTTCTTAAAGCACTTCTCATGGCAACACTTTCGACGGCTTCATCACTTTTAGCACTCGAAATCACGTTAATATGGCACTTATCACTATTCAATGTATAACTAAAATAATCGCAATATATTCACGCACTCGGGACACTATATTGGTAACAAAAAAAATTACATGGTAACCAACAAAAAGAAGAATTCTCACCTCGCACGAACAGCGGCGGAGCAGCGCCGTCAACAAATATGGCGGACTGTTTGGATGGATCTTCTTCATCCTCAGCGTGCGTGACGTCATCATACCGCCATTTGTTTTTTGTCAATCGCGACTGTACGGGTCGCCACCATGTACGACTTGCCCCCACACTACCCTATTATTATTTCAATTGGATATTTTTCACCAAATCGTCGTAGCAGTACTCTGTTATCGTTCAAGTTCGACTGGATTATTCAATCTAAGAAAACTAAAAAAGGTTGAGAAGGGTAAACGTAGCTGGTAATACATCTCAACACCACTGAAGAACCTGAAGAAACTAGAGTGTATCACTCCCTGGATCCCAGGCTGTAAAATAGGTTAGCTCCTTTCTCCTAACCGGCAAAAAATAACTCTAATTTGCCGTGAGATTAAAGGACGTTTGTGAGGAATATGATTGGTGAGGAAAGAAGACACTGAACCTTGAAAAAATTCAAAAAGATAGAGAGAGCCGTCACTTTCATGAGTTATACGCCCGATTTGTCCATTGCAGTCCCATTTTGAACCTGATTTAATCTTCTCATTAGGCTTACACACTTACCAGAAATCTAATGACAGTACTTTCGATAATTACATCCAAGTACTTTTCCCCTAACATCAATCTTGTATAGAAGAAATGGGTTTTGGCAGAATTTTGAACTGCTTTTTGACAGAACTTTGAACTGCTTTTTGACAAGACGAATTGACAGTATCGAAAAATTATCAACTGCATGTTTAACAATATATGTAATCTCTAAAGCCTGATTGGTAGCTAAATACGATTGTATGAACTAGCCATTTCTCTTAGATAACATGGTCAAAACTTTCCAATATCTGTTCAACCTTCCAAACGATATTCGAGTTGGCGACTGTTACAATAGCACAACCTGTAAATCATTTACATGTTCTTCGGTATTTCTTGTCATATTATCAACCAGACTGCATCTACACGCAGATGATCTCTCAAAATTTGATTCATCTAACATAGTAAGCCTCTCAAGTATTGTTACTGTACTTAACGAAATTTTTGAGTCTGAAGCTTGTTTCCTTTCGCTAATAAGAAGTTTAAACCGAAAACCCGCGAATATTGAAATAAAACTATGACAGAATTTGTGAAGGGTTCGGTCTCTTAGAACAAAAGATATTCTTATGAGTGACGGCTGGTGTGTGGTGTTGTGACGAAAATCATGCAAATGGCACTTCACCAATTTTAACAGCTACAATAGTTTATGGCATTTGATTTACGATGTAAATGTTGAATGCACTGGCTGCCCGTAACCCCTTTAATACTACAGTCTCAAAAAGGCTCCTCTAGTTTTATTCCAACCTGAATCAGGTAAAAGAAAGCTGCTTTGGGATCCGGATTCCTTGGAAACAGGGTCTTGGAGAGAGGAAGGGGAGGGTGGGAACTGGAACACCGCTGCAAGTTATTTGCTGTCTATGAAGAAGTTCATCTTTGAACTTTATATCTTCTCTACCGCGATGTGATATAACATCATGACGTAATAAACCTACATCGATCCGCCCTGGGAACCTCTTGCTTCAAACACGCATTCCACCAACTATCAACCCGAGAATCAACTGTTTTTTCAACGTGAGCAGTAGGTTAGGAATTCATGTCGGAGTCGTGATTAAATGTCAGTGTCTGTTCTGGAAAACCCAGAGTTATACCGCTTTACCTGCAGATATCAAAGGAAGTGTGCATTGCATTGTTAAGAAGACCTATATTCACACCTACTGAAAATGATAAAATATTTTTCAATTGATTAAAAATTTCCTTAATTGATAAAAGAGTCCCGCAATTGATAAAAATTCCCTGAATTTATAAAAAATCTTTCAATTAATAAAAACTCCCCCAATTGATACAAAATCCCTCAATTGATACAAATTTGAGAAATTGATAAAAATTCCCTCAATAGATTAAAACTCCCCAAATGATTCCAAAGTTTCTTCAACTTTGTCTAGTGCAGTGGTTGGCATTTCTGCTGTGCCTATCAACTTATTCATCTGTATAATTAATTTCCCTACAGCCACTCCTTCTTTAACAAGAAACAGTTGAGGTGTGACGACACTGACACCGATTACGAGGCCTGCAGTCTACCTTCCAGATTCATTGAATTTTCTTCTGCTGATGAGGGTTCACAGCATCAGCCGTTACAATTAAATGGCTTGTGTATATTTGATATACATTAACTTGTTCGATGGAAGAAAAATCAGAAATATTGCGTTTCCCTATGCAGACAATATAGGCTTAATAGCTGGTTTTTCGGTAGGTGTATTCGTATATCAGAATGGTATAAGTGATCTGGAGAACAGTTAAACGTATCGAAAATGGCATTGATCAAAGTGAAAACGTGGACATACTAATAGTACTTTTAAATTCCATTGTGATATTTGTCTGAAATTTATTAGCGTTGACCACGTCGCTCGACATTCGAAGATTAAGAAAATCTCTTACACCCGTACTGATTAAAGTTTTCGATTCATTTCTGCACACCAACGTTTGAAACTGCCGAGTGTAGAAATTAATTGCAACACAGCGAATAAAAAATATGAAGCCCACGACATTAGAGCAACTTAGAGGAAAAAATGTTGCTGAATATATTCCTATTACGCCACCAAAATTCTGGTTACTTGGTCAATCATAATATATATAATAAAATTAGTGTGAACCCTCCTAGAGACAATACACAAGCATGACTAGAACATTTCACATTTCGCAGTACACGGATGTGTGCTGACTCTGAACAAAAACAAATGAAATTCAAAGCATAACCACCCGTATCGCATGGAATGAATGACGAGCTGCTTTCGGAGGAACTGCTTGCCGATTTGTCTTTTATAGAACAGCCCATGCGATCACCGCTCTATACTCCCTGTCGAAGCCTGGTTTCCGGAGCCTAGAACAGAGTAGTCGTGGGGCCTATACAGAGTGCCTCGATCGGTCAAGGAAAGCTGCGATCGGTCAAGCTGACCATAGAACCTTCAAAACGGATCGAAGCTCGTTTCCATTCTAAAAAGATTACTCTGCGAGCCAGAGATGTTCGCTTTCGACAGTAGAGGCCGGGCAGACGTTCCAGGAAAATGTAAGAGTGCCCTTAACCCTTTAGGGCACGGTGAGATACTAAGTAACCCACAAATTTGGATACATTTACCCCCTTTTACCTTCAAATCTTGTGTCTCAGAGGGTTAAAAGGAATTTGAATGTCCAAGCATGGCACTTGAAACTCGTTTGAACTCCCTTATATACATGACACTCGTACTAGGTGTGTGCTAATACGTAAATAATATCACTGAATAACAGGAATGGCTTGTGGTATTCATGACATCGTTTTTTGTTCGTAAAAAACACTTATTATTCTGTCATCTAATGCCTCATGAAGATGGAAGTGAAAGGATCAAATCTTTTCGTTGACTACAATCATTATGCTCTATGACTCTGGGGGAAAAGGTGCATGTAATGCATTGAGGCACTGTATAGCCGAAACCAATATGCTGAACATAAGTTGAAATTGAAAGAATTTTCCCACTTCTAAAAGAATATCATTGAAACTATGCAAGTCAATGCAGTATTCTCAGACAAAACCAATCTTTCCGGCAGTCTCATGTATGACACGATTATACTAGTAGTTTTCAATCAAATTTAATTATTTGCTTTTTGATATCTTCCGATTCAGGTTTGTACCTAGTCTCATTTTGGAAGTTCTGTTCAGCTTCACGTAAGCTCTGTGTGAACTTAAATAAAACATTCATATTTAAAGGGACTAAGAAACCCGTTTTCTCTACAAGGCTTGCCTTTTCTTAACGTAACTTGAATGTATGAAACGATTTCAGAAAACCTGCAACTTCGGTCACACTCGTTAAAGAATTTACTTATGTTGACTCCTAAATGTGTAAACAAATGGCTTAAATAAAGGAGAAATAAATACAAAAATAATACAGACCTCTAATGATTTATTAAATTTCTAAAATTCATTTATTTTACTTTCAATTCCTTCGGTAACTTCACTCGCATGAGAAAATCTTTCAATCCATGCCTTTGCAGTTTGGGTATTGTAAGTTAGACAGGTGTATTAGGTTATGGTAATTTATGTTTTTTTTGTAAAATGAAAGCAGCGTTAAAAGTTTCAACATAATCTCAGTCATTTCGAAGGGAAAGCCGCCACTGAAGCTAAATGATAAGTTTTCCTCTTGTAGGGAAGCTGATCCCATCGAGTGCGAGTGGATACGTGGAGGAAATAAGAGAGGTCTCCTGTTCTTCTTCCACCGACCCCTGACGGTGACGGTGCCTGACCTTGAGTGTGGTCTGCAGCCATCCGCTCACCCATTCAGTCGACCACGAAGATACGAGTACAAGTTCTCATCAAAATGATAGGACTTCCTTAAACTATATGGACGTATTAAACATTAATTTATAACAACAAACTATACTGCAAACAGTTGTTATATCTGTAGATCTCCTTGTCAGATGGGCATATTTTTACTAGGTTGCGTATTCAATTGGCGTATAATATATTTACCTCTTATTTATAAGTCCATACTTCTGTTTTACCGATGTTTCAATACCTACACGATCAACAAAATAAGATTTCAGATTAAAAATCTTTTGAAGCTAATCCTCGAAATCGACGTTGATTGATGAAGTCTTCAATTGATTAACAAACTATCCGTTAAGGTGATAGAAAATGCTAATTTATGTGTTAGGGACGAAAAAACTTCGAAGCTGAGCTCTTTCATAGCATACGGAATCATAGGTGCTATGAGTGTGTCGTAATGATGACTCAGCACGTCGTGTTGTTCATAGAGCTTTTTCAACTGAATTGTAGTTCAACGTGGGGGACAGAAATATTAGTACACAAATAAAATTCTTTTTAATGTGCTTACAAAAAATAAAAACCGTTGTTCTTTTTACAATAATTCCATACGGGTTTATACTGACGGAATATGTATAAAACACAGACAAGATGTATTCAAGAGAATTGAAGTATATTTCTCAATTTTAAGATAAGAAGTATTCGTAATATGTGAATTTTTGACTTAAAAACCCTTGAAATAAATTAAGTTTCAAAACTGTTCCCATAGAACGTTCTAGGTTGTTCCAATGATTTAATGAATAGGCACTTTAAAACTAAAAAATAATTCTACGTTGTTACTCGCATAACTTCCTGTTTCTGGCAGTAAGGTTATGATCAGGGTAAAAATCAACGAAAAAAGTAAGATATTCTTGCACAATGAAATTGTTAAATTAGGACGTCAAAGTCATAAGTGGATGACAAAGTATTCAATAAAACAATGTTGACATGTGGTCATTCCTGTCATCTATTCTTCAAGTTTCAATTATTTCTTAAATTTAGCTACATGAGTCAAAATAAGTTATAACAGAGTGTACGACGAGTGCTTTGAAGCATTCGCTGTTTGCTAATTTAAGACAAGTTGCTTCAGAAGGATTACACTCGGAAATACGAGTAGTAGGAGCAGTATTGCTTATTAAAATTTGGTTGGGGCTAAGTTGTACGAAGTGCTGGAAGTCGAGCCAATTCCAAAGACATGATTGACTGTCAACCTGAAGCGCAAATAAAAGAGGAATTACAAGTACCAGTTGAGATTTGCAAAAGTTTTATGTACGACAGTCATTCAAATTATGCAGCGACGATTTAGCTCAAACCACGTGATAGATCGCGACCAACTGCGACGACATTAATTGAACGTAAGAGAATAGTGTCAGTGAGCACCACTCAGATAACAGAGCTCCAGCAGTAAGACGACCGGACCTGAAGTCTGTACTGAAAAAATGAAGAATAATTATCAATGCCTGAATAATGAAAACTGGGAATAATTGCATTTGAACAAGAAGAATGTGGCTGAAAAATAGTATTAGGGCGAGAATGAGGATCACTTACCCAAGTCTACAGGGTGCAGCAAATTATTATAATTTCCTGTTTTCAAAGGAATATCCGTTCTTATGAAAGAACTCGTGTTGTCGCACCCTGTATTTACATGCTTTATAAGTCAACCAAACCTTATAAGAAGCAACTGAATTTTATGGGAAAGAGCGAGAGGAAAATGATTCGACAGACAACAGGTCAGAAAGTAAAGGAATTATGTTTTTTTTTCAAATAATGGGCTCAGAAGAAATCTGATTTTTGATGGTTAATACAAAGTAAGGCAAGAGGTGACCCATCTCCAGAATCTAAAAGTTTTCTATCTGGTAATTTCAGGTTTAATAACATAAGAACGTAAGCATGAAGCGCTTTTTAGTTATTGGGTCATGCTCTTTTGTTAAGTACTCAATTTATCCTTGAGGCAACGTATTTTCAGAGCTCAGTGATTTAAACACTCAATATAAACTTTTAGGTTTTAAAATATAAATCCAAATCTAAATGATGAGGTTAGATTCCGGCACATATATCAAAATTAGTTAGAAGAACAGTAGTAGCAAGAGATCATGGGAATCTAGTGGCATCCTGCAGAGAAAAAACTCTAATTCCTGCTCGGAATGAAGATTGCGGTGAAATGAGTTTATATGCGGGAATGAATATCATTCGACGTTCAAGAGCACTTCCTCTTTATTGATTTCGTAGCCAGAAATAAAATCCCAACCATCGCACCTTGCTTCAGCTCTAACTCAGAAAAGAAATATAATAAAGATGCAAAGCGACACCTTGATTTCACTGAACGCTCCAACACAAATTGCATCAGCGAGTGCATTTGGAAGAATTTCTTGCACTAACAAATTAGCAAAAATAAATATGTGTTAGGAAGAAGATGCAGTCTACAAGAAAATGTCAGAAATATTAAATATTTTATTCACTACAATCGGTTCATATATTGCAAGATGGACAGAGATAAAACTATTCAAGTTCATTTCTAGTCTATATACTCAAATTATTCCTAATCATTCTATTGATATCAAAATCCTGCAATGATGTGCTACGTTTTGATGTTACAAACATTATCTTTAGGGTGATATTTCACAGTACACTGGCTGATATGGACAGTAAAAATCACATACACAAAGAATTAAAGTAAATATGATACCGAAGCTTAATGGGCACGATTAAAAAATTATTCATACTCGCTCATCCGAGATGACAAGAGCAACCAAAATTGTATTGCACAAACATATGTTAATGCCACTGGATTTAATGAACAAAATAAGCGATGGAGAAGAAATTTTGATAATGTAAGTTATAGTCCTATTAAACAGTTTGAGAGCAAAAAAATCATTAGTTTTGCATGTGTGATAGGTTTGGATTTGTGAATGTGATGTATATATTAGTTAAATGTGTTCATTTTGAATGACATTAATTAATTCCTAGTATTAGAATAAAAATCATCATTGTAGAGCATAGCACTACCGAGCATTTACATTTTTAAACAGAAACCTTTCCCTGTCCGATGATGGATTTATGTAGCATGTTCATTCATCATCAACATGCCGCCGAAACTCTTCCATCACCTGGCATGCATTCGAATAGCTCGGTCGGTGTGTTTATTCGTATTCAACACGTACATGATTAGGCATCTTTCGACTTTAACCTCTGCAGGTTGTAGGCAAATAATTTGTAGGATGTATAATCACACACCGTAGTTGAAACAGGCCTGAAAGAAACTTTTGATCGCAAATTAACTAATATTTGTCAAATATGAATTGAACAGTAAGCACAACTGTAGCTTGAAATTATAGACAACTGAGGTAGATACTTTATTGACAGATTTGATTCCAATATAAATATGCATCTGTAAAACGCAGGTGAACTGAGACATAGTCGCAGTGTGCAAATGATTATGCTCATCACCAGTAAATTTTTAACAATATTTTGCAACACAGTCTCTTCCAAACCTCTTGGTCACAGTAGAGAATAAAAAGATTTTTATGGAGGCACAGTTTCTCATTCTGAGTTGACCAACGTTCTCACGTAGAGCTTATCTGGCCTCCAAGCTTGGCTTGGAGTACAAACTGCCTCATTGGCTGGCTTAAATTAATAGCGTTAATTTCTTGTTTGTTTTAGTTTCAATAGACTCTGTTCAATCGCCTTCAATTTATTGAGCCACCTAACCATTGTTGAATAAGTGAGAAACGATAAAACGTTTGAACATTTGTTTTAGAAATCCTAATACTGGTACAGTATTATCGTAAACATTTTATAAGCAAAAAATCTCATCCTATTAGAAGTTAAAAAGAATTGTGCGTCGATACAAATTCAGTATTTCTTAGCTCATCCAATTAAATTGCTCTCATAAACATACATGAATGTTCCACACAAAGTTATTCTCTTTTTTAAATCATAGTCCGATCAATCGATACATGTATTCCAGAAACAGTAAAAGATATAAGATTAATTACATGACAATAATCCAAAGAAATACGCATAGTTAGCAAATGCCATGGAACAATGACAATTGACAATGTCCGTGGAATTACTGAGGAAGTTCACTATAGCGAAGCATAAAAAGGGACTGAGTCCATCCGAAATACTCAAACTATTGAGAAACATCAAAATTAATAGAATGTTGATAAAAACAACCAGTGAAGTCCCTCTACTTCTTGCCAGAGTATCAAAGTTCTAAAGTCAAAATTGATTAAACGCTGAGAGAAAATGACCATAAAAATAGCTAGTGCTGCTATGAAAGACCATCTAAAGAGACTTCGCAAAGTAGTGAGGGCAAAAAGGCCTTCAAATAAATATCTTTATGAAAAAGTTTTTTATGACAGTATTAACGTCCCACCCTGTGTATAGCTTTACTACATTGGCTTTTCTGAATAATCGTGTGTATGGGTTTTAGGCTTCGTTTTTTTTCAATGATCTGTTCAAAACAAATCAGTTATGTTATTCATTTTAATTGTTCCAATATTAAACGCTTCAACCGAAGTTGTAGTAAGAAATTTAAGAACGTCGAACGTAATATTTTGAAGGGCTGCTGAAAGTAATTTTATCTCCTACTGTTGAAAATTCTAATTCAATTTGATAATTTGAGCCCCATTTACAAAATAAATACATTCCTTAGTAGCCAATTTTTCACATCTGAATATGCCTTAGCATTAGGAGGAATAATCAGTATCAATCTCGCTACCATGGACTTGATGTACGAATAAATGCACTTCAAATATTGAATAATTGTAGAGCTCTTATTTTTAACAAGATCAATCCATAGTACATTATTTCTTTTGATGTTCATTTAGACTGCTATAAACAGTCATTTGCTGTATTTGCAATTGCTTTTGCATTTGATACGGGAACAGTCAGAGAGAGTTATGTCTGGTAAAGAATGGTAATTTGAAAAAGGAAAGTTTTTACCCAGATTTATCATCAAATTAGAAGAAGTTCTTTGGCAGAACCTTGATGAACACATTACAGGTACCAAAAATCTTACGTTAGCGTCTTCAATGACAACGCATAGCATATGATTTGTCAGGTATATTTTAGAAAATTCATCGGCAACTGCACTGATCCAACCACAAAATAACTCATCAAATAATATGTTACAATACAAGATTTCAAATAACCATCTCTATATACATGTGTTCGATCAATAATATACACTAACATTTCACTTAATCTAAAGTTTTTGTGAAATAAGGAAATCGTATGTTTTCCCGGGAAATATTCATTACAATTACTTACGATCTAAACCAAAAAAAACGTTATTTTAGAGTGTCATTGAGTGAAGCAATCTCAAACATATATTACTAAAATTTTAAATCGCAATAGGACAGGAAAATATTTCAGAGGTTTAAAAAAAAATGAAAAAATGGGCTTGAACAAGGTCGTCCTTAAACTGCCAAAATCTGGTAAAATCCGTCAGAAAAAGCTCAAAATATGCTCCAAAAGATTTGTATGAGATCTGGCACAAGAGGGAGTGTCTCCTTCAAAGCCATCTCTACCATTCTCCATCAAAATACTGGGAGATATCTCTTTCAAAACATCAAACAAAATAACTGTTTCGCGTGAAAACTGTGACAAACGTTGTGCACGATTTGACATCACCCTCTACCTGTCTTACGTATTCTCTAGGGCATTCTACCAAACCTCGTGTTCAAGGATGAAATAAATTTGAAGTCTGGCAGAAAATTGAACATACGAGGATGATGGATGTTGTTGTGTGGGTAGTAAGATTGACTCCCAGATAGTTACTCAAAAACAGGACACAGCATCAATTATAACTGGGGCTGCAATCAGTGAAACGGGAACAAGTCCATTGGGTTTTGTGTAAGGAGTGGAAACTACCAAAGAAAATTAACCATAAGACATTTTTTCAGGCGAATTGTTACTTGAGGCCAAAAATCATTTCAAACGCCAGTAGTCATTTCAGCACGATCCGGCACTCCAATATGATGCTAATAAAACCCATGAGAGGTTGGAATCCAATGTTTCCACTTCATTCAGACGGAGGAATGGCCTCATGCAACATCAGTTTTGAATTATCTCAATTGAGGCATCTGGTAAATATCGAAAAGACCGGTTTGAGGTACACATATCCAAAATTATGAAGATCTGAAGTCATAACTCATAAAGAATGTGCCAAAATCACTCATAGCCTCATTCTTGACTCGTTCAAGTTATTTTCTCAGCGTCTTCAGTCTGTTATCGATGCAGACAGAAAGCATATTGAATGAAATGAATCGATATTCAACTATCCGATGCATAATCATGATTTTTGTTTCATTTGTATGCATTTGTTCGTTTCATAATCATGACCTCTAAAAGTTTCAACAATAATTGTTGAACATCCTGCAAAAACTATCAGACGTTGTACGAAAAACACAGTTTTTTCTCGAATGTTTCTGACTAGATAACTACAGAATGTTTAGAATCACTGATACGGTTGCCTTTTTCGTGTGGAAGTAGTGATTGCTATTACGAAAAGACTGTTGCTTGATGTATGAAATGACAATATTGTTTGCTGTTCTCTAAAACTCAGATTACATTGTTTCAGATCAGTAGGGTAGTGACGGCCCATTAACTCTCCTAAAGTGCTCTATCATTACTTTCAATAAGCAGAGATTATCAGGAAATTTTTGGAAAATCCAAAAAATGGCAATGAGGAGGACACATAATTATCTCTGAAAACACTAGATGGTAAATCAACAATACTTCATCAGATTTACGATATGTAGCATAAAGCTCTTATGTGATAGGCAATCAGTTTGTTAAGAATTAAATGTTTCTGTGCACAAGTTTCGATTGGAAATGGATGCATTCCAGCCTAATAGCTACTAAATATGAATTTGAGGGGGAAAAGCTTAGTATTTGATATACACAGGAACTAATGTGAGTATGAAATAAATCATTGTTGTGAAAGAACAATTAGTCGCAATCTGCTCAGGTAACCGGGTATTTAAAAAGAACTCAGGATATTTAAGGATATAAAAGAAAAACTTATGAACCTGGTTTTGACGTGTAGTTTGGGGCCCAAGATAAGCCATGGCTCCTTAGAAAGTTTGTGGGAACTGCACTAAAACCGTTTGGTTATGGATAAGAGGGGAAATCAAGTCAATGAAGCTTGTGACACCAATGGTGTGGTGCGAGCCGTAAAACATCATGCCGATGACCGCTATAGTATGGTGAGTGTGTCAGGATGTCACCATCACAAGAAAAAGTTGTGATCTTATCCTGATATAGAATTTGTATGGCGGCTAGTTCTTCATTGTAGTGATGTTTTAGTTCCATTTTTTACTTCCCTTCCTAATCTTGATGCAGATGATGACACTAAAAGTATTACAGAAGCAATAATTGAAGGTTCCGACAGCAACAGTTGTGCAAGTAGTAGTAGTAGTGGGAGTAGTAGTAGTACAGGGTGGGGCCAGTCAAATGCCCGAGTTTTGAGAAGCGTTTGCAACGCATGTGGTGGTGATGGTAAGATGTGTGTGGTATCGTTGTGACCACCAAATTCTGCCGTTTGCAGGAGCAGCCAAGTCTTGGTCGAGTGAACATCACGGTTTTGCAGTGCGCACGTATCTTGAAAATGGCCATTCTGTCGTCGCCACTGAGCGCGCCTTCCACCTACACTTTAACATTCCACGTCATGGTCCCATCCCTGATGGCACGGCAATCAGGCGTTGGGTTGAAGCATTGGAAGATACTGGTTCCACAAGAAGACCTTGGGTAGTGAATGACCAAAAAGGTAAGAACACTGGAAAATGTGACCTTAGTTCAAGCAGCTGTTGAACAGTCACCACGACTCTCTGCCTGGAAGCATTCACTTACATTGGCCATGTCTAACCGATCTTTAAAGCGAATATTGCGTTACGTTTTATCGTTCCATCCATACAAAATAACGATTGTTCAAGAATTGAAGCCCACAGACTCTGAAAATTGCAGGAATTGCTGCCAGGAAATGTTGAACCGCATCCCCCAACCGTCAACTTTTTCAGCAGTGACGAGGCGCACTTCTACCTTTCTGGAAGCGTGAATAAGCAAAATTGTCGTTATCAGGCCGAAGACAACCCAAGAGAACTTTACCGAAGACCGCTCCATTCCCCTAAAGTTACTGCTTGGTGTGCAGTTTCCAAATTTGGGGTAATTGGGCCTTATTTCTTTGAGGAGGATGGAAGATCTATCACCGTCAACTCTCAACGTTATCTTGCTCTGTTGGAAGACTTTTTTGAACCGAAATTGGAAGAATTAAGTGAGGAAACAAATCTGGGAGACATCTGGTTCCAACAGCATGGAGAAACAACCCACACTGCTCAAGTTGCAATGGTTAAATTGCGACATATGTTCCCGGCACGCTTCGTCTCTCGAAGGGGTGATGTCGAGTAGCCCCCACGCTCACCTGCATTGCGAAGTCGGCCACACAATTTGGAAGAATTGAAGGTGCGAATTCGGGAGGAAATTGCTGCAATGTCCCTTCAGATGTGCCGAAGAGCAACTGAAAACTTCAGACATCGCATTCAGTAGTGCATCGCTACAGATGACCACCATCTTCCTGATGCCATCTTCAAAAAGTGAGCACATAGATGGCATTGTATACTGATTCGAATAAAACAACAAATAATTCTGTATGTATTGCTTTACTTTTCCTAATAGCCTTTCAAATCTCGGGCATTTGACTTGCCCCACCCTGTGATAGTAATAGTTTCTATCATTATTTTTGGAAAGATTTTTATTCTGCTGAAGTGAAATTTTTACACAATGACAGCCGAGTGAGTTGGTTCGAGATCTAAGTTGCCATAAGAGGAAGCTGAGATTCTGGCCTCCCGTCTCAGTGAACACCAGTTCTTAATTCTGAAGCTAAGATAATATCTTATCGTAAAAGAGACTGGGAACTTACAGGCACAGAACTTAATTCAATGAAGAAAATGACTTTGTGTTTTGCAACATCATTGGATACCTTTTTTCAGCATTATTCATTTGGTGTTTATTCAATCGATCGGTGTTTATTCATTCATAACTCCAAACGGGGTTTGAAATGTGCATTGATGCACAATGGTCAATTGTGTCCCACTTGGCCTTTCAGTGATATTGAAAGAGCACTACACGAGCGTCAAGATGGTTCAACAAAAACTGTGGTATGATGTGCTATGATTCTCTGTGTTGAATACATACTTAAGAATATTTTGTTGAGAGAGCAAAATGATCATACCAAGTACTCATGTTTTATTTCTCTATGGGACAGCAGAGCGAACGATCATCACCGGGAAATGAAGGATAAATCCATTCGTGAAAAGTTTCCTGTAGGGAAGAAAAATATTATAAATCAACCAATGTTTAATAGTGATCAAATGATTCAGCCCATACTGCGTAAAAAGATGGACATAATCAAACATTTTGTGTTGGTGTTGTATCAAAATAATGACTGGTTTAGTTACATCTGCTCAGAATTTTTTCATCAGAGTAATGAAAACTGTAGGCAGGAAGTTTTGATAGGCCACAAATTAGAACCCTGAATAAGCTTGACAATTTTTTCTCCCACATCCATGAAACTTGGGCTGCAGCGTGATGTTCTTATACCACAGTTGGGAAAAGCTTCCTTGGCAAAAAAACAGTAACTACCAGAAACCCGGCGAAGTGATCGTAAAAAAATTTAAAGCTCTGAGAGAATGAATGAGTCTCAAAATCCACTTCCCATTTAGTCATTTAGAAAGATTCCCTGGAAATTTTTTCACCGAGACATCAATACTATGCAGCAGAGGTTACTTCTGAAGCTTAATGTATGGGCACATTCGTGAAACTTGCAAAAGAAAATCCCACAAGAAAAGCTTCTTTCATATGAAATAAATTACAATGACCTTGATAATTTGCCAGAATTGGTTTTGCAAAGCAGTATGTTGACTTGCTTCAAAGTTGTATTTTGCTTCTCTACTTTGTGAGTGAAATTTCCTCGAAAGTCATATTTTAATTTTCTAATACTTCATTAATCTCTTCATCAACTGAGGATTCTACTATGAAATGGAACTCTTCAGTGTCCAGTGTTAAATAGATGCATGGTGTTCGTAAACGACACATTTTAAGTTTTCATATCGTTCTGAAACGTAAATGAAAGTGGTGAATTTATTTGACACCGCTCTATTAAAAAATTAACAGGCAAAATAGCCTAAAAAATATTTTGTTGAAGCATTTGTGAACCAGTAACAGGGCAATCCAATTAGTAGTACTGCGTATGGATTTGCACAACCGAAAGAATATCTCAAAAACTAGAGCTAACTGCACAAAGCTAATGAGAGTTTCGAATTCAGCGACTTCAATATTTGGCATAAATAGTTTCACCTTGTTTGGCAAAACACTTTTGTTGGGCAGCGGCAAATAATATCTTTCATGCATTTTTACTTAACAAATTAGCGTAATTCTTACACGTGTGGCTCATACTTATTTGTTTCAAGTTGTAAACCGGTAAACCTTCATCTATATCAGAGTTTGAGAACAACTTTGTATTTGTTTGTTCAGTGAACTAGGGAAACTTATTTCTTTGATCAACTACTAAGTCTTAAAAATAGTACAAGAAAGTCGTTGCCTGTTTTGAATGCCAAACAACAAAACTGATTTATCCATGGCCGTTAATAACTAGTCCGTTATAGTTCTTCCTGAACTATCAAATTTTTCACTTATATTGCATAGTGTCTTGTGGATGATCTCCCAATAAGCAACTGCACTCGCCTGATCAAAAGAGACTTGTACTGCTGTCGTGTTGTTTCCTTCTCGGTCACTTCTAGAGAACTACTCAGAGTTGTATTATCTATAACAAGTAAATCTTATCATACAGATAAAATTCATCCAGCACTTATGTTGGCTATGGCTATCGGCGAATTGTTTTTTATGTTCAATCAACAAATTTTAATGAATGGGTGTGACGTAGAGTTTACTCTGAAATGTTAAAATTCGTAAAAGTTGTGTCCATTATAAAGTCACGGAATTCTTCCGGCGCTTTCAATTGTAGACCAATATCTACTCTACCTATTCTTGATGAATTGTGGGAAAAAAAATCACAAGAGTTTTTCACATACTTTTTTAAATCATTCAGCCATTTTACTATCCAAACTTGGATTAACAACAAATTCAAGCCTTTTTTCAGCGATAATGCAACTAGTTGGCCTTGTATATAAAGATTTCATAATATAACTTGCAGCATTTACATGTTTTTGAGTTTAAAGAAAAATTTTGTTACAGTGAACAAAAATATTCTATTTATTTTTATGGCATTAGATCATGTACAAATCAACGGATTAGTTGTAATCCATCCGACGGATGTTAGTGTGTAATACGCAATTCATCAAGATGAAAAGTTTTAACAGTCTGTGTTGGTGTTCCCGAGACTTCAGCGCTGGCCCTGCTTCTTTTCAGCATTTCTTTTTATGATACTACTGCTGCGATCACGACTGACGTCATCATTTTCACAGACCAATCACTTTCTTCTGGAGTCTTCTTAACTTGCAGGTGCTAGCAAAACAAATTCTCAATTTTAATAGTAACCTAAGTCGTTGTTTTATTACAAAAAAGTAATCCGTACACGATGAAAATCTTTATTTCCATCAAGGCCCTGACCCCATCTTCAACCTAATAATACAATGGCAAAATATTTGAATGCGTAAAATTCCTTAGGTACTTGTTTCTTTTAAGATGATGTAGACGTATTTATTCAGAGTGTAGATCAGACGTCGACAACCCAGGACCAGTAAGTCAAATCCGTCTTTTGAGTGATTGTCATCTGGCTCCTCAACACTTGGATAATATAATACATTTAATTCATTATTGTCAAGCTCTGCTAGGTTATTAACCCTTTCACAACCAAATTATTTTCATACTGATCAAAATATTGCGTAAAATACAACTTATTTTTTCAACGCCGTCATTTTGCCGTCATTTTCAATGAAACATTTATGGAATATGGAACTAAAGGGAATGATTTTTAAAGTATGTTTGGGACAAATTGACCCAACGGTAGTGAAAGGGTTATTATACTTTTGCAGATTTATGATTTCCTCAATAAGTGGCGCTGCAAACACTGCTTTGCGTCAACGTAAACATAAGAAGTGCTTGATATTATTGCAGTACGGCGTTGCTAGATTCATCTATTTTCGACCAAAGATGTCAAATGAGTCTTTTTACAAGCACTTGATCATAGGTTTTACGTTCCACCATTTTATAATATACGGTATTTTAACACATTGATAGCTATAATATTTTCTATGATGTGTTATATTTGGATCGTATCAGTGTATTGACGTTCCAGTAAGCGAGATTTTGGTTTGAATATAATTAATTTTGACAGAATGTAGCAATGATGGACATAGAATAAAAAAGAATAAGGCGATAAGAACGAGTCTTTTGGCCCTTTCTTGGTTTTGTACCCAAGTTCCATGCCATAATTCTAGCCAAGCGATGGTCGTACACAAACTGACCACCGTGGCAACGAGCTTCAAACCCTGATCTTCTCGCATCGCAAGCAAGCTCGCTCACCAGTTGACCAAGCTGATGGTAAAAAATGTTTGATACTGAAATGATGCATATTCGAGTCTTGCTCTATGTACTCTGTCACATAATCCTTCTTATTCATTAAGACACAACATTTATCAGTATTCTCGACATATTGATTAAAAGATTTATCTACATATACGGAATGATCTGAACTTTCCCGATGCTACAGATGCATTCAATACCTTTCGTTGCTTAGTTCAAATAATATTTCAACCTAAACAAACAAAAAAACATTTATCGGAGTTACTGATGATACCATTAGCTCTCGGCAATGGTATCATCAGTTACTAAACAGCGATACAGGAAAATTAATTTAATTGATGAAAATAAGAACATCCCTTCAAGAATAAAATTTCAAAGAATAGTCACTTTCTGGATAGCTCATAAGCACTTCATTAATATATCTACCCACACATTTATGATGCAACTCCAGTGCACAACGCCATCTATTCCAGTACATAGATTGTGAGTGAAACGTACATTTTATTGACGATTATCAAATTAAGTTTATCGTGGCATATTTTGATAAAATGCATTGAAAAATGTGCATTATGCCATGTCATTGGTTTGTTTAGCCCAAACTCGGTCATAAAGGAAACTTGGCATCTGACAACGTTGGTGCATTATACGAACTTTGGTGGTAATGTTAATTGAGACACTGCAATGAAAGCAGATGAGAAACTTTGCTTATATTTATAACTTGAGTTTCTGTTGATTGGAAAACAACCGCACAGTCGGTGTCCATATTCGATAAAAATGTATATTTCGTTTTATGTGATAAAATGTGTTAATTACAACGTGTAATATATTTTTCTACTTCTGTGTCTGGTCAATGAATATTATTTCCTTGCGGTTTTTCTCCAGAAAACAGGGAAAAAGACAATTATTCATTCTAAATTTGTTTTTTCAGGCATAGAAAAAGACGTTTTGTACGCTCTTTGAAGTGTCAGATCCAGGTATCCTCATATCAACGTTTCTAAACGTTTCACGAGCCTCTACAACATTGTGACCACTTAGATGGCACCACAAATACAACGAACGACACTGCGATCTTCAGTCATCATTAATGTCAATCGTCACACACGACATAGAGATGCTGCAAGTGTCCTATAGACTTATTTTGTTACGTGTCTGGAAAATTTATCCAAACGAGATACTGTTTTTTCATTTCATTTTAATATTGCAATAACACTATGAAATGTACCTGTAATTTTATAACCATATTTTCATTCCTAGTGGCGTCGATCTAAGAGCTGACGTTTAAGTTTCCTTTTTATTAAAAGATTTTTTATTTTCAGTTGAACATAATTTTTTCAGGCCAAACTTTCGATTTTCTCACTGAAAATGAAAAGCTTAAGCTGTAAAAATAAAGTTATGCTTATGAGTCGAAAATCATTCAATAACAATGTGCTCATTCCATTTTTCCTGTATGGTACCGAGGGGAAAACAGAGCCATGAAGTTTGTATTCACAAGAATTTGGGGGAAACTAAATGATCACTTTCGCAATTGATTCTTCTTCATGTTGAACCCTTTCAAGCGTCGAGTAGGCAAAAATGCTCGTGCTATCATGTATATAGACTTCCTACCATACACTCCGCCATTATCACACTGCTCTGATTTCCCGTACCTACTTCATAGAAAGGGCAGCAGTGTTTACAAAGAGAAAGTAGTTCAGAAGTGGATAAAGTCAATGAGCCAGATATCAGATGCGCAATTGAGGACAAAACTCATACTACCCTAACCAAAAAGACACCAATGACCTGATCAGAGATCATGGTCTCACTAAGTCAAATGACGTGAAGACTCAAACAGTGTAATTTGTGGAATGGAAATGTGCACAAATCAAGTCAGAAAAACCGGCATCAGAATTTTTCATTCGTGTTTATTTGTCAAGACGAGCTTTGCTTATGCTACAGTATTACCGGTCTGTTTGCGGCAATTGGAATCCCCTGTAACCCCAACGAGTAGCGCCTGCCTACATATCTACAGCTCACGGAGGAGCCTCAAAGCAGTGCTGCTTCATCACACAAATATGTATCCATCTATTCCCCTTTTTCACTTTGTCTATCTAAAAGAAGAATGCAGTAGTGTAAAGATATTACTTTATGCTTTAAAACATTAAGAATAAGGGTTGATGGTAATTGGAAAATTCAAAATTTAAGCCGTTTTGATGGGTCTCTAAGAAAATTCTACAAAGTTTCCTTTCCGTCTTTGTTTTTGAACAGGAATACCGTGGTGTTCTACTACAAGCGGTACTGGCAACAGATCAAGTTAGTGCGGGGAAGAACGATGTTAAATAGTAGGCATTCATGGAGCCGAGAAAAGTACTGTTTCCTCCAATAGACTTGAAATTGGACCGTATGAAACAATTCGTCAGAACCAGCAGCTCTCCGACATTTCCACGATTTATTTCCTAAGCTATGTGCACTACAAGTGGAAGCTTATGCATTTATCGGTCCACAGTAAAAAAAGGTTTTAGAATGCAAGCAATTTTCAAAGAAGCTTTCCACAAGGGAGAAAGCAAAGTGTAAAAGTTTTGTAGCAATCGTTTGTGGCTTCTTGCAGAATGATAAAGCCGATAACTATATGAAGCTTGTTGAGACCTTGGTGACAAACTACTGTAAAATGGGTTGCAATATGTCTCTCAAAGTCAATATCTTTGAAGCTCATCTCTGTTAATTTGAAGAAAACATACTCTGAGGAACAAAGTGAGTGCACTCACCAAGATACATGGATTGAACTTTGAACGCTGTTACCAACAGTCGAATAATGGCCACATGATGAAAGACTATACTCGTATTATGCGTCGGCTTCGTGAAAGTAATTTACTGTGTAAACGTATGTTGTGGAAAACTACTCATTCATTATGATTTTATTGTGTCACTTGCGTAATCTTAGAAAAAATAAACACTACTATTGTATCATGTGTCGCTTTGTACCAAATTTGTGCAATTCAAAGTTTTTATATACAACTGTTTTCCAATGTTAATTTGTGAATTTCGTACATACATATCATTGTCCTACGGGCAAATTTAAAGTTTGAAATGAATTTCAGCATATATTCATAATTTTTAAACATAAGCAAGGACAGATGTCGTGTTACACAGTGATTTGTGTTGTGTTAATTGTGATAACAGGTCCTGCTTTTTCGAAAGGTTGAATTTTAGCAATTAATGTTTCTACATTTTTCTCCTTACTAGTCGTCACTATTTCTGATGTGTTGCTTATTGTTTTTTATGCATTTTCTTCTAACTTCCGTGTTTCTATCCACACACAAATCCATATGTGGTGGTCTTATTATACTTCAGTTTGCTAATTTGTATTGGTTTACAATATTAAAACAACTTTGGCATAATTTTATGTGCATTCACAAGATTTCTATCGCAGTCACTCAATCATGCACATTCACAGACATACATTTATTTTAATTGGTCATTATTTTTTCATACGTTTTGTACTATTTTTCTCTTTCTTTTACAGAACTGCTTATCTGAATGGATACATTTAATGTTAGTGTATAGGTCTTAAAACCTCAAATTTTATTAAAATTCGATGGAAGTTTGGTTTTCTACCCACCATTCTGTCATAAATATTAGGGGTGCTGCTGATCTGTTGATATACTGAAGCGGTATAAGGTTAGAGAAAGGTTGAGGGTGCCTTTTCTATGAAGAGCAAGATCCAGACCAAAACCAAGGTCATGAGTATGTCAAAGCTAAGACTCACGAGAGAAGTCTGAAATCCCGACGCACAATAAATGATTTGAAATAAACGAAAATTATTCCTACGATACAATAGACATTACAGAATACTAAGCTATATTGCCCATACATTGAAGTGCATTATTAAGCTGTACTGAATTAATGAAGGCTTTAAAAATAACACTGAAATAACAATAACACAATTTAGCTATTTTTGAATTGCATAAAACTATGAATAAGACAGAAGAAGATGTCTAGCTTAAAAAAACAGTTTTTTATATGATTCAATATTCATCGGACACAAAAGAAATTGATAGGACAGGCAAAAATACTCAGTACTACTAACAATTAAATCTTAGAACATACGTTAAAATGATGCTTCGGAATGCAGTTCCCAAAGAGTTGCCTAAACGAGCCACTTGTTTTAGACTTGTTGAAGTGGCAATATGAACGGCAATCTCAGTCGCTTTATGCTTAGAAATTATTAGATCAGAAGCAACACAAAAAATGACCTGGGGGTGGTACTGCAGAATTACAAAATTATTGTTGAAATGAATGTTTAATCACTGGATTAATACAATACCAATAATTTCATGATTTTGAATTTATTCGTGTAGAAGGTACCATAGATTACAGAACCAGAAAATTAGGTTAATCATAACAACTAATCGAGCACGATTACTGTAATGGTAAATTCATACACTGTATAATACAACTGATAATATGTACATATAAAGAAGAATTTATTCTGAACAAATAGAGGTTATTGTACAAAACAAACTACAAGGAGCTCAAATTTTCCGTCGTATATGAAGCATTAAAAAACAGACTTTCAAAAGTAACTGGGCACGAAACTAGTTGAACATGTTGGTCTTAAATAAACATTAGAATTTACTATTTTTATTCGTCAGAGACATAGACAGAAACCCAGAAAAATTGGACAAGAAAGGAACACAACTTTCCTTGGCTGAAACTGAAGTGTAAGAAAATTACAGTAGGAAATGAGGGCAGATCCACTACAGAAAACTAGATGAAAGTTACAAGTTAATAGTGCAATGAAAGTTAGATTATAATTTCTATTCACTAACGATGCAAAATGCACATTCATTTTGTTCTAAAATAATGTTAAAAATGACTATCATTCTATATCACAGAATCACAGTTTCATGGGAAAAGTTCTTCCTGTTTGTATAACACGGTTGCATGGTTTACGATAAATTGTGGAAATAGTGAGTGTGTCTGTGATAACATCCTCTAACGCTTCGAATCATGTTTCTTTGCGGACTCATTTTTGATTGGTGTTTCAAACCCAAACTTTAACTTTCGAAATCACTAGCTGGTACTTGTTTCATTCACTGCATCATTTTCAAAATCACTTTTAATAAATTTTAATGCTATACTTACACTATTTTTATGAAGCTCATTTAGTAAAAAATGTCCAATGTCATCTTTAAACATCACGAACATAGGCACAATAATTTTGGAAAAGAAAGGAAAACATTTGTACAGCCCAAATCAAATACTTCATAGTTTATTCATTGTGACAATCCTACAATATAAAGACAGACCAAAAATTGGTGCATAATATTTGCGTCACAAGGACAAAGACAAGTTTGGAGAAGTCGACAAACAAAACTTACAAAATTAAAATTCCTTTAATATATGCAGTATATTTTGTACATATCAATGTGTTTTTGATCTTATTTTGCATGTTAACTATTGTAGATTCCAGGTTCTATAAAAAATGTTTTTTCCAGCTGGTGGCAGCATTGTTTGTGTGACCTAGAACATCCCATTAAAAACTATTTAAACATTACTAAATATCATCTAAAACCAACTAATACACTGTGGTCTCCTAGTTGTTATAGTAAATTAGCAACTTTTACCGGTTGATACTGGCTATTCAATTGCCGTACTGATTGTTTTTTTCCGTGGCTGCTGCGATGTCCCAGTAGGGGTATTCTTGTGATCACTGCAATATATAAAAGCAGTGGTTGCAGTATATTTCTTGTTGTTATTGTGGCGTCCTTTTGGAAGCTGCAATGTATAAACAGCTGTTGCAATATGGTTAGTTGCTGTTGTGGGGTTTCTATGATTGTTGCAATGCATAAGCAGCTGTTGCGATGTTTACTTGTGTGCAAATAACTTTTCAGAGACTAAATCAAATCCGTCAGACGCAGCAGGCTTCGAAAATCGAAGGTTGCCAGAAGCTGTAGGACGCCAGTGATAAGGTTGAAATATGCATTAGTTCCACCCGTGCCCTTGCTGATTATAAACCGTCTGTTAATCGACAGAGGCGCGCCAAAGTTCTATCAGTAATTTTGGTTTGAACAGACAGGGTCAAACTGTTCTGTAAGTGATCTTATTTATTCCTAAACATACACAAATTGATCATCTTAATTTTTTATAGTGAAAAAGTTATTTGCGGTATTTTCTGAATCATTCCCATTCCAGAGGTACAGATTTACGTAGTTGATCTCACATCTACATGGATGAATTCACAGTATGTTAAGGTATAAATGATGAGTCACTAATATGTTAGAATCAGAAAGACGGTAATGACAAATTGATGACACCTTTATTTCAGTAAATTGATTATCGGGACATTCTCGGTTTATTTTTCTGTTAAGACTCGGTAACCATTCTCTGTTTGGTTCCAAATGGTCGGTTTTGCTTCATAAAGCAGCAAAATAACAATGCCATTGATATTTTTAAAAAAGACAATTCTAAATTGAAAGATTAACTCATCCAGCTTGTTGACTTTGGAACTTAAAAACTCTCACGACTTATCACCATCTGAAATTCTTGTAAGTGCACTCGCAGGGTTAAAGATGCATTGAGATTGAAACTCGAGAAGCATCAATGTGTGTTTATAAATTGAGTATCAGTTTCTCTATATTAGAACGAGGCAGTAAGAATAGTTTAAAATTTTATATTTAGTCAGACAGGTTAATGAAACTTACTAGTTCATCATAGTCAGATTACATCTTCTCTCAGATTAGTCTCTGTAGCTCATTTGGATATTGAAACTTTATCTAGTTTAAACATGTATTTATGTTCGAGTTTCTATATATATGTTGGCTGTATAAATAGTGATTCAGTTTACCATGGGATCATACCAACAGTATTAAAATCTTCTGCATAGAAAATTGTCACACATACTGAAAAACTTCAGAGCATTAAATAAAAATACCGCACATATGAGCATAACTTAAAATTGCTTCGCCTCTTCAGTATCACAATGCCCTGCGTTCACTAACATGAGAAGTTTGAGCCAACTAGCCGTCTGTGGCCACAGTGAGCAGTAGCAGCCAATAAATCTTGTTGACCGACGGTGAACAGCTTCCGATCCTCGCTGCCAAGTCGAGGCGTGAAGCTCAAAATTGCTGATTGATGGATGGTTTCTGGAGCGGTTAATACTGCAGAAAAGATTTTTTGTTAGTATGTTATTTGCATCTTTCGCTTGTGTAACAGCGAATTGTATTAAAATCAATGTTTGAATGATTAAATATATTATTAAGCAACGGAGGGCATTAAAACCCTACTTTTGAGTCATTTTTTTCAATATTACATCACCAACATGTACGATGTAAGTAAAATATTAACTTGACATGCAATGTAAATTAATTTTAGAAAGTCGAGAAAAGGGCTTACTTAGATTCTTACTGAAGGTTAGTCGCGCTGGTGTATGATCGTCACTGCTTTATCTCGGTACAACATTCGGTCAAATACTTCATTGTTAACATAATTTCATACAAACTTTTACAGCTTAACATAGTGGAGACTATTTTTTCGATAACTTAACGTATCGATGAGTTTATGATGCTTAATTCAAAAATATCATTACATGATAACAATGCCAAAATATTTTAGGCATGATCTGAATTTGACTTTTAGAACTAGTAATCGTATGAATATGAGAAAAACATTACTTGCATTTCTTCAGATTTATAATCTGTACTTACGTTTAAATAATCTAATCTCATGTCCATCATAAGCTAATTATATTTTCATAACTGATTCATTGAGGGCTCTGATAAAGATACCGTGCACCCAACACACAGTTTGTTGATGATCTTATTAGTAAAAACTTGTTGAGCGTCTTAAGAAATACGCCAACAAGAAAAGAATTCACGAGGAAATTGTAGATGTAACATAAAATTTGCAGAAAATAAAGTTTGAATTTCGTCAGAAGCATATTGATAACTTATCATGCTCTTGCAAGCCTTAAACCTTTTTTAGTCAGTGAAATGCATTTTTAGATTCAAAAAAATAAAAATAAGCGAGGAAATTTGACATAGTTCCACTCGTGTGGTTGATATTTTATACTGTTTAAACCAAAACAAATCTTATTTTCAGATATAGAATTGCTTCAGCTTCTATAAAGCAACCTCACCTTCTAGCATAAAATGACGTATTGTGCGACACTAGGACGAATATATCAAAAAACTAACATGAGCAATAGCCACCAAAAAATGAAAAATTAATTTCCCCATAACATAATTGACGCTACGCCTAAACAGAGAACAGTATCGCTAAGCTGGCGGGACTAAAAAGTCAAGCTCGGCTGGAGTTTTTATGTACCATAGAAAACTGAGTTTTTAGCTATTGGAGTATTCGCCCCTGTGGCACAGAGTGACTACTATTTTACACGACATTTGGCTCTTGTACCAGAAGCATAGGCGCTGCCTAAGAGGCTTATACAGTATTATTCAAAGGACAGGTTCTAAGTTTTCTCTAAAAAAATATCTAGCTGTTATTAATTCATTATTAAATAAGCGTTAACAACTTCACACGTTAATTGAGGTTTATTCAGGCCTTAATTAATGTGAGCATAAATTACTTAATTTAGTGAGTGTAAATTAATTTTTAAGCAAGTTCACCATTGTCAGCATAAAAATCGCAGGGCAACGAGAAAAATGTATTCAAATTCTAGCCCATCTCGTTGCCCTGCGATTTTTATGCTGACAATGGTGAACTTGCATTAAAATTAATTTACACTCACTAAATTAAGTAATTTATGCTCACATTAATTAAGGCCTGAATAAACCTCAATTAACGTGTGAAGTTGTTAACGCTTATTTAATAATGAATTAATAACAGCTAGATATTTTTTTAGAGAAAACTTAGAACCTGTCCTTTGAATAATACTGTATAAGCCTCTTAGGCAGCGCCTATGCTTATATAAATTTATATATATATATATATATATATATATATATATATATATATATATATATATATATATATATATATATATATATATAAATTTTAAACTCACCAGTTAATCGTTATTTTAAACCTATACTGAAAATAACGTTTTTTTCTTTAAAAAATTGTATATAAAATAAACTATAACCTCAATGAAACACTAGTTAAATTGCCCAATTGAGTTCATACTTTGCAGTAGCTAAATTGTTCAATTAAATTCAAACTTTGTCATTGGTTAAACTGTCTAATTGAGTTAACATTTTGTCCATCATATTATCTAGTTAATGAACAACTTTTTGAAGGATCCCTTGTCGAAATTAAACGAAGAAAAATAATCACCTGTCCTATATGTGATCACCCTAATCTATAGCATGCAACATTGGTCTAACTTCTCTTCCTGATTATTTGATTAAACTATTCACTAAGAGCCCGGAGCTTTATGTAAAAAATTCAATGCCATCAATATGATGGAATACATTTGTTATGAGCGGTGGGACATCTGTACGATGATGAAGGCTTACTGAGGTATCAAAAGACAGTTTCAACCAAATCTTTTGATGTATGAGCTACTAGCTTAATATACTGCGACGAAAAGAACAATTTGTGTAGTTTCGTTCGTTGTATTTTGAGATTGAATTTCACTATTGTATTTTGATTGCACTATTTAGGTGCCGTGTGTTTCAGCGTTGAGATTAGTATTTTCGTTTTATGGAATTCATAACACATCATGCATGAAGTTTGTTATATAACCCTTATTGTTCAGAATACAAACCTCTTAGAAATGAGAAAAACGTGTCTAACCTAAAAAAAATTGTAAATCAAATTTCATAATGCTGAAGGAATGCATATCGTACTCCATGAAAAGAGTCATACAAGAAACATGTCAATATAGAGCGTCAGAGGAAAATCATGAAATAATAATAGAATATTGAACGAACCTGATTTGATACATGAAAAGAGTCTATCCAAATTACAGAGAACGATCTTCCAAGTATATGCTGCACATTTTTGTACGAATTTGTATTTGCCTTTAGCAAAGCATTGCTTAGACCATAAGCCACTAAAATTCTTATTCTAAGGCTTATCGGTCTCAATGATACAAGTTTAATTTTCCTGTGTGTTCTAAAAGAAGCATTTCGTCAAAACAAATAAATTTCTGGCGTTTCCAGCTGTCGCCTTCAAACGTCCACAGCTCACCTAAGTGAGAATAACGTTCGTTAGTTGCTCCTAACAAACGGTGACATAACGTACTCTTCTCAATCGATTAGGTTTCGTCTCCTGAATTTGACAACAGCTAATTTCTTTAGGAATTTCACACTATCAGAAATTGACATAAAGATTACCTAAGGTCTTCGAATAACTCATGTCGGTAGTCTAAAATCCAATCATATGATCAAATTATTTGTCATTGTTTTCGCATTGCTGTTTTGCCTGTACGCCGAGAAGAAACTCCCTACAACTTCACTGAGAACACTATGGAGCTAAAATGGCACGTGGAACCATTAATCCATGCTTAAATAATTGAATGACTCTTTCTAAAAAGTTAAATAGAGGTAGACAAATCAAAGATCGGTAATTGATTTCGGTGAGGTTTGAGCTGTCACTGAACTATCAGGTTAAATATTCCAACCTAGAATAATTGCCAGCCATATATTACATTGGGGCATTATTTTATTCTGAAAAGAAAATTTTTAACCTCAAAAAAATAGTTCATTCAATTTTATATCAATACTTATCATTTCCTTGACTCAACAGTATCAATGAATTTCCAATGGAAATTGCAAACAAAAAACAGGTTATTTTGTAATTTCTTAGTAGCATATGACAAAGTATCATTGGTTCTGTATACATTTCAGTATTAACAATGCTCGATATATATATATATATATATATATATATATATATATATATATATATATATATATATATATATATATATATATATATATATATATATATATTGGAAATTATTGGGATAGAGATGAAATAACGTTTATTTGCATAATTTAAGTGTTTGTACACCCAAACCAAATAACCATCTTTTGTGAATTAGCTAACCCACTAACTAGGGAAATTAAAAACTGATTTGTTTACTGTGGGCCCGTTTATTGACGTAAATGATACATAAAACGGTTGGCCAAGTGATTGAAGATTAAGCTTCTCAGAGGCTGACCTCCTGAAGAGTTGCAACGTATCAGAACTCGATTGATTTTCCAAATTTTCTCGTATTTTAGCTAGACTGCAAACAATCAGGAGCCGAGCTACAGCAGATCGCAGACAAACTTTGACGGAACTCATATTACAGAATACCACAAAACATTGAAAAGTAGACCTCCATGATTATCAGATACACAATCAAATATCTTGCGCGAGACCACCAGTATTCTCAGTCCAGCCACAAAATCATTCGCTTGTGGCTATGAAATATATCAGATGAAACTGTAACCAACTAAAGCACGCCGTTTACCCGGTGTCTATTGTTTCAAATGTCCGTGCGTGAAAGTACAGGAAGAATATTACTCTTAATGCTAAGCCTAAGAAAAACAATTTTAATTCATTTACTATTTCATTGTATGAACAAATTTTTTTTAAAACGTAATAGTGTCTAAAAAAATGATCATATTTTAAACATTGTTTAAAATTGTAAAGACTAATGAAGTTATTTTTCAGAGGAACGTCACGAACAACTGTAAATGCCTTTGTTAAGGCCAAAATGTTGATAACATATTTATGTATTTTCAACCACTGATTTATTCAGAAAATACGTAAAGATTTGGAAATTGTACAAGCAGATGCCTACAGTGAATCATTTTGGGACATTCATAAAAGATTTTCAATTTGAGGAGCGATAATAAAAGTTTTATTATTCAATATATTATTAAATAATTTTATAGAACAAAATAATTGAAGTTGATTAATTCGTCAGGTCTGATCATGGCAGTAGTAGGCAAATTGAAATTATACGTTTCTGAAAGTTCTTTATTGTAATTAGAACGAAATTTACACCGTATGGAAAACTACTATAATTAGGTGTCAAAACTTCGACCATCAAACGTGATCCTCAGTTAAATGCACAATTTGATTTCAGACTCTCAAAATGATTATTTTCAAGATAGAGATGGAACCTGAAGAAAAACAGTGTTTTAATTATTATTCCAGTGTCACGTCCCATACTCTTTAATGAATTTATAGGGACTATTAAACAAAGAGTGAAATTAAAACCAAAAGTTTTTTATTTCTTCTAAGAAACACGGACGAATTTATATTTCTGACGTAACTATTTATAAACATTTTGCACCTATGGATCGTTCATACGGAAACTTTTTATTTATTTGGTGTCAAAAGTCATGACCAATATTAAAATAGTTCAAAGGAATGGAATGAGCTGGGTAGAACAATTATTGTGTCTTGAATATGTCGTATTCTGAATTTTCAGAATACGAGGTGAATCTTATGTTGAATGGTGAATGTTTTCAAAAACTGTTCATTTGGGTAAAATTTAATGGGTGAAAAAATGGACGTCGTAATAAGAATAAAGCTCTACAATGACACCATGGAATGCATGCGTGACGTTCTTTCGACGCCAATCTGCTGAACTCATTGCACTGCAACCATTTGCCTGGTCCTTTTCTAACAGTAGGTCAATGCTAATTATTCTTGAAATGTTGTTAACAAGTTCAAGGCACTATTTCATAGTAAAATTTGTCACAAATTAGACGTTTTATATAAACTAATGTTTCTGTTCAGATATAAATTAGTTTTTGTTGTATTTTGTTTGAAACTTTGCTAGACCTACTGAACTCCGATTCATATTTTCATAAGCATTAAATATTGCTCTTATAAAAATTCATTTTGCAAGTTGATTTCCTAATGTATACCAGAAGTCCAATATTTTCCTTCACGTAGAATACAGGATAATGTAAACCGAATAGAAATTTATCTTAATTTATCAAATCACCATTTAAAACGTTGATTCAATTTGTTATCTCAATCTTGACACTTTTCGAAGCTCATTAACCCATAGCTTTTCTTAAAGTGTTTTTTCTAATAAATTTTGCAAAGTAAAAATTAACGACCTCATTTTCAATTGCATCTCAATTACAACAAGAAAAAGCAAACATTTTACTGCATGTGAATCAACTACACGACCACATTTCTATTCCGTATTCTGATAACTCGAGTTTTTTCCGCAGCTGCGCCTTTTCTCACGATTTGTTTGTTATGTGCTGGTGAAGCACCGTACGGAAAATTTCGTGGTGGGCGAATGAAGTGTTCCGGCAATGCACTGTTAGATAACATTTTTACAGTTGTGAAGGTGGTGTACCGCTTATTCCTCGGCGAGACTAAATTTTTCCATTTGTTTCATTTTTGTTATCCTCTTTTGATCTTGATAGTTCGATGCATCTAAAAAAACTATTGACCTGGGAAATTGCACTGCAACTTTAACAATACTGCACCTTCATCATGACACCTTTTTTATGTTTTTCTTTTTTTGGGAGTGTGTGCAAATGAATGAATGGGCACATTCGTTATTTAGCATTATAACAGAATAAATTTAGCTGATTAAAAACGGTTTAAAGCCTTTTGAAAGAATGCTTAGTTCGCAAACTTATAGGACAATAGACGACTTTCATAATATCTAATTTGTATCATTGTCTTAAATATGCACTGCATGTTACTGTCACAAACAATGAAGGTGTAGAAACCTTGCTTATCAATATTGTCTAATGCAGTACAAGAAATTACTCACACAAAACGTAAAAGAAAAGGCATTGAATTGATGCAGTTCTGCAAGTGCACTACCCATATCAGAAGCCCCTACAATAGAGAACATTATGCCCATCAACTTGCAACGAATGTTCCAAAACTCAATTGATTAAGAGCAGGCATCTTTATCATAGCCAATTTACGAGCCTGAACGTTTGAGTCGTTTGAATACACTTTAGCTCACACGCTACACAGTCTTGCAGGACAAAATAGTGCGTCCCGGATACAAAGCAGAGGCTCCACCAACTGCTCTTTGGTTGGATTAAGTTTAACATTGCGAGAGACTTCGGACGTTTGCTGGTTAAAAATTTCATGTGGTCAGAATGCGTATTCAAACATGAACGATTATAGTTTGAACGATAGTATGACAGCATGAGAAATAGGAACATTATGTATTTAAGATTATTCCACTTTCCTAAACTCTTTTAGGGCTCCCCTAGCTATCTATCTATCTATCTATCTATCTATCTATATAAAGATGATGAATTCAAATCTCTCTGCAAGATAAAATGAAGAAAGTAAACATGGATGAAACATAATTTTAATGAACATTGATATGAGAAGGAATTTCAGGGAACGCAAAATACACTGCAGAACTAAGTCAATGTTTCGGGCCCAAAATTACCATTCATGTGGGTTTCCACCTACTGAGCTCAAACACTAATATAAATATGACCGATTAGCTACTGTTTTGAGATACAGTGATGTCATTTTTAGAGTTTACATTTTCAGTGAGGGAAAAAAATTGTTTTTGGGAGTTGTTACACCTCTCAACCGACATAAAAGAACGTTCCCCAGATGTTTGTATGTTACAATCATAATAACTGTTGCTGTGACTGTGAGTTTTACACAAGGGGTGTTCCTAAAATATCTTATAAAAATAACTCATAAAGTGTCAACAGCACCTCTTTCACAGAGTCCCTGAAACATACAAATGTAAAACGGAATTAAAAACTATAATAAACATTAAATACAAAAGAACCAATCTGAATAAAATATTTTATCAAAACATTTTAAGCCTCGAAAATAGTTGTAGTTGTTGGTCATAATGGAAACGTTAGGTACTTATGTTTAAGTAAAAATAAATATTTTGCTTTAAAAAGTCTATTGTCGGTATTTTTCCCCTTTTTTAGAATTACTCCTGCACTATAGCAAAAAAAATCCTCCTCACTTTTTGATTACCCGTTTGTACACTATGCCCATGAATACAAAAAGGATTTACCTAACAAAAGTACAATGAATGGAAATGAAAATGAGATCACACTGAAGTTTTTACGACCATTAGTTATGCATTGATAGTTATTATACATAATGAAAAATTGTTGTGACCCACCCTGTATACAGTAAGTCTACCTCGGTCTGTTGAAGAAATCTGTATAGGCACTGGACAGAAAAACACCCTTCTCTTAATTTCCTGAATTAAAAATTTCGATAAGTTACTGAGGCAATTCTGAATGCAGGAATTTGTAATGGCCATCAGATCAGAGAGCTTTTCAGAGCTCTCAAGTTTGATTGTTCCATAGATGTAAAGAATAATAAAGCTTGGCGTGCGTTTAAGTCTATTATCATCCATTTTCCTGGCCGCTATAGAAGTCCAGAGTTTGAACGAGTTGCTGAGGACCTACTACTGAGCAACAAAGTTCTTGGTGCACGTCTGCCCATCAAGATGTTCTTCCTTTCTGCTTGGACTACCTTCCAGAGAACTTGATGATGTGAGTGAGGAACAAGGAGAACGCTTCCATCAAAATATCCGTGTAATGGAGGAGCGGTACCAGGGTCGCTGGGGTATCAACATGCTCGCCGAGTACTGTAGGAGTCTGAAACGGGAAGCCCTAGACTCCAATCACGAAACAAACTCTCTGAAAACCCTATTTTTTCATGTCTAACTGTAAACGCATCTATGTATATGTGTGACATATTTGGTTCCAATGTATTCTGGTTACATTTCTCATAATACGTTTTGCACACAAATTTTGGAAGATTATTGAGGAATCCTAAGTTTTTTCCTAATTCCCGTTGCATAAAAATCTGACTTGATTGGGTAAAATAAATAGAATTCTTGGAATCAGCAAGTAAAATACATAAAGAATCAGCTAATAAACCTAGCACTTAATGATTTTTTTCGATGCATCTTAATTTAATCATATTAGATGACGTATTGGAATATCAAATTGTAATATCAACAGTAACGGAATACACTCCACAAGTTAATAAAAAAATAACATGGGTCTGCCATTATAATTTTCTAGCAAGGCACAGAGTACAGGTTTGGGCATAAATATTGTTACAACAAAAACATTCAAATGCTTCCCTATTGCCCTCAGTACTGTGTCAAGTCTTTTAGGAAAGTATTTAATGGCCGCACAAACTACGTCAAAGGATATTTTCTCCGAGCATTCATTCAATTTGATGTAGAACTTTGATACTCTGATAAGGAGTAAAACAGGTTTTACCTCAATAGTTTGTTTTACAGAATTAGAGTGGGTAATATTTGCCAAAAATGATTGTTTAAATGGGTTTGAAAACATGTAACAGAAATAATGGATAACAATTTATTTTAACCAGCTGTATCCAAAAAGCCAAAACAAAAATAAATTGGTAAAGTAAATGTTCACCTATTATTATTACAGTTTAACAGCCGTTTCCAAATTATTTCATTACCTTTTTCTCAATACTAAAATGAAAAAGTAGGTATTACTATGTTTCTTTTTCGGTTTTGTTCAGAAACGTGATTAAGTAAAAAAATTGGGATAATTGCCGTTCCGTGGTAAAATAGCCCAAGCATTACCAACTTAGGGTTCATGATTTGATGAATTTTGTTATAACTAATGTAAGAAGAAGCATGCTGACATTTATTTATTGAGAATGTTAACAAATAACAAATTATCCGAAAAGTTCAAATAAAAAGTCCAACGCAAAATGGTATACAAAATAACATAGAATAAACTTTCCGAATAGATGACAATATTTGCTTGTTTTACCATTATGAACTAGAACTTCTCTTTATTTTCAAGATACTACTCCTGAAATTTGTCAGTAATGAGTGACATATGCGTGTTACTTAGACAAGAAATCGAAACAACTTTGAAGGCCATTGTTACTGCAGAAGGATAAATATAGCAGAAAAAAGAAAACAATGTGAGTGAAAGGCGTCCAATATACAGAAATGTTTTGTTCGAAGATGATGTGAAATTACATGAGAGGCGAGTAAAGATGAGTAGTGGAGTACGTAATATTTCGTTCAGTCAACTGAAAGAAATTTGGTATAAACTGTTATTCATCTTATTCCACCTTTAATGTTTTTTCACGTAACTTTTAAACGAAACAGTTGAAAAGAAGACTAAAGTAAGTCACAGGAACTAACAGGGCACACATTCGGCCTCGCTGAGTTCACGATTTTCTCATGTATTAACTACTCCTCTCGTCTTCTTAAATTATTTTTTCTATGTTTGATGTATGTTCCATAAAGTAGAACATAATGTATATATGCATGCATAATATAACAACAATCACTCACACATATGGCAAAGTTTGTAAAAAAATAGGGTTGGATTGTCTGAAAATACTTTCATTGCTAGCTTTAACTTTATGACAAATTCACTAGACAGGAGAGGCAGGAGAATTTTTATGGTCAGGTCAGTCGAATTTGGAGGAATTTATAGTATGGCAAGGATTTAAAACCTCAAGACAGTGTTGATTGATAACACTCCTACTCGCCTTGATTAGATTGTTCATGGCTTCAACTTGAAGAGCCGTTTGTGTGATACTGACCATGACTGACTATACCTAAGACTAGACCCTAAGAACCCATCCATCTCCTCCAGAGACCTTGGTGCACCTTCGAAAGAGGGACACGTTTAAAACGGCATCATCCGATATAAACACGAGTCAGAGCCTGTACAAAACGTTGTCACAGATAGCCTATTACTATTCCATTTGAAGCTATATGATTTTCTACACAACCTAATAAAATAGGAACAGTTGAGATCCCATGTTTAAACTTTAATTCATTATTTTATATTGAGCGTCCGTATAAATTGCAAATAGCTAATTGATACGAAACTTCTTTGGGATAGTTTAATTGATAGTTGCCCTTCTATGGATCATTTGAATCGATAGTAACCTCTTCCCCGGCCCTCGATATATAGAATTCATTTAAATTGTCATTGAAATATGGATGGCGATTCAGGATAGGAGCTGTTTTCTACGGGGAGTGACGAGGCCTATTATTCCATACCACAGTGGTTCTGAGAAATTTAGAATTTTCTCATCTAACATACTTCAATGTTTTGCCCATTAATAGTTACATATATTACTCTTTCGAAATTGAAAAAACTCATCCGTATGTCGATGGATTTTATTCATGAACAATATCATTCAATGCACTGTTTTTATGTAATCACTGAAAATAGCAACGGGCTCAAATAATTTATTTTCCATATTCGTGTCGTGCAGTCGACAGTGTAGAAAGATAATTTCAGTTTAAATTGTTTGCATCCCCACCACGCCAAATGCCCTGGAATTCTATAAGTTCAATTACAGATACAAACGTGTTTGTGCACAGGTTTTTAGTCAGCCCTTGCACCGAGGCTTGATACATTCATTGTGTCACTATTTGTAAGCAATAATTTCTTTTTTCATAAAAAAAGGTAAAATTAGTGAAAGGAATACGTGATGTGGTTTATGAGTAACACTTTATATAGTTTTAGTTCTTCAATCTACTAGAACAGATTAGCACATTAATGTTCAAACATAGTACAGACTCAGACACCCCATAAATGATACTCGAAACATAAAAAAAACATTCATTCCCATATATTCCTTTCTCGTTCTAGATTTTGCTCTTTGTATATGTACAGCTAGTTAAAAATAAATTGTTTATCACAAGTATGTGCATGTAAGCTACGTTAATTCTTGCCAGAAAAACATATCGTCAAAGAAGATCAGAATGGAGGGTGATGTGATTACTTGAGGCGTGTGGCATTGCTTCGATCGTGTTGTTGGCCCACCGAACAATTTTCGGAGATCCAGAATCGACAGAAGTCGGCGAGAATACACCCAGCTAGAAATTGGGTCCTCAGAAGTCCGACGCCTGGGCAAAGATCAAATGTGCCTCAGAACAGCTCACTGACTGAACCAGTATTGCATGCTAGACCTGTCTCGAAAAGCCGAAGTAGCACTAGAACGGGCGTGTCGATATTCAAAAGCATGAGATATGCGATCGATAGTGAATATATGAGTATAACTCAGATAGTATCTTAATTTTTGCAAATAAGTACGCGATTGAATGTATTTTAGTAAAAACATCGAGTTGCTTTATTGTTAAAAACTTGGCAGACAATATGTCTGTACAGTCCTATTTTTCACAAAAAATATGTCAGAACTCTGAAAATTAAGCACTTCTACTTGATCACCTAAATTTACTGCCTCCACAAATGATAATTTCATCCATAAAGAGTATCGTTTGGGGGCGTTAAATTTTTATTCAATACATATTCAAATCCCTTCATTATGATTCAAAAAAGAAAGTACTTCTTTACTGATATGTGAGTACAAATCAAAATAAAAAAATATTGTTTTATAAAACAGTGATGTCGTCAGCAGTGCTATATCCTAGGCAATTTTTCATTTAGGTATGCTTTTGTAATCACTGGATTTAAGAGGATGACTTTACAAACCTCATCAACATACAAAAGCCATCAAATAAATAATGCCGTTTCAAAAATGAGGCCAAAAATGCTCGCTGAATAACAAAAAATTATATATATATATACAGGAAACTTGAAAAAAAGAAAAGAATATTTTAATTTTCAGCTATAGGTTGGCACCGTGTAAAGGCTTACAACTGAAGTCAGAGATATTTTAAGAGAGATGTTCTAGACATCGTTTAAAACAAAGAACTTTGTAATTTCAAATGTAATTTATTTTCCTTTCAGATAAAATATTTAAAAAATATTGACAGAGTACAATACCTTAAAAATACTAAATTATATTATAATACTATATAAGCTTCGTCGTTCCAGCACCCTAGCCATTAGGTTAAACAACGGATGAAGTTACGCTTGCATGCATCAGGAAAAGGGTCACTTTTTATTTCAAGCTTTAGAAGCTATCAGCACTTCGGGATGGTTCATTTTAGTTAGCGAAGAATGAGGTTAACTTTAATTAGTTCATTTTATAAGTTCGATTAACAATTTGTTTACTCAATAAATTTTTGTATACCGTTACCAGGCAGTGTGTTCACAGCAAGCCAATATAGTTTTGTATGCTGAAATCATGATGGAAAAAATAGTTTCACTGCAGTTAGCTCTGTCAGAAAGCTATTCGCTGGGATGTATCATTAATTAAAATTGATATCTTTTAAATTAACGACTAGATGTAATTTCTTATAGTTATCTTGTGAGCTTGCTTCATTTTTTAAAAGTTTGCGTTTTATTACATTCGAATGTACAGTACCTGTATAAAACAAAAACTTATTTCGGTACAGAATTGAGAATGATTCGCACTATTTTCATAATTAATTTGAATTCTTTCAATGCTTTGATATTGCGTTCACAGCCCGTCTAGCAAGCTTTGATCGTTGTACACACAACGACTGGTTGCAATACTCAGAGCTTCAATCAGTTGGCAATGCAGTCATCAAACTCTTACAATATTTTGTTTCATTTGGTCTCACTCCTCAATGACCTAAACAGACTGCCTCAAAGATCGGATACTTGCAGGCAACTTGAATAGACGCACTTACAAATCGTGTTCAACATAATCAAAATCGAAAAGAAAGACAAAATAGCCATGCGCACAAATTCCACGGCATTTCTCTAAATTTGACTTCAAAATAACTAGAGAATGAGCATGAACGAATTTTAAGTAAAATTCTCAAAAGCAAACCGCTTATATCATCTCAGTATAAAAACCTGTCATTCCTATTTCGTTTTAGGCTTAATTGTCCCTTGTATCCATGGCAATCTCCATCACCTGCGTGCTACTCTCCCCCTTCCCCTCCTTTCCTTCTGATCCCCCCATAACTTTCTCGGCAAAGTTTCAAAGTTTCTTCTTGTAAATCTTGTGTTTTAAATAACTAAATCTACTAACTTTACTTTTTAATGTGAATCGCATGCTGCCATTTTTATTGTGTCAGTCAGTTCATCAGAAAATAAGTTCACGCTGTCGAAAAGAGTATTCCAGTGTACCTCACATGAAAATATCGTTGAGACGTGCAATATAAGATTATTTCAGGATAACAAGTGCATTTGAGAAGCTGAAAAAAGTGATATGGTATTTTGTATTGAAAGTTCAAAGTAATCCTACCGTATCAGTTCCAAAGCAGAAAAAAATCACCTCGTAAAAACCATAGAAAAGGTAAACATAAAATGGAAGGGAAAGTTGTTCCCTTCTACCTCAGATTTCTGTAAAATCTTTCTCTCGGTAGTGAAAATGTTTCATATCAATTAACTCAAACTGTTTTTCCCTCATAACTAAAGGAAGGTATTAAAATATACAGGAGTTTATGAGACGAAACATTGAAAAACAAATTGATCATCTAAAATTTTTAGATTATTGATTTGGAACAATATGTATCTAGTGAAGTTGAAACGAAATGATTTAATAATCTTACAGTGTAAGCACATCTAAGTTTACTAACAACCTGTGTGAAGTTTAAATACCAAGGGGTGGGCTTATAAAGAGTCAGAAAAAAGAACATAAAAATGTGTCACAAAGATATGGAATCGACCCATATTCCTTTCTTGTTCTACCTTCTTCCTTTCCTTTAAAGAAACCAACCCTAAGAACAAAAACGGTCTTTCTTAAATGTTTCTGTCATGTCTCGCCAACTGCCACACCTACCCACCTTTAAAGAACAATCTCTCTCTTTCTCTCTCAAACCTAGTGAACAGCCTTTCTCAGACCTCAACATGTTTTGAAGGATTACCTGTTTCTTCTATGGAGCAGATCAAATACGACTTGTGGCATCGATAATTAAAAGGTGCAGCAACACCTTTTAATGTTGTTACACCCTGTAGTACAATTATTTTTCCCTCTTCTTTTAGAAGTAATGTAGCACTGACAAACAATCTATTGCTATACTACTCGCTCAGTGACTATACATATAGGTAGTTTCATCTGCAATCACAGTCTTTTAATGTCCCTCCTACGCATGGAGCCTCTTGTTGCAGAAGCAGTACTACGGCAAGAAATATA
The DNA here is from genome assembly GCA_006783055.1 of Trinorchestia longiramus. Taxonomy (NCBI): domain Eukaryota; kingdom Metazoa; phylum Arthropoda; class Malacostraca; order Amphipoda; family Talitridae; genus Trinorchestia; species Trinorchestia longiramus. The sequence continues at coordinate 228,728 of VCRD01000024.1, forward strand.
ATGAGAAAATGCTGAACACAGTAAACGGAGCATGAATCACCACAGTCCCATGATTTTTACCAAGTATTTAAAAACAATCCCAACCACACCGACCTCATTTGCAATCACACGGTTTCCAAACAATTCATTTGAGGAACACTGTTGTGCGCTGAACCCCGGCAGTAAACATGACACGCAAATGTAGAAAACAGAAAACTCTACTTGAATCATCACCGCCTTCATCAGAAGCGCACAATAGCAGCGCCTCAGCAGGTTAAAAAAATGACCTAAGCCCTTGCAGCAGGGAACATATCGCGTTGCTCGAACAGGCAGCGAAACTGGTGGTGCACGACCCAAATGAACCGCTCCTGATGTATACAGTGAATCAAACATTCCCACTAGTACACCACCTGCAGCATCAGCTACACCCGTTTTGAATAAGAGTGTGGAGGCAGTGCACGCTCTACAACTTGGGATTCCTAACAACTTGATGGAAGGCCCATCCTCAACGGGAGGACTCAGTTTCTGAAAACAATAGAGAATGCAATAATACTAAAATTTAAAAATTGTTTCCTGAAGATACTTTGCACGGAAATAACATTGTTCATCATTAACCCAAACCTGATATTCGAATAAGAACCCATATACTTGTAACCAGTAGGAATAAAACCTCTCAAACAGCAGACCAAACACCCACGGCTCAATTTACAACACAATACTGCGCTCTAGTACGCTATTATCAGGTCATCCCATAAATTCCGTTCGAATTTTCATTCATGAAGCACCCACTTTCCAAACTTAGGAACTTTTCCAAGTTTTTGAAGATGACGATGAAAAGTTGTATGGTTTGAACTGAGAACCAATACCAATTCTTCAACTGATAAAGCAGGATTTTCTTCAAGGGCTGCTTCAAGAAGCATTTCATCAAACTCAACTGGACGTCATCTTCAAGGGTCAAATCTTCAAATCTGAATTTCGCAAACCATCTTCTGCAAGTTTTTTCATTCACACATTCCTCTCCATAAACTGATTGAATGTTTCTAGCTGCTTTGGCTGCTGAGTCTCCTTTCTTGAAGTCATAAAGCTCTATGTGCCTCAAATGATTCTTGGGTACTTTCATGTTAGCAGGGTTTTAATCGAACAAAATTTAATTTTATTGTTCTCTGAAATAAAATTTGAACAGTTCAAATGCATCTAAACATAAAAACAATGATCATCACCAGCTTGGTCGACTGGTGAGCGAATCTGCTTGCGAGCGGAAAGACCCGGGTTCGAATCCCGCTGCCGACGTGGTTGACGCGGCTAGAAATACGGCATGGGACTTGGGTAAACAACCGAATAATTATCGAAGTAATTATCCGACCCAAGAATGGGCCAGAAGGTTCGTTCCTATAGCCTCATTCTATTCTATTCCATTAGACATTAAAAAATACTCTTAAAATTTCGCTCAATTTGAAAAAAGGTAAAATTCGGAAAGAACTTACGGGATGACCTGAAACATCTGTGTAAATTGAGTCTCAGTTGTATATCTGGTAGAAAATTTTGTCTTCTTTGAACTGCTTTGTTTTTTGTTCCGCATATATTGGAGGTCTTATGGTATTCTTTTATTCCTGCGTGTGGAAAATTTAAAACAATATTACTTACGCAGAAGGTTACGGATATTGACTTTCCTCTCACCTATTATTTTATGTTATTTAATTTTAAATAAAGAAGTAGTTATCCTTCAATAGTTTTAAAATATTTCAAACGTAAGGATAGAACTTTTTCATTATAACTGGCAAAACTTAGTTTAACATTTGATTCCAGCACATCAAGTATAAGTTAGTAACAGTACGGCAGTTCTAGTAACTCATCCGTTGAGCTGTATACTATCTACATTAGGTCATTAATTGAAAATTAAGACCATTCTTCTGATGGCTATCGAGAGAAATTGAAATTCAGTTGAGGAAAAGGTAAATTATATGGTAGGAATGAAGGGATTTATATTATCCAAATCAACTATTTTTCAATGATGCACTATAAGTTTGAGTTAGCTTCCCTCGCAAAGACAACTCTGATTTAGGTCATATGCATGAATTGTTATGAAGTTTGACGCTTGGAGATTATGTTGTTGTGTCAGTACAGGAGCGATGAAAAAAGGATATTTTTTTACGAATACTGGAAAAATTCTGAGTTAATTGATTACGTTCGTAAAACTGAATACAGAAATGATGATTCAGTGTTGCTAATTTTTTGCACTACTATCTCTGTATAGGTTGATTAAAAAAATGAATAATATCAATAGAATTGCCGAACTACATACCTAACAATACTGTTGAGCATACAGTTGGGATACAGTGTGTGCTGTTGTTTCCTGTCAATAGGTACGTCGAGATAGGTCTCCTAAGTATTATATCATAAGCTGTTCTCCAAGGAAAATCCCCAGCCCCAGGGAGCAGAACACCTGGCATGATCCTCTGGTAGAAAGAAACAAAGTTTGTTCCTTCCTCTACATACAAGACTTGGATTCATGTACGAGTTTGTAAAGGGGATGCAGCAGGGTTGAGTGGTCCTTTAGTACCTTTGGATACTATTTTTTAGCTCTGCTATGCCAAAGTTAAAGAAAGTATCTTAATTGGGCGACAAGTCGTCATCTTTTGGAAGGTGAAAACTTTTGACAACTTCTTCTGATTTGAGAAAAAACTGAATGGGAAGCATTAAACATTCTTGTGCATGGTTTCCAGAGAAAGTGAAGAGTTTACAACTCCGTTGATATTTTGGATGAATATATAGTGAAGTACTCATACAATTAATTAGGGTGCAACAAATCACTCAAAATACGTTTTCTGTATTCACACATCAACTTGTTCTCCGACAGTTGTGGTACCGTGAGTGATGAACATGGAGAACGATTCTTCTACAATATATAGAAGATGGAAAGAATGCATCAGAGAAAATAATTGATTTTCTGCTTCCAGACTACTTTCAGGTAATTTCAGGACGTAGTCGAGAGGGAAGTACGAGTGGAAAATAAAAGGCATCTGTTCACGCAATTCGAACGTTTTATTTGACGTTTGTGTATCTATAAAATTAGAGTTAGGCATGCTAAACAAAATATGAAATCATATTCTTTTTTTCATCATAAACTCAATATAGTTTAATTATTTTATGAAAAATAGAAACGTGAAACGATTTTTTACGGTACAGTTCGAGAGTGATATACAAAGTGGGTCCCAATTTTTTTTTTCAAATACCTATAACTGCGTAACAAATGGTCGTAGAAACTTCAGCGTGATTTCATTTTCACCGTGGTTTATTGTAATTTGATCGGGTAAAACTATTTTGCATTTATAGACCTTGTTCACGAACAGGTCACAGGAAATTGAAGATAATTTTCTCACCATAGCGCGAGGGTAATTCTAAAAGCGCTAAGATGGAACGATTTACTTTTTTTTAGAATTGCAGCAAAAATTTATGACTGTTACGTGATTCCTATGTATAAGACCATTCTTAATTCAATTTTCTTTTACCAATGCAGATATTAAATTGTTCACAATCAGCCATTAACTATGTGATTGACAAAAGAAGAACAAATTCTCGGTCATAACTTTCAATGATATCCAAACTGTTACAGGAGTTGTTCAAATATTTCAAAATCATTTTCAAGGAAGAAGTGCAAGCAAACCTAGTGTGAGAAAAGCTGTTGTTGAATTTTATCCACATGGAAAAATACTCAATAGCAACAAGGGTAATTGCAGGGTACGTTTCAAGAGAGGGATACTGGAAAACAACGAAATGATGCGCAGTCAAATTGAAGAGACTGAAAACTTTTCAAGTTGACGACATGGAACAAATTTATCTCTGTCAACGGTTGGTAGAATTATTAAGCTAGATTTACTTTATTTCCCTTACAAACAAAATATTCGTCACGAATTGTTGGAAAATGATCTCGAATGAAGAACCTTTTGCGGCTGATTTATAGAGAAACATGAAAGATTCGTTGAAATCCCCGTTGTATCAGACGAGTCCGTTTAACAGATGGATGGTGTTGTTAATCCTCAAAATAGAATAGAATAGAATAGAATGAGGCTATAGGAACGAACCTTCTGGCCCATTCTTGGGTCGGATAATTACTTCGATAATTATTCGGTTGTTTACCCAAGTCCCATGCCGTATTTCTAGCCGCGTCAACCATGTCGGCAGTGGGATTCGAACCCGGGTCTTTCCGCTCGTAAGCAGATTCGCTCACCAGTCGACCAAGCTGGTGATAACCAGTCGACCAAGCTGGTGATACCAGTCGACCAAGCTGGTGATGTCGACCAAGCTGGTGATAGTCGACCAAGCTGGTGATGTCGACCAAGCTGGTGATGTGTATATAATAATAATAGATCATACCTACTTTGCAAACAAACACCAAGATTTTTCGTCTTAAAAAAACAATACCTGACAAAACATTCGTGTTTGGATTGGGTTCTCTGGGTCTAACCTCATTAACCTTCACGATAGCCGTAAACAGTAACCCTCACGACACAGCCGTGAATGGTCGTGCGAAATAGGTGCTCAAGCACGTGAAGTGTAAGAGTTCTATCTTACGAAACGTACCAATCACGCCGAATAACGTGAATACTTTATCTACCGACCGAATTATTATCGAAATGATTAAAAGTGTTTACCGTTGAAGTTTTGAACAAAATAGTTAGACAACAAACGAGATATCTAGACAACAAACAAGTTATTTGGTAACAAGCACCACATTGAAAAACAAGCTGTCCTCGTAGACTGCATACCAGCAAGGTAACCGCAGCTCGCTGACCACCCGCTTAGACCTCAGAGCCCGAGACAGCGAGCAAACCACTAGGAAAACCATTCCTACACGACTACAATCATCCGCTATTATTTACTAGTACTACTACATCATCTATTGCTTTCACCTATTGTTATTTATATGACTACTGTCTACTGCTCTACTGATATCTACTGCTACTGTCGACTACTACCACCACTGTCTACTGCCACGGTCTACTGCCACGGTCTACTACCATTCTGCTGAAGCCGTCTGCTGCCAATAACTGCCGCTGTGAACTCCTACTGCCACCCTACTGCCAATGATTACTACTGCCGCTGTATACTACTGCCCTTGTCCATTTCTGCCGCCGTCTTCTAAAATTACTGCTGCTGTCTACTACAGTCTACCACTACCATCACTGCACTGTCTACCGCTACCATCACTACACCATCTATGTAGAGCTAACATTTATTTTATTTCTATGTTTGTGTTTCTGTGTATGTAACATTTATTTCATTTATGTGTTTGTGAAACCCTTATAAGCGCTCATCAAGTTGCAGTGGATGTTGGTACTGTACGAATGTCAATAGAATTCTTTTTATTTCAATGGACGAAAACTATATTTGATATGTGTGTTTAGTTTCGGGGAATCTTCATAAACGTTGCTTCTGTGTAAAAAAGATCAGAATAGCTTTCAACACACGGAAAAAAATATTATTTCGATTTCAAACTTCAAAATAATAATGAATGAATTCTTTTCATTCAATCCTCTGGTTTATGAAAATTATTATAATAGGAATTTATTGATGAAAATCTTTTTCGATATCATAACTAAAAAGAAGAAACAAATTCTAATATTTGCCTTTTTCATGGGCCAAATTTAAATCATTTTGCAGCTAAACAATACTGCTTTGATACTGTGATTAGACACTAATAAGGGGATTTGGTTATGTTTGATTAAAATCTAATATTGAAATTTTGTGCTTTGATACTAATTTGGGGATCCTGTGCCTAGATATTAATCTTGTGATTTTTCTAATAATCGATTTTGCAACTAGACAATAATCGTGTACTTTGGTGACTGATTATTTTATCAATGGGGACTGGTGACTGATTAATATTCTGTTACTAGACAAAAATATTGTGGCTGAGCAATAGCCTCACGATTGTGGGACAGGTTGCTGATTGTAATTTGTGGTTGTAATCGATTGGAATTTTTAGGTTGTGATCTCGTGACTAGACACTACTTTTGTGATCTTGCAACTGGACACAAATCTTTTAACTTTTTGGCTGGACTCAAATCTTATGACTTTGTGACTGGTCACTGACTTCGTGGTCTGAGGATTTGACACTAACTTCATAATTTTGTAACTAGTCACTAAACTTGCATTTGACAATCAGTCACTAATTTTAAGATCTTAACATCAGATACGAATTTTACAATTTGAACAGTACGAGCCACCAACTCAGTAGATGATCATTGAAAAGCAAAACGCGAACAGCTTGACGTATACAAAAAATGGAGTCCAACCAAAATGCTGAAAAAGCTTCAAAAGCGAAAACAAGGTACTGCTAAAAATGCAATGCAACGTACAGATTGTAACTCTTCAACATAAGAGGTTGCAATATGGAGGAGCGTCGCTTCTGTTATTCCAACCATGAATCAGCAGCGATCATTGAAAATCAATCACGTAAAATTCAAGAACTCAACCGCAAACTTGAACTCAGCCTTCAACTTGAATTCAACCGTCAAATCGAATTACTGGCAGGGCGCTTTGCAACAATTGAGACAAATCAAAAACAAAATTACAAACACGAGCTAAGGCTTCAGTCTTCGGAGACTCACCTTGACCAGCATCTACCTACTGATAACCAGCCCCCGCATATTAAAATTATTGCTAAACGTTCAAACTTCCATCTGAAAACCAAGGACCATTTTAACGCATTGAAAGACGAAATGAAAAATAACATCAACTTTACATAAGAACAGACAACGCAAATATCAAATGAACATAATTCACAACAAACTCAATCTCATACCCATCCTGCTAGAATCCTCAAACCTATTAGCAAACTAAACAAAATTACTACCATAAACCTGCAAAATTTTGATGGAAATAAACGTACAACTAATAAAAAACTAAGAACAAGAAAAAACCTCATATATTTCTCATTGGAGACAGCATCATTGAAGGACAAAAAACTGAGTTTAAGCGGGGGTTGGATGAGCATAAAATTCTCTACCGCCCCAAAATACGAGTTCCCGAAGCAGTCCACCTAGTAGAAGATCTACGATACACACTGGAGGACATAGTTATAGTTCTTTACGGAACACAGTCAGAACATAATACACAAGATGAAATCTTCCTACAATTTGAAGCTTTAATCCATAAGTGGAAAAGAAATCCATGAACACTCTCATAACTAGCATTCTTCCGTGAAGAAAGGATATGAATCTAAATCCCCAAATTCTACTAACTAATGAAAAGGTGTAAGAAATATGTGCAGGAAAAGGCGTCATGTACCTAGACCTGATGTCCCATTACACTGGACAGAATGGTCTTTTCAAGAAAGGTGGCATCCATCTGAATAAAGTCGGGCAAGCTAAGCTGGGGAGCTTACTGACCATCGCAACGCTTGAACTAACTGCCACATTGGAACACAAAATAGGCAATGTACAAAATTCAACAGGCATATTGAAAATATATCCAGAGCATCAACAGGGCAAAGCAAAAAAATTCATACAACTGTAATTTGACAAACACAGAACTAAATGATCCTCGAAGACACAGGAAAGCAGTAAAGAGTTTGACTATAACACTTTCTTGTCCGTACAAACTACCATCATATAACGTACCCTACCTCGCTATCCAACATGGAAAACGAAAGAACAGAGCACCCGACACGAACAAGCCAAAAAACGAACAGCTCTCCCGACAAATGGGTATTACTTAACCTCACTTCTGCAGCAGTCATCTCTGGCGCTGCAAGAAATACTTGCAAAGCCACAAAACTATCGGTGTTGCATACAAAACTATCGCTGCAAAACATTTCTCTTGCTATAAGTATTCTTTTTTATGATATTCGAAAATAAATGTACAATAATTTACCTTTTCATAACATAAATTTTCGGAACACATACGAAATCCTGATTCTAAAACCTTTCACATCGCTATTGTTGTAAATACATAACTGAGTACCGAGTAAAAATACGCTTCGAAATTTTATTTTTGGTGCCCTCAAATGTTAGACGGAGAAGCTCCTTCCCCTTCGGTCCGTCACTGCAATTTCCATCTGTTTGCCGCACATCAGCGGCAATACTCGGACGAGTCTTTCGCCCCTTGGGTGAACTCGAGATGAATATTGTATGATTTCGAAATATTTCAAGCCCTACAAGCGGTATTGGAGTCTTGGAATTTGAAGTTTCACGTCAAATTTGAATGCAAATTTGTTTCTTTTAAAATGTTGAGAGGTTGATGTTAACGTTTAGTATCGCTCTTATTCGAGACTGACGTTTTCAGCAATTAAATTCTCTTATCATTGCTGAAGCAAATTTAGTCATGCTATAATTTCGGATACTTATCCGTGATAATTTGGTTTACAATTTCTATCAGACTTGTAACTATTTATTTTCATTCTTGTTGTTTTTTTTATGGAACATGCCTAATTAAATTCTCCACCTGATTGTGGAGACTCCGTGTAGACAGCTGACTTAAAACAGTCAATCTACGTACTCCTGAACCCAAATGACACCTGCATGATGAAATTTTACCACTTTTAGAGCACGCAAAGTTTTTCAAAAATACGGTTGTCTCAATTTTGAAAAAAATGCGATGATATACTAATGAATGTTCATAAAGTGTCCTACTAATCCAAAATAATATTACAGAGGCATTGGAAGAGATATTTTAATCATATTTTTTCTATAGTACCAACTCATTATCAATGTTCGTGATCATATTACATTAGTGTGTTTCAGGTATCCTGCTGATAAAAAGACAAAGGCACTGCACGAATCATTGTTTGTTAAAACAAAATGTGATTATCTTGACTTCTTTACCGAAAATGCGGTGTCAGAACTGGATGACCTTCAACCAAACACCATTTTCAAACAAGCTGGTTTATCACTGTATTGGTGATTGCATATGTGCTAGTTCCACAATCAAAAATTTCTGGGCTGGTGGATTGGAAGGGATAGATCAACTCCGTGGCTACCATACTTACCAGATGTCACTCCCCTGGACTTCTTTCTATGTGGTCATGTCCAAAATATTGTGCATCGAAAAATAAATACAGGACACCTAAATTAAACGATATCTGATGTCATTGCCTTCATTGAGTCGAGTACTGATTTTATGTGCTTCGTGGAACTTATGGTGTCCGAATAGAGGTTTAATCAAAAAAATAGAAACACATAAATAACTAAATCTCAATTGTTATATTTTTTGCAGATGTCTTTTCATTAGCTTTTGCAATCAATTTGTTGAATTTTTCAGAGACTTAATTGGCACCCTGCATATCAACAGATAAAATAATAAAGTAGGTTTTAGACATGCATGATTAATTGCACATGAACTTAAATGCTGTTTGACGTTCTCTGTATAAACATTCTGAGTATATTCTAGAGTATCCATGCTCTTGTTAAGGTAAATCTCGTATTGTTAATGCTGGTGAAGCTGCCACTATGGACGATTCTAGCATGCCGCCTTTTAGTACCGGCAAAATTCAGGGTTTACAAAAGCTATTGCAACCTTTTTTTGATAGTACTGGCATTTTTAGTATGTTTTAGTATAAATGTAATGTATTTTAATAATAGATTGGAGGTATACCACTGATGTTCACTTGCATTATGATTACCATGTATTCACTCATTTTTATTTTTTAATTAATAAAGTATTTTTTATTCTGTTATCCTACTGTTACACATTGTCTTGTATTAAAACAGACTTTAAACTTTTTGTTAGATGTGGCTGCAGCATTTAATGTTCTTCTGGATTAAAGTTTAATAATTTGTTAGTAATGCAGGAATGCGTTTCAAAAAACAGACCGTGTTAGACTGCAATAGCCGTACTAGATTTAATTGCAAAAATATTAACAGCGTTGCATTTATACAGTCAAATGTCTCAAAACATTTAGAGAATGTTCTAATCAAATGTATTGTGTAATAGTAGGATAACTGCATAAGGAAAACATCATTAATTAGTTTCAAGCACATAATAATAACTAATACACATTTATCATAATGTCCTTCAGTGTAATCAGCATCTATTCTTGTGAATATTAGACGAATCAAATGCTTGCTAAACGTTATAATTTGAAAGAGTAGTAGCAGAAAAAAAACAGTAGGAACATTTTCAAGCACAAATTTATGCACGTACTTATACAGGGTGGCGCATAAGTAACGCAATTAATTTTTTAAAAGGGTGCGTTACTTATGCGCCACCCTATAGGTGACCTTTCTCACAATGTAGCAAAAATTTTATTGTTTCGTATTTTTTATTGTTTATGCATAGAGTTTTGCCACTTAATTCAAAGGTCATATTAATTCGGAAACACTATCGATAATTTTTTATTTTATCATAATATCATGTATTCTAGTTATACATGTAACTTTTCTCAACAACACTTTATTGGTTCAATCGATTTTAGTTTGTGTTGAGATAATTTTTCAATATTTAGTACTTCTATGATATTGGTTAGAACAAAAATGAACGATAAAACTCTACACTGTTGCTACCATGATAACTCTTTTCTTAAGATTAGAAGAAATTTGATGATTGAAATTTTGTGCAGTATATATGTATGTATCTTCATATGTTCTCAGTGGAGACATGTAATCTGTTATCATTGCAGCATCTCATCATCCCAGGTATCTTCTTTCCATTATTGCGACGTCCTGATGGTTTCTGACTTAGCTCCTCAACGAAACGACACAATTTTTCAAAAAAATCTAGGTGAGAGTGCAATAAATAAACCTGTGAGGACGGACATACGACACCCCATTCCCTTGAAATTTCAATATGGTTTATTACCAGCTGTTTGAGATCAGGATCCTTGTGATTTCCAATGAATTCTCTAAGAACATAATGAAACACACCAAGTTTATTGTTAATCCTTTGTCATCTTTATTTCCAGTTTTTTATTTCAACATCGCAATTATCTGGGGCCTAACAAATGGGTCGCCCTTAATCTTATTCACAGATAGTTTTGGAAACATACGATAAAATTATTAAAAAGTTTCTTTTCCAAAATCTAAGGTCTTCATAGTCTGCCTTAACCATCCCAGTTTGATATGAAATGGAAGTGATCAGACTCTGTTGGAATCTACTAGATCATTACTCTTGTAATGATCATCTGTTCCGGTGTCTTATGAAAAAAGAAGACATGAAAACATTTTGTTTATCCCTTTTGCAAACCTTGGTAAACGTCATATACTCCTGAATCTGAACAAACATCCAACTTGAACTCAATGTGATTTATTTTGTTTAATTTATTTTGTTTTTAGTAAAGCTTTTCGACATTCGTATTATTTTCTTTAAAAACAAAAATGGATATCTATTTCCACTATGGAGCAACAACTGCTACTTGTTTTTTTTTTCAATATAATAACCATACTCATAGCAAATTGTATCTGGAGCGTTTTCACATTCTCTAGTAGCTCTCCTGAAAGTAGCAGAAGTGAAATTCAACTGAAGATAAAAATTAAATCGTGGAAAACTATAGAATATCAAATGTAGGACAAAAAAGGAAACTTTATTTTCGATCCAGTATTCAGTACAGATACATTGGATTTCAATTCTTAATGTTAACATCTTATGAGTGGTAATCATACTGAAATCGACTTTCCCGTCTTTTGTGCTTCAACTTCAACAAGTAATGATGCGAAGAGGCGTTTCGATGAGCTTGATGAAGGTTTACCCCGTGTTTCTCAACCGTCAACGGACCATAACAACACACAAACTTTTACGTCTATTATTTATTTTCCTTGAAACCAGCATTTCACCACAGAATTGTTAACTTATCAATTTACAAGTGAGTGAAAAATCTTTGCTACAAATTATGCCACATTTACAGATACTTTGGCTAGAGGAAGAGTGAACATTGAATGTTGATAAAATTTATTATCTACCTTTTAATTTTTTATTCAGAATTATTCACTGACATATTCGAATCACCAAAAATATTCACCAAATTTATAAATAATAATAACAAATAGTGTGTACAAAATTCTCTTGAATACCTAATTTTTTGTTTGAGTTCATCAGATAAACTTCTTTCGTTTTTTATATATCAACTTTATCAATGACCATGACGATACAAGTAAACGGTGACTAAATTTCAATTCAAAGTTTACATATGCATGTAACGAAAAAAATAACATCGAATACATTTTCAAATCATTCAATTTCTCAGTATCTGAAGAGATTCAATGAAGTTACAACTTCTTGCAAACGTATCGCATGCAGAAATTAATGAATTCGTGCAAGGAGAATGATTGATGCTGCAAGAAACAAACAAAGAGAAATCCTTTCGCCAGCCACCATTCCTTTAGAACTCTTTTAGTACTACACATTTCTGAGTCTGGACTGTACAGGATTTTCAAGCAGGTTGGTAGGAACTACTCATCAGAAACAAGAAACTGACGGGATTATTTTTTGACATGAGTAAATTGAATAATTGGTTAGTGTGCACTTTGTGTTCAAGGTTTGTTTGGAAGCAGCCTGACTCATTTCAGTATTCATTAGCTAGGACAAATTTCAACGTAGGAAACAGTTTATTCTATTGGAGTTAAGCTTGGTAGACTGGTTACCTCCAGCTTGGTCAACTGGTACCGCCAGCTTGGTCGACTGGTGAGCGAACCCGCTTGCGATGCTGGAAGACCCGTGTTCGAGACCTGCAACCGCCGCAGTCTGTTTAAGCTTGATCATCGACGGCTAGAATTATGGCATAGGACTTGGGTATCGACTCAAGAATGGACGAAACAGCTCGTTCCTAATGCCTCATTTTATTTTATTTTATTTTACAAGTGTGTAATGATCGAGTGTGTTTCCCCCACGACTAATCCAATTCACTCATTTTCGTGTAAACTACATCAGACCTTAGACTTCAATCTAATTTAACTCTAAATACTCTTTAGTAGGAATGAGTCAATCAAAATCTACCAAAATGTAACTGTTTTGATGAAGCCCTTCCTGTCTCAAGGTTAAATTTCGGAATGTAATGACGATTTACAGTGGTAGTACTGCTGCTTTTCGACAACTGATGAAGAGGCTCTGATGAGGAGTCAAAAAATCATAGTTAAACATATTTTAGGAACAAGAATTTTTGATACATTTTGAATTATGTACACCAACTACATATTCCTTTCGTTGATTTCTTTTGGGTAATACTGTACAGTAGGTTCCCGAGTAATAGCTTCGAGTAGTTAGTGTGTGCCAAATAATTAGGAATAGTCTACTCTTGGATTATTTTTAGAAAGAGAACTTTCATGCTACAATCTTAAATGTCAGCACGAGCCATCAGTTCAGTTTTCACATTCGAAAACATTTGCACGATTTTAAATAAAAGTGGTTGTCTGAATTGGAGTAAAATAAATCATTATTTTATATTGAAAGAGGGTTTGTCTATATTGTATTGAATTTTTTTTCATTGTGTGCGTGATAATATACTATTCCATACATTTTGATAGCTGTTCCTGATTTTTTAAATACTGGTAGTTATTCGAATGTTATAAGTTTCATGCAGTAATCCACTTTAGTCAAACTTAAGAGTTGCAAATTTTATGAATATTATAATTGCATTATTCACGATTGAATTGTGAATTTCCAATAATAGTACTACGTATCATGACTTAAAAAGTTGTTACAGACATTAGCAGATACAATTCCCTTCTCAATTCGGCGTTTTCAGGATGTTATATACCTACATATATATGTTTACGATGGGGAATAAAAAGACGATATAAGTCTGAAAAAATACACAACTTTTCTTTTCTGAAATGTATTGGTAACTACCATTGTTGAATAGATGATTTTTCCCATTTCTGTAACAATAAATTTTTATCTCGGTTGTGATTTTTCATAGTCGTATGATCTACACTGGAATGTACAGTACATGGACAAGTATCATAAATCTGACCCATATGCCGTGAAATCAACCACCAGATCATGAATTTTTTTATTGATAATTTTGACCACATTTCACTCATCAGCAACCCGGAACTCCGAAGGTGGCATTCGCGGTTATTTATTGCCCTGCTGTTGCAACGATGATTGCCACGGCGTTGAGCTTCATTTGACATAGCCCTCAGCCTCAGGTGCCAGAATCTTGCAGCCACTTGCTAACGATAATCGTTGCTGTGATGAATGAGCAGTCGACCCAAGTTCATGATGGTTGAAAATATTATGTCCGGAGATAGATATCTGAAAAAATGTTTCGCGAGACATCAGTTAAATTTTCCAGAATTTAAGCTGGTAATGTAAACTAATCATTATTTGAACAAGACTACGAAAACACTGAATTGTCGAACGAGGTTCGTGGGAAGTGTTATTTATGACATCCAAGATTGGTGTATAAGAAATGACCAATTGTAATATCTCGGTAAAAAGAAGAATTATTGAACGATAATGAAATATTTTTTCATTTATGTAGCTCCATTGTTTTCAATAACTTTGTTTTTCTGCTCAGTAGCTTATATATGCAGAGTTGGGTAGTTACGCCGCAATTACGATGCAACTATTTTAGTTCTGGTTGCGCAGTTTTAAGGCTGCCGCCGGCCAGTGTCAATTTAGCCATTATCTAGGTGTGTTGTGTATAAGTGTTGTCTGAGAAGGGAACTTGAATGCTTTCGAGCTTTATTGAAACATATAATCCTTCAAATTAATATATTATGATTGTACACTTTCCAAAGCATTTTTAGTGATCTATAAGAAAATTTCACTGATTAAAAATATAATGGATCGATTGTGACCAAAATTAGATGTATATCGAATGCAACTGTAACGGCTGGTCACTTTAGCACAAGCGATGTTCCTGAGGAAATTGCTGCAGTCAGCGATGCTACAAGTGGAACATCGGAAACTAAAACTACGAAATATAATTCCCCACAAAATCCTTGGCCTTACTTGCATCATTTGTTCGAGTACATCAGCACTTGCAAGGATAGTGGTAGTATGACATTCAAATATGTTAAGTGTTTACCAACTACGAAATGTTACAAAACACAAAAAGTGCTACAGTTTGCAAAAGCACATAGCAAGCATTTATGCAGAGGGAATTGAAATTCGTGTTTATCACGTATACAACGTAAAAATACAATACAGCAATTGAGACCTATTGACCCATATTCCTTAATGCTTGCATTAATTGAATTAGTGGAAGGTATATGAAACAGCCGGTATGTATTTGAGATAAATAGTCAATTATATATATCTCTAGTTCTTTTTTCGGACTACATTTTTACCTTGAATATATTTTCCAGGTGTTACCGAGTTTCAATGAGTGCTGGAAAATAGGAAATGAAGACCATTTCAGGAGAAAGAGAGATTTGTCTGGTGAACGTGATTAAGATGATGAGGACGAAGAACGTACCCTTAGAAAGCAAACACGCAGTTGAAGATGCCACAGACAATGGGTCTGAATAAATATATTGTCCTGAATGATTGAAAAAAATTAAAAAAAAACAAAATTATGAAATTCTTCATCGAAGATGTCGTGTCCCTTAGAATCGTTGAGAGTTGTCCTTTCATCGATATGATAGAGTATTCATCAGACAAGAAATTCTCCATGAGTCGAGGCACACTCACTGGAGAGATTGAAGAAAAATTTGAGTGCGAGGTTACATCATTGAAGGAAAGGCTGGAAGGATTACTGTATGTGCAATAACGGCAGATGTCTGTTCTTGCTGGAACAAGTGAGTTCAATTATACATACATGAACAATGTATGGCGAAAATTTCCTATTTGACAACAAACTAAACAATTTTTAAATAAAATGTGTGGTATTTCCAGATGCCACTTAATACAATATGATTTACGCAAAAAAGGCTGTGTACCATTGTTAAAGGTTTGCATTACTTTGAAATCAAAATACAAATACCAGGTAATAACAATTAAAAGTTCAATACAATATTATGCATTATATTTAAAGTATAAGTAACAATGTCAATTTTATACGGTAAATTTACAGATCAAATCTCGGCGCCACTGTTCACTGAATCGACTGCGGGAATCACTTCAGAAAAAAGGGCGTGTCAGCTTGTCTTAGTGCTAAAAGAAAACACACATTCGATGTCCCTGCAAGGGACAACGAATACATTCATGTGCAGTTTGACACACAATAATAAACGTTTGCGACTCTTACAGATCATAAAAGAAGATCTGAAGATCTTACAGATCTTCAGAGCTGTCAGGTGAGGTATGACTAGGGCTTGTAAATTGAAATATATTTGCCTATATTGAAATTGAAAATAATTAATAATAGAGAAGTAATATCATAATCATTATATTTACGTCATACATACTATAAAAATTCATTTAATCAAATTTGAGCATAAAAAAATTCTACAACTGCTGTCAATCCCATTAAGATTATTTAACAACCCAGAACAGGAATCTAGTCAGTTGCTGTCCACTTCTTTTAAGGCCCCTCGAAGCGAAGGTGACTGCAATAATGACATTGAAGATGATGCTCAAGATACAGTGATTGAAGATGTCACAACGCAACAAGTCTTGACCAAGTTATAAACTGATAACTGAAAACTAAAATGCTCAATACCCATATATGTAACACTATTATTTATTGTTTTTAAAGACTATGCTTGCACTTATTTTTTTACAGTATCGATAATGACCATCTATTTAGTTAATGGTCATGATGTGTGTATATAATAACATTAAATACCCAAAGTATGGAAACTTTTATAACATTAATTGTTCCAAAGGGTTATAAAATTTATTTTCTTGAACGAAAAATATTTCTAGTCTGTTTTCATTTTAGGTTTGGCAATCTTCATAGCTGGACGGTGAATACTGTACCTTGCCAAGGCACATTCATTGTCTCTTTGCAACTACAGACGCTGCAACAATCGTGAACAATCCTGGAAATCAAGATTACAAGATGATTTCGTTTTCGACATTCAGAAACCACAAGTTCTGTGGAATAAACAATCATGACGTTTTCAAACAGCTGACATTATTAGAGACGGGCTAGAGGGTCAACAACTTATTCTCACAAGAGCTACGAGATGGAACTCCTTCTATGATGCTGCATGCTGTTTGAATTAAGTGCTAAACGAAAGAGTAAGTGTCCTAAAGACGATTTGAAAAAATTTGGAAATCCCAAGCTTTTCGCGTGTAAAAATTACGTTTTTCAAAGAATATTGGTAAGTAGTGAGCTCTCTTGTTCCCGCTCTAGATATAGTGCGGAGCAAAATAATACAACACGTTAATTAGATCGCCAGATTACACATTTATAGACCACGTACAATTACAAAAATTGGACTATATATAAACAATGGTATAAAAAGGTTAATAACATATCTAAAACTCTCAAATATTTAATAGAAAAAATATTTAGGAACACGAACAATAAATACGTGAACAAAAGTTTACAACACATTTCAAGATATGCGTACATTAATACATCGTTACATAGCTCTTATTGTTAATTATGGCTTCGAGACGTTTATAGTACTTAACTACCTGCCTTTTACTAGTTTCAGGAGTAATCCTATTCCATTCTTCAATGAAAATTTCTTTGAGTTCAGTGATGTTTTTGGTACCTTTCTTCTGAATCTTCAATTTCAATTCCCACCACAAGTTTTCGATCGGATTCATGTCCGGGGATTGACTTGGCCATTCTAAAATGTTAATCTTCTTCATCCTCAACCATTCCTTGGTTTCGTTTGCAGTATGCTTTGGATCGTTGTCTTGTTGGAATTTCCATCCCCGCTTCAATTTTAATAAACGAGCTGAAGGTAGCAGTTGCTCTTCCAATATTTCACGATATTTCCTCCCATTCATGATTCCTTCAATGATGTGAAGTTTACCTACCCCTGATGGGCTGAAACATCCCCACACCATGATTGAGCCACCTCCAAACTTAACAGTGGGTATGGTGCACTTTGGTTTGTACTCTTCGTTTTGTTGCCTTCATATATGGTTTTTGCTGTTTCTCCCAAATAGTTCGATTTTGGTTTCATCTGACCACAGTACTGTGTTCCAAAACGCTGCTGGCTCGTTCAAATGGTCGTTGGCATACTTCAGCCTGGTCTTGACGTTCGATTTTGGTTTCATCTGACCACATTACTGTGTTCCAAAACGCTGCTGGCTCGTTCAAATGGTCGTTGGCATACTTCAGCCTGGTCTTGACGTGACGTTTCTGGAGAAGAAGTGACCTACGAGGGGTGCGGGAGCGAAGCCATTCATGTAGTAGTGCCCTGCTTATCGTGTGTTTACTGGTTTCGATCCCAGATGCCTTGAGATCATCTTTCAATTCTTCACGAGCAATTTGAGACCTCTGTACTACTGTTCGGACCAATTTTCGAGCAGCACGGTCGTTAATCTTCCGTGGACGGCCAGTTCGAGGCTTGTTGAGAGTCGTATTCCGGCATTTCCACTTACGTATTATGGTTTCAGCCGAGGCTATAGGAACACATAGTTGTGCACTTATCTTTCCATATCCCAAACCTTCATTATGGAGCTCCACAATACGTTCGCGAAGGTCTTGGCTGATGTCTTCATTCTTACCTATGCTTACGACTTTTCAGAATAAGAGCTGCTGTACCAATGGCACGTTATTGGAGATGAATGCTGACGAAAGTTCAGTTACCAAATAGTAGAATGTATTAGAACATTCTTGAATGATGCTACAATAATATGTATGTATAATATCGAGAAAAAAGTCCGGTATTGTAAACTTTTGTTCACGTATTTATTATACATGTTCGTATATATTTTTTCTGGTAAATACTTGTGAGTTTTACATATATTATTAATATTTTTATACTATTGTTTATATATAGTCAAATTTTCGTAATTGTACGTGGTCTATAAATGTGCAATCTGGCGATTTAATCAACGTGTTGTATTATTTGGCTCCCTCTGTGTATTGCAGAGAGAGCTGAGATCCTACCTAAGAATTCTCATGCCAACTATTAATGTTTGTCTGAAGTTAATGGTGGAAGAGAGAAAAAAAGAATTTCAGTGTGGGGCCCTATTGACATTGCCATTAAGAGTGAAATCATGAAAAGACTAAGCCAAACAGTCGGTGACGATCATTGTTTGTTATCTGTTTCATACAACCTCATTTTCAGCTCAAGTGGATGAACAATGATGAAAAATTAAATTACTTTGTGGAAAAAAAATTGCCTCAGAAATCAAGAATATCACCACCATGTCTTCCGAGAGCAGCAGCAAGAAAACTGAGTCAAATGAGTATTTCTTCTGTTCTCTATTCAAATATAATAACCACACGAGCAAAAAAAAACGATCGTCCAAATTAAATAAAGAAATAGTTGAAACATACTGTCATTAATCGATCCAAGTATCCAGCTATTCATCGAGCCATCTTTCTCAACAGTAACTATATTTAGTATTTCATAAAGTTCAACAAATCCATTCCCTCAAGTGTTGCAATTGAAAGGCTGTTTCTATTAGGTAAAGAAATATTAACCTGAACGTACTCGTCTTTCAGACCGAAACTTCGAAAGGCTTACATTTTTGATAGGGAATCAATGGTACACCAGGCCATTAAACTGAACTTGAACAACCGAGTACACAGTTTTAATGTTTCCCAATGAAGTAATTGGCAATTTTACCCTACTGAAATTAAAAAAAAGGAAAAAGTAATTGGCGACGAGAATAAATATAGGATCTAAGCTCAGGAAGTTGTTAAACAATTTTAAATAATGTGACTTGTGGCAGTCCCTCTTTGAGCCAAAAATACTCCTTTTATTGAGGATTATTCTTTAGCTTTTATGTGTGAGCTGTACACTCTTAATATTTTTTAAGTAGTTTAGTTATTTAATAGTTGCAGTTACGAATTGTGATTGCAAGCTCTAATTTTGAGTTTGTGTTGTTGCGATTACGATTGCAACTATTTTTGGTGACTTTTGGCTGCAGTTACACCGCAATTATTTTTGAGTTACGTGTCTGACATTGTATACATACATGCCACAGTTGTAAAATGCTTTAGTTTAGGAAGCAAAGTATGGAGTCAACTCATTTCAACTTTTTCATTTTACTTAATCTAAGACCATATAAATGGTTCTGTGGTCATCGTCATAAATAGTTATCAGAAGCGGCATGGTTATGAAAATAAAAAGGATGATTTAGTAATTTCCAACCAAGCTGGCCAAGAGGTTTTTTGTCAGTTGAACTGTACTAGATCGAGCACTGTCGTGATGAAGGATATCGCTCTTTCCGTTGACTATGGCTGAATGATTTCGGGTCAATGTTTCTTCCAGTTGACGAAGTTGCTGAGAAAAAATATCGGCATAAATTGGTTTATCAATATTATAGTATACCTCATTTTGAATTATTCCTCGGATGCCCCACCAAACACTTAACATGATCTTTTTTTGGATGTAGTCCTGCTCTTGGTTGTTGAAATCATTTATTTCCTCGATTGGACCAACATCAACGTCCTATAACATTATTGTAGAAGAACCACTTATTATTTCCTGTAACGACCCTATCTAAAAATGATGCTTGAATGTGCAGTAAATAAATGGTTGACAGCAAGCAATACACTATTGGGTTTCCATTTTGCAGCTCATGAGAGACCCATTTTACAGCTTCCAAAATTTTTCCAAATGCTTGAATTCCCATAGTACAAGTTTAAGGACTACATTCAATTGTCCTGGTAGCTTCCTAGAGGTGCTCATAGACTGTTCTGAAACAACTACTTCCTAAGTTTCGGAATCAAGTTTTTTGGGACGACCCTGTTTTTAGATCTTCTTCCAGAGTGAAATTACCATTTCAAAAATAAGAAAACCATCTCCTGCCAATCATTTTCCTCGCTGTATTATTCTCATATGCATTATGAATTGATCTTTCTGCTGTACTTGAGTTAAGACCTTTATTAAGCTCATATAACAGCATATGACTAAAGTGTTCTTTGGTGATAACAAGCTTTTCAATCAACATGAAAAATATAAATGAAACAACGATAATCTAAAAGAAAACAGTTCACTTCGGTATAAAATTCATTAAAACTCTAACAACAGGCAAGTAATGGAAAAAATTAATTTGAATATCAGTTTCCAAAATCGCTCATTATTTTCTCACCAACCTGACACTATTCGTTAGGAAACAGGAGCATCCTAACTTTCTGAAATCCTCATATCCATGTTTTTAGTGAACATTTTTTCATGAGGACGATACAAAGGAAAAAATAACAATATAATTTCATTGGAATAGAATATGATTATCATAGTCCAACAAATAAAATGAAACGTTTTCATACTGTGATTAGCCAAATCGTGCTAATTTCGGTGTAAAAAAAGGGAACATGTCAATGAAAAGTCTTTATAAGTTCCTGTTTCTGTAACACACAATAAGGGGAAGAATTTTGTTATACATAATGGATTACTTAAAATAGGTTCATTTCTATTGCATAACGACATTGAAAGTGCAATGTAAATATCTATTTTGACAGTTACATGCCAAGGGTTCTACATCGATGAATGAATACCCGACGGGTGGCTTTATGAGGACAGAATGATGTGGCGGATCAGCCTCGTATGCACACATCAATTATCCGCAAGTATAGCTTTATTTAAGCGACCTTAGTATCATGATAAAAATTGTTTCCTTGTTCATCATTGCTAGCTCTACATGTAACAGAGAAAAAGTCTAGATAGGAGTTGAGGAATATATTTTAAATGACATGTTGCCTCCGGGTTGATGGCATTTTTCCAGAAGTACAATCACCAACTGAGTGTAGTGATCATCACTTTTGTTGCTTAAGAATCCACGTATAACCCATTATACGACTTGTCAAGCTTCCTCTTCATTCCCTTCCAAACCTCAGTTAAACGCAGGGTCATTTACACGTTGTCAAAATTGTGACCTTACAAAAAATATCTTCCTATAACCTGTGCATCACTCGGTCTAAGAAATTTGTTACTTAAGTACATAAAGGCCTGCCATTCCTATTTCATACCTCCAGCCGAAATTCAATCATAGCCTACTTAATATGAAGAAGTGAAAAAGGACATCTTTCCGAAAAAGAAAACATGAAAAAATATGAAACTCACAGTCAGAGCAGCAGTTATTATATTTATAAAGCACAGAGCGGCCACAATGGCAATTTGAGCGGCATGATAAATCCCACCCAACAAACAAAATTTTCCAATACTGAAAATGAAAGCTTGACAATTATATCACTGTAAATCACTAGAAAGAGCTAATATTTAATTCATATGATGATTCTGAAAGCAGATTTTAAAAATACATTGGAAAACGACATTTTTAAGCCGAGAACATTTACATTCTTCGGCTGTGTTTTGTGTGCAATTGCTCCTGATGCCTACGATTTAGGTCTACCGCAATTATGGTGTTCTTAATGGATGCAAGATCGATGAAGAATTGGACGATACGTGTAACTACGGATGACATCTCAAATAACAGGGTTAATTAACGAGCATAGCTAATTCATTTACGATAACAATAACCCTATTGATCACCGAAATTTGGCAATTGTCATTAAATTCATCAAAGTAGTAGCATGAATCTTACTTTATGATACTTGGGACAGTGATATTGATATTTTCAGCAAAATAATCCATTAATCAAGAACATGCCTCTTGAGCAATGACACCACCAACTATTAAATCCCTTTTTTCTGACAGCGAAATTTCACAGCCAATCTTCAGGTTTTGGTCCCGTGCCTAAGCAGTCCTGGCCGCAGTTCAGGTGCAGCGTCCTTTCGAAATAACATGGTCCAGACCCACGTGCTTCACTTATGACATTATTCAAAACTTGTTTGTGATATTTTCGCCCTCCTTGCACACCACGCCTTATGTACACATGGACGGAAAAGTTATTTCACAGTCCTGAAAACATTCCTCCACTAATATTCTAGAAATTAAACTTTTCCCTTTGTTTTTCCACAACATGTTTCCAACGAGAGGAAGTGCATTATTATCTTACGAAATTAAAACATTCAGAGTTGTAAATATGAGCGTGTTAAAGT
The DNA here is from genome assembly GCA_006783055.1 of Trinorchestia longiramus. Lineage (NCBI taxonomy): Eukaryota > Metazoa > Arthropoda > Malacostraca > Amphipoda > Talitridae > Trinorchestia > Trinorchestia longiramus. Next base: position 251,670 of record VCRD01000024.1, read on the forward strand.
TTTCCTGAGGTAGAGACCGTTTCTTAGCCCTAATGATTTCTTTACCAACCGAGATTTGAGGGCCCACTACAGAGCTGGTCGATATTGTCATGTTGCACTTCAAGAGGAGATTGATGAGGTTCTTACTGTTAAAGAATTGGTCTGTCTGAGAATCTTCCCCTTGTCTTGCAGCTACATCACTATCAAAAAACCTTGGTTGTTCTCTGAATGTCTGATGCAAAAACAAGTTTGTCATGCCCCTTTGCTAGAATGGAACTAAACAGTAAAATTATAATTTACTGCCAGTTCCGAAGCAAAAATATCACGGATACCAATGAGCCGAAAACGCGAGAAGAACATCAATTGGATAATCGATTATCCGATATCGTTATTGCCAGAATGCCTTCCTATGCTAGCGACCTGTTCCTTTCCTACGATAAGTACTCATTTCCGACAGAGTGAGATATAAATAAGTAAATGTGATAAGTAACCTAATAACTCATGAAAATTGGCCTTAGATGAGTGGGTAACTAAACACTTCAGTAAACGTCTTGCCATAACGCGCAGTATTTTAACAAATTGCTGATGGACCCAAGTTACTTCGAGCGTGATCGCTCAGAGTAACTTGGGTACATCAGCAATTTGTTTGGAATATTTTATCGACTGTGCACTAACTTATTAGACCAGGAGTACATGAGGCGTCGCATGCTCGAAGGACTAAAATAACAAAAAAGGTTTTGAGTATAGCCATTAGTGAAGCTCGTGGGAATATCTTCAGAGCTTTGCCACATCAATGGTCACTGATAGAGGTAAAAACTAATCTCATTGTTTCAAGGATACAGAAGAACCATTTTTGTAATAAACGTTTTTTTAGAACGAAGCTGCAAATGAAAACAATGCTTTTTATTTTCTTACCTGTTCACTCCCTCGTCTATTCAGTTGAGCCTAAATGACTACGTAGCGTTTGCATTTTTTAAACTTTATTTATTTTTCTTTTAGAATATTTCTCAATCATTATAGTATCAATAGTGTTATCTGCTCAAGTTTGCACATTCTACATGGTAAAGTTATACAAATGATCAAACTAACAAATCTTTTCCACCGAATTGAAAATTGAAATATTTTGCAAATCTCTCGAACTATTCCTGCTTGCATGTATTCAATAATCTGATTACATAGTTACAGATGTGGCTGGTACTATGTTTTAGTTAACCAGGCTTCAGTTTTGATATTTTATTATTCAAACATTTCCAGTCTTTGAATTTGTATTGAGCATCAACAACTGTATACGTGGGAACGTTTTAAGTATTGGACTTGGGATTCAAAATTCCGAACCGTGATTCTAGTTTACTGCGTGAGCGCTCACGAGCAGTTGCTTTACAGCCCTCGGCAACGTCGAAAATGAAAATTTATCCGACGACTAGTTTCATACCCACAGTTGAGAGAACCTGCTTACAGCAGCAGCCGTTCATTGTATTTCGTTTGACACTTTTGTTTGGATTTATGTTAGAGTACGTAGAGCAGGGAGGGATAAAGTCTAACTCCAGCAAAAAGGTCACCAACGGCTTACACGGGATTGTCCATTAAAAGCAACGCCAATTTACTGAATGCGCTGTAGATGAAGGCAAAAAAATGTTCGAGCCTTCCAATGCGAGTAAGTTATGGACCTGAGCTGGTGTGCAAGACTATTTTGATCGATCAAAGCAAGTTCTTGATACTATTTGAAATCACTTTCATGATGCACCCGAAACCTTACAAAATACAATAATTTTAGACATAACGGCTTATGATTGAATAATATGTAAAAAAATTGGTTTAGTTTCATGATTTGATCTTTGCCCTTCAGAATAGGCACTCTGTTCAATAATGATGTATTTGAAATGAAAGGGTTCAGTTTAACCGTTCCTTAACATTTCAATCACGTGATCACCTTCATTTATAAAATTTGGTTCTTCATTTAGTGTGGATAATGATAACAATAACAAGGCTCTCGTAAACCACAGGATATTTTGGAACTAACGATCTCTAAATTTGGTTCAAGGTTATTTGTTGGTTGGGTTTTGATTGAAAACTTACTCACAGGTAATCTTAACAAATTTCATTTTTAACTTGAGTCTCACTGTTCATAGTGTTTTTTTTATTTTTTGAAATTATACGCAAGAAAATTAATTTTTGGAACTAGGGAGTTCCATACATATGCCTTGCATTGCGTGGCTATTATGTATGGAATAAAACATATTAGTCAATTGTAGGACTTCATTAATTGCTATCGACGATACTTTTTATTAAAGCTTTGAATTTGTTTCCACATCCATTGTGAACATAGCGCAAAAGGTAAAAATTTAAATATTTATGTCCTACAAAAAAATCAAGTCATTTCTATTTCAAAGTAAATTTCAATAGGAAAATACACCCTCCGGTCCAAAATTGTTTGTACATATTAATTTTCAAGTTGGAGCGGAATTGTTGGTGCATAGTAGTGTGAACCAATTTGAAAGGTTTGATTGAAATAAAATACATGTTAACTTAATCATATATGTACTTCCCATGTTACTAGAATACGTTCAATTGGCAATCTACAAATGAAAAATATGAATATTGTGATGCTAAATATGAATATAAATGTCCAAATATTTACTCAGTTTCAGATCTCTCCAGTAGAGCAGGCAATACCGCTCTTCGTTCAAAATTGGTTAGTTCTCCTCCGTCTCGTCTACATAATTATACACTTTTCATTAGCATCAACTTGATTTTTCATTGTTATTAAGTCACTGCGGGTAGTTAATTTTTTTTAAGTTACATCTGCTAAAGAAACTGTTATAATTATATTCAAAACACTCCAATCGACACATTATTGAACACAAAACCAAAACTATTGATTAAATGCTGAAACATAGAAGTGTTTTTGATTTCTGTACCAACAATTTCACCCCGGAGGGAGTACATTGCTGTACGCTGTTCCTGCAAATTATGAGGAATATGTACATGTGCCTAAATTAAATTAAAATTTTTCCAAAACTTTGAGGTCAAATCACATGAAGTATTAACAGATCTTTCGTGTATGGACTGAGAGAATAGGACTTGCATCATAAAACACTGGACTATTTTTTACGCATGGAAAATCAAAATGAGAACTGGAACACTTGGCGTATATAATGATCATAAAACCTAAAAAGAGAGAAACGTAAATTTTTTAATAATTATTCGATGAAAAAATTATTTTATTTTCAGTTATGAATACAACAAAGACGACAACACGAAGCCAAAAGTTACCGAGTATAACCAACATGAGCACACGTTTGATCAAGATTTAAAACGTTTGGTTGTTTGTCCCGTGATCTATATTGGCGTAATGTTTTAAGAGACAGAATTTGAAACAGTTTTGATTTGAATAATATCGCTACCAAACGCAGTCATGATGTTCTGAAATGTTTCTTAGGCAAAACAATTTTGTTTGATTAATTGATTAGTATGAACATTCAATATTTATAAATTGAAATCATTTTCATTGGCGTACGACTATGTGAAACGTGTAAGTAAACAAACACGAAAAAATGCAGGGATGAAAATAAAATGAGTAGCGTAAAAATTGTTGATGCATCACACTAGAGTTACTTCGCTTGAAGATGGGATAAACCAATGAAATGTGAGACATTTTCTCTGAGTAGTTGACTAAGAAATGAAAACTTTTTATTTCCATAATAACAATAGTGCTGACAAATATGTTTCTAGTATTAGGTTACAAGAAATACAAGTTGTCTAAGTGCTGTTCAACTAATTAACACTGCCAATGACACTGGTTTCTCTCTACTGAGACAGTTTTCTGTTAAACAGGAATAAAAAAATATCCAATTGCATACAGAGACCGATTACATAAAGAAATTGAGAACATTTTAATGATACTTTTTACTGATTTTCGTTCATATTTATTTTTCAAAATAGGTTTGTGAAATAAAAAATCTCTTTCCAACCATCTGTGTATAACTAATTAAATGGCTCAAATTGGATCGATGTACATCAAATAATTAAAATTTTAAAGGTATGCTTATGAAAACTGAATATTGGGCATCAAGGCTTTAAATTCAGGGAAAGAACTTTTGTTACTTTGACCTTTTATGACACTCAGCGGTAGGGATACCTCTCTTCAGATGCCAACAGTAATCCTCCACTATGATTGCTTTCCTGCATCATTGATACCTGGTCTTCTTTTTCTCAGCCTGTGGTATCTCTTCACATATTCGTCACTCATTGATCCCAGATTCTCAGGTAAACAATACACATGTGGAAATTAGTATTGCATTTTGATTCACATTTTGCATCCAAGCTTGGTGAAAGTGGTCATCACATTATTGGAAAAATTTGTTTAGTCCCTGGCCTTCTTGTTGCCAATACAGCTTTTTACGACAACAATTGAAGTTTTACACTCTTCTAGTTCCACTTCATACACTGAGTTTTCAAAGTCTTGGTCTCTAACGAGCTGATATGCGTGAGAAACGTCAAAGGAATCAGCTTTATTTTTTCTATGGTAAATTTTGGGATAGCTTGATAAGTAAATGAAACAGCCATCATCGTTGCCCAGAGTTTTGATGATTTATTTTAAAAAGCCAAGCTTGATATGAGGATGAGAAGAGTAAGCTGTCTTTGTCCTCCAGAGGGTTCTTCATGATATTCCTGGATGTGCATGACACCAATTCTTTCCATGGAGGTCAGGCTTTTTTGTGAAATATTGTACCTAGATTGGTTCCTCTATGCCATATCCACAGAAAGTACAGGTACTTGATAATCTCAGACTGTTGTCCAAAAATAAATTTCACCGTTTTGCGGTTAAAAAAAATTAACCATTCATGCTGATCATTACGAATTTCTCCAGCACGCATTTCACCGTTGTGTACTCCTTCAACGTAGTCGAATGAGTGTAGGATCTGAGGGATCGTTGTGCATCGGAAAAGATTTCAGCGATCATTTGCTGTTGTCAATGAACAGTCTCTAATATTCAGACTGGTACTGTGGTTTGTGGTCCTTGGGTACAAAGTATGGTGCAAAAATACTCTTAGCGGATATTTGTGTGTTCTTCATATGTATCAAGGTAAGACATACAGAGATGATGAAGAAATGGAAGGAAAATTTAAAAAATTTTGTAAATGTTCTTCAACTGTTCTACATCTACTTTCAACTTATAGCGTCGAGAAGACTGAACTCCTATTTCATTTCTTCTTTGAATGTTTGTTCCCTTCATTGTTATTATAACATGAATTTTGACAAAGGGGCCACAATAGAACAAATACACTTCGTGTAAATCGCCTAGAAAAATTGTGTCCATTAAAATCTCTTAGGAGTTTTAATAAGGCAGGAAGAGGAGCTTATTGTTGCTGGAAAATTAGAGAGCACCAACATCATGATCACGCCGTGGAAAGATAATGTAATAGTCACGAATGCTCGCAATGCTACAAATGTCGTGTAGGGTTATGCATGCAATGTCTTCGTAAATACCATAGATATTAAATAATAGTCACAATGAATCTATGTTGAATAGTTAATTTTATTATTTAGCCGCTCTTATTTTACTGAGTTTTTATTGCAGAAAAAATAAACTTTCATAAATGGACTAAATTTGAATTGGGCCGTATTTGGAAACATACATGCTCGTATCTTCCTAACGGGCCATATGGTACCGGCCTGTATTTCACAAAATCTAAGGAATTTTAACATATTTTCTCCATAAGTACTGCTATTTAGCTGATTCGAGTATGTATACCCTGAGCATAACAGGTATCATTTGGTCATAGGCTGAGCATCATTTGACTGTTTTGAGGTAAAGGATGAGGGATCTCATTGCTAGAAACCCTTACTTCATTTTTTTCAAGATGGGAGGAATTCTCTCCACGAACGTCATGAATCTTTCGAAAGACAAGTACTAGAATTTCGTCACAGTGAGCTTCAAGATGACGAGTTAGTTCACGATCAGGATACTCAAGATATCAGGATATTACCTTATTCAACGTTCAGAATAAGGTAATAGAAACAAACCGTTTGACTCATTCTTGGGTTGATGCCCAAGTCCCATGCGGCCGTCTGAAGTAAATATATCAATCATGCACGTACATCTTAATCCCGTAAGTTGATTCACTTCTTGCACATGGTCTAATAATGCCGATAACGGGTGTATATCGTGGATATCATGTGTGGTGCCCAACATTCATTTTGGTCACCAAGTATTATAACGAATTAAGCTTGTAAACTACGTGTACTGTAACTTGGGGCTAGATTGCTTATAAGAAAAATTGTGTATTCTCTGTAGATGTAGAATACATTGGGCTAGTTTTTGAAGATCTTTTGGCCGAGTCATTTTCATTTACATAAATAAAAAATATAGCAGTTGACCTTTACTTCGACCATGAAAACTGTTCATACTTTGTGCATTGACAAATATAAAGAACAATTTGGCCTCATATAAACACAGGGTGGCCCATAAGTGAGGTATATTTTGAAAATTATTATAGCTATAAAATTAAAAATAGTAAAGAGATTTGGTTAATACAGACTGAAAGAGAAATTTTAAAGTTTAATATAAATTTATAAATGAAAAAAATAAAATATGTTTAACTGTGGGATACAAGATCTTTTAAATGACTTCCATTATTAGTCAAACAATACCGTGCTCTTTCAACAGTGCTGTTCATTACTTTCCTTGATGTCTCTGGTGAAATGTTGTTGATCTCTTGAACGATGTTTAGTTTCAATTGCTGTAAAGTATCAGGCATTTGCATGCAAATAATTTCCTTTAAGTATCTCCAGAGAAAGAAATCAGAGCACTCAGATCTGGATATCGAGACATCCCCGGTATATCACCAAAACGAGAAATTGTTCTGTTTCGAAAAATAACTTTTAACATTTGCATTGTTTCTTTTGCTGTGTGCGCTGTAGCTCCATCTTGTTGGAAAAAGGTAATTTCTGTGTTATTATCTCCAATTTCAGGTATCAAATATTGTTGAATCATCTGTCTATACAGGTTTCCATCAACCCAAATTGCATCATCATTAGCATCTTCAAAAAATATGGTCCAATGATCCTCGAAGACCTGATGCTACACCATACTGTTACTTTAGCTGAGTGAAGTGGACGTTCATGAATTTCTTTTGGATTTTCTGAAGTCCATAATCAGCAATTTGGCTTCTTAACTAAACCATTGAGATGAAACTGTGCCTTATCAGTCATTATTAAATTCTTTGCAAAGTTTTCATTTTCTACAACTTGCAGAAATCGATGCACCAAATCTAATCCCTTTTGGTAGTCCGTAGGACTGAGTTCTTGAATTAAATGAATTTTATATGGATGATACTTTAGATCTTTTACCAAAATACGTTGCAGTGAGGTACGTGACATTCTCAGTTGAATTGAACTTCTCCTAGTTGACGTTTTGGGCCGATCAGCAACACTCGTTGCAACAAGCTGAATTGAAGCACCAGTTCGTATGGTCCATGGCCTGTCACGACGTTGTCTGTCTGCTGTTGTCCCAGTTTCTATAAATTTCAATACAGGTTTTTTACCTGACCTACTGCAGTAACCGAACAATTACATCGGAAGTAAAGCTTCACTATTTTTGCTCGTTGTTCCATTGCGTCGCGATTCATTTTGAGGGGTGGATATCGTGAATTTTTTGGGCAATTTATTGTATTATAATTGTCGGTAGACTTGATACGCTGGTAGAAAACTTTGAAATCTCTTCATTGATTTTGAATTAACCAAATCCTTCTGCCATTTATAGTTTTATAGCTATAATAGTTTTAAAAAGGTACGTGACTTATGGGCCACCCTGTAGAAAATGGCCGTACGCATAAAGAACGTAGAAACATATGAAGCGTTACGTAGTAAAATTGAGCTGATTGAAGAAAACCAATGTTATATTTAGATTCAGCACTGAGGAATTGACCTCAATAAATTGAAAATTTTTTATACGATGATTTTTTCTTTCTTTATGATAATTCGAACTCAGTCAGCCTATGTTTCCATTCCGAGAGCGAATAGTTTATAACTCAATTGAGGTTTCAATTTGAATGAAACTCAGAACTGCATCCAATATCTTCGTAGTTGAGCTTCAAAAATTTTTCCTGCATATGTTGCGATCCTATTCAAGAAAGAATATTTTTAAAGTTTGAAATTGTATTTCAAATGCAATTGGGTTCATTCTTAGCGAAACTAAACAGAGAAACTTGACTTGCAGGACATGGTAGCTTATTACCCACTACTCGATGGAAGTCATTGATCAATTATACGTCATAGTAGGGATAGCAAACTGCCAAAGTAGTTTTAAATAAAGAGTTTATTCGAATCCAATATGAGGGAATTTTTTAGGAATGATCCAGATTTTACAAACGAAATTTATTGGAGTAGATTCGCAAAACTTACATATATATTCTCGAATGCAGAAAATGTCTCTGAATGCGAGATTAAGCCATCGGTAGTGTTGAGGGCAGCGTCAAATAATTAATGGAATGGGTAAATTAATTGATACAATTCAGAGTGGGTCAGTTTTGTCGATGTAAAGCTCTAGAAACAACTAATTTTAATACATGTATTATAATAGAATTGAACATGCATGCAATTTTAGAATTAAACATGCTTTGAACAAAGTTTGCGTAAATTTCCAAAGTAAATGGCATAAACCTAAAAAATAATATAAAACTTCCATACAAGAACAACAAATTTTCAATGCATTGTCGAAAAAGTATTCAAAACGATGCAAATAAATATTTAGTAATTATAAATAGGTATCTGTGTAGATCACAATAGCTTGTAAACGTCTCCATAGTATGGTTTAAGAAATTATTGCCTAAAATATTTCAAATTTACCCCATTTTCCATAGACAACCAGTACCAAGATTTTGAACAGGAGTATTTTTTTGCCTGAAAATTTAACTGCTCAGTTTTGACCAATAATATTTGGGATACATGTTGGCAACACTAACATGCGCGTATGTGTAACTTTTCCATTGGTTCTGAGCAGTAGTAGACAAAGTGAAAACATGGCATTGTTTAAGGGCCTGTGGCACGCTTTAGTGCCTTGCAAGTATTCAGCTAAATTAAGCCGCTGCATGTGCCTTGATTACCAATAAAATGTGAATAATGTGTCTAAATTAGCTTGTCGTGAATGTGTGGGGGATATAGCTACTTGCTTGGGTCATGATTTCCGTACTGTGAAAAAGTATATCAGCAATCCTGCACCCAAGGTCGAACGGAAGGAGAAGGCAAAATACAAGGTCCTGTCGAGGCGTGATTTGTCCATAGTTGAACGGGAAACAAGAAAGAACCTTCACTGAACAAGCATTAATGTCTTTAAGAATGTTGGACATAGTCATGTATCAAAAATGACTCGATGTCGAGAGCTGAGAAGTATGACAGACTACGTTTTGTCCGAAAGAGACATAAGGATTCTTGTCTTACATGAATAACCACCGTCCTGAAATAGGATTTTAAACACGTTCTCTTCACTGATGAGATACGTGCTATCCTCAACAGACCTGACGGGTGGAGCAAAGTTTGCGTTCCAGAAGGAGCTTTCCAACCCAACACCTTTGTCGTCAACAAGGAGAAGGTGTTATGATACGGGCAGGAATTATTGACAAAGAACTTGTAAGTCTTATTAGAATCCCTGATGGTTGACAACTGACTGTAACTACCTATATAGAAATCCTCAAGAAGATGATTGTTCCGTAGATCCGGAAGCTTGTTCAATGAATGACTATGTCCTGTTACATGCTATAAAGGCTACAGTTGAATATTTGACGACTTTTGGACTTAAAGATGACCGACTGATGTAATAGCCAATATATTCTTCTGACCTACACCTTATTGTGAACCTGTAGTTGCTTCTTGAACAACGTGTCAAAGTTTTCTAACAGAGATGAATTGTGGAATGAATTTCATATATGTGTTAAAGCTATTACTGCAGTTGAAATTGAAAAGTTGACACGAATACGAGTAGGCTTTACTTATTAATAATACAGAGGGTTCTCAACTCACGAACATTCGAGTTACAAACATTTGTAGACATGAACAACCGCTGACGGATGTCCATAAATGTTCGTAAAAGGCCGTATTGCGTTCGCAAGTTTGTATTTTGTACAGCGCGCTCCATCCGACTGATTCGCCTTTCGGCCGCAACCCACGCCGGGCAGCACTGGCTCATCTCCAACACTTCGTTCCTTCTTCTTCTTCTTCTTTGTCGTGTTTATTTGGGGCTTCGAAAACTAGTCCATGTAGCCCCAGGTCTGAAGGTAGGTTGATTTTTCTCTTGTTTACGATGTTTCCTTTGTTCCAACCTCTGCGGGCTGGTGCTTTGACCTAAATAAACCCACTTCGTTCGTTGCTTCGTTATTGTGTTCATCTTAGTTCGTACCATATTAGATACTTTACAGTTTCTCACATAGATATCAACAGTTTCTCACGTGTTTATCATGCCTAAGAAACTAAATAATATTGGTCAAAAGCGTTAAGCAAGTGATGATAGTGGTAGTGGTAAAAACCACCAGGCAATAACCATGGAAACGAAGGTTGTCATTATGGATGTAGCCACCGTGGGCGAGTGGTCTACGGCTTGTGTTGGGTATCAGGTCTCTGCTTCGTGCGGAAAGACTGCGGGTTCGAACTCGGCCGCGAACACGAGATGTTTCTCGTTGCTTCTTCGTTCCGTGAGCACGCACATATCGGTAAGGCTTACTGGGTAAGCAGTCATGGCCTATGGACACGCCCATCAAACCTCCCGGGATCATGGAGCTTCATCATCACCCTTACTCTAAGAATGTTAACCTTAAGAATTTGAAAAACCAATGTACTAAATGTCTATGTGCTGTGTACTTGATTGGAAATAAAAATTGTTATTGTTGTTATCAAAAAGTTGGACAGTGGTGAGAAGATGGCTAATGTGGCAAGGGCTTTTGGTATGAATCGGTCAACGATCGGAACGATTTATAAGGGAAAGGACCGTATGTGTTCTTATTGTGTACTCTATTCATTTGTGGTAAGTGTTAAGGAATAGTTGTGAGTAGTAATATCATTTATATGATCTCAAATGACAATTATAGGTTGAAATTTGATATATGACGACTTACGAACCATTCAACTTACGAACAGATGTTCGGAACGCTTTGTATTCGTAGATTGAGAATCTGCTGTATATGTTTTCTGTAAAATGTGTTAATTTTTTTAATAATATGTTTAAAACGAGCATGTCTTGTTTTAGCATCCTTAGTAAAACTTAAAATTTAAAAGAGTATATATTTTATTGATTTTTGTGTCGTTGCACAAAATTATGGCACGGTTAAAATTCAACCGAACTAAATAAATTTAAAATCTTCCATGCCAGTGGACTGATCGGTGTAAAACTTCAACATAACATTTATACCGTTACATGGAAACCCCTCCCAGAAATTGGTAATGATTAATAAATCTGTGTGTTAATGGTTAAGAAAAAATATTTGCATCAATCTGTAAAGCAAGGTGTACATTTGTTTTACGTCTCCAAGATTTGAATGATCTAGGTTTTCGACCGCAATCATCATCTCTTTCTAATGATTTTCTATTGGATTCATGACATAAAACTGGCTGTGCCACTCAGGAATGGTTAGACCATGTCTGTTGAACCTCTTAGACGTTTTCTGTGATGCGAGTTTTTATATCGTTGTATTCAAACACCCAACATCTTCAGATGCTAAGTATTCTAGCAGAACTGAGAAATTTGTTTTCCAATATTTGACTTATTTCTGACCGTCAACCATTCATCATATAGTGTGGAACTTCCCAGCTCCGATGAACGATAGGGAACGCTAGATTTAAATGCTGACCCCACCAAGCCTCACCGTTAATACGGTGTTCCCCGATTTTACGCCGAGTTCAAGTCTTGCAGAGACATATTACTGCAATTTTTGTGAAACGATTAAATTTAATTTTACGTTTCCACTAATTTCTACCATATATTGATATTTTTTGTAAAACATGTGTGTAAAAACTGTTCATATGCTCAGAAGTGTTTTTTATTAATTACAAGAGGATTCTTTCTCTCTAGGCGCCTGATGCGTCCTTCATGTGACAGTGTATTGATTATGTCTGCCATGTGACGTAAACTCCAATGGACACCATTTCTTCTGCCAACTCTTTTCTAGGCGGTTGGAATCTTTTTTTATTATTCTATTTAATTAGTTCTCATGATGCATTATTTTCTTTAGATCTTTGGCGACCACTCACATTACTTGGTTTGTTGGTGACCATGCACATAGTGTTCCAAACACTTTTTAATCATGTACTACAAAGAAGATACAGGGACGCTTAACTGATGATTAACCTTTATATACCTTTTATTTTGTTTATGCTCTTTCACAATCGTATTTCGGTGTTGAACAGCATTTTTTATCTCTTGTACAATGACGTTCTGGAGGAAACCTTACTCAGTGCTGTCTTGTACCAGTGTGTTTGTTTGCAATATTGCTATCACATCATTAACTGTCTTACTTGTTGTGAAATAAACTCTAAGTATGTCCAAATACAGAATATGTGCCATGCATGTAGGTTTCGTAAGAAATTGATATTGATCGATATGGTATGTAACAATTATTACGCACAGTGTTTTGTATCGTGTTAGAAAACCAATCGTTTTCAAATAAAAATTAACCAATAACTCATCAAGTTTATTGTATTTTTTCATGACAATTCAGGTAACTTCTTTCTGCATAAATTTTGGTTGGATTCTGGTATTTCTATATGTAGCACACTTGTTAACAGAGTCATTTTCTAGACCGATACTTAGTTGAGCCGGTGCAAATATTTTTTTTTTCAAATTTTGATCGTCATTTATTCAAAGGTGCTGGCACTTATAAAAATGTTGAACATGCAGAGATTTCAAGAAAAATTTGACCGAGCTATCATACATTTTTCAAGTAATACCTCTAGGTATGTGACATGAACATCATTTTCAAACTCGATAACTACTGCTTTGAAATTACAGAAACAACTATATTGAGCAGGTATAATACATGCCAATATAGCTTGGCAGGTCGACCATCACCAGCTTGGTCGACTGGTGAGCGAATCTGCTTTCGAGCGAGAAGACCCGGGTTCGAATCCCGCTGCCGACATGGTTGACGCGGCTAGAAATACGGTATGGGACTTGGGTAAAACAACCGAATAATTATCGAAGTAATTATCCGACCCAAGAATGGGTCAGAAGGTTCGTTCCTACAGCCTCATTCTATTCTATTCTTTTATCCTAAAATAATAAGTACGAGACATCGTCAAAGACATCAACGGTTAGACATCCTAATCTCAGATTGTAATCCAATGACTTGTAATATGAGCTTGTCGTACCTACTGCACTTACTGTAGCAGAGAAACCCAGCTGATGAGGCATATAAAGTTACTAGAAATGTTGTGTTAATAATAGTGCAAAATATTTTACATGAGTTTCATAAAATAGAAAAAAGAATGAAGGTGCACGGGTGGAAGTGTCTGTCGTAAGCACCTACAGTAAAGGCCTAGCGAAGAAGTGTCTAGAAGTGTCATCAATACATAATTGTTGCCTCAAAACTACCAAAATAACACCAATCATACGTGTTGATTAATTCCAACATTTTTCAAAAAACAGCACAGTGTCCTGCAGTTAGCTTATTAACTTTGTTGGTTTGGTTCGTGCACCGTTTCTATTGAAGAATACCTATAATACGGTAAATTTTGTATGCCCTATGGCTTCGTTTTTATCTGCTACATTTAGCACGTCTACTATGTTTGGATGATGAAGAAGTATGATGCAATAAATTACTGAATTGTTGTCTGCTGGTCATTTACTGAACAACAATGTTTTTATTGATAACGTACAATAATGTTTTTAGTGAACTACAGTTGGAACAGAAATTTGAGACTGAATGAAAGAGTGATAGCAATGCAGAGGTGATGTTTTGTTAAAATCACGTATGTACAGTTACAATCACACCCGTGTTTATAGGAAGAATAGTTCCATCTGGTATCATAAAATATTTTGTAAATAATTCCAATACGAAAATAAAGAATGTATTTTCATTTATTGGAAAAACATCACATCCTACTTGATATTCGGATATCAGCAGCACTTTAGTATCTGATGAATAATTCGCTTAGCAAAAGACTTACATCTGACTGTTAACTACACTTTTTTGGTCTTATATTTACCAAATTAAATATTCAAAATATCAAATTTAATATTTTTCTTTGCGTTGGTAATGGTATAGCAGTGTTCAGTTTCAAACAAATGAATTTGGTTTACATTTTTTTAAAGCTTAATTAGCGAGAGCTTGCACACTCAAAGTGTCTCCTATATTGTGAAAACAGTTAATAGTTATTCATACTTTTCACTGTGAAAAGATAAAGTTCGATTTGAGTCTTTCAGTTGCACGTCTTCAAAGGAATGAAAAATCGCCAGCGATATTATCTCCATTATTGTTGGAATGAGCAGTATTAGAACATGTATGAAAAATCATTGAGCTACAATAAATAAAATTGATTTCATATGTATACCTATTTCATAAATATAATTGGTTCAGTGATTGATGGATACCTATTGACAGATGATCTCGACATGACCAAATTTTTTACGTAAAAACATGTCAAGTAATCACCTCTGTCATGTCGTTTTTATCATCACTAGAAAAAAGTTTTGCCACAACGTCATAAATAACTATTATAAGAACATGTATGGGAGACAGCTGGGTTTTGCTTTTATACCACACATGTGTTCAGAATAAGTTCTCAAAAAGTAATCCACTTCAGCAATGACTGAAGTAGCGCAGTCAGGCTGCCGTCATCTTCGGAAGCCTCATTTCATTAGCGACAGCCTTGTCTGCTGTCAAGATTTAGCGACCATTAACTCAATCTCGCTCATCAACCCCAGACAGACTTTGTTGGCTCTGTACAGAAAGTTGAAAGGCCCATAAACGTTGTCTTCACCGGAACAAACACTTTTCCCTACTGTTCTTCGGAGAGATCGGTCCTAACCTACCTATTGCGACTTATGAGTGCGATGACATACATATATGTGATGCTGGAAATTCTATTACCTCGAAGTTTGGAATTGGAACACTGTGTACAGCTTCAACGCATGAGTGAAACTTAGCGAAAAAACAATCAATACAATATTTATTTCTAATTCTAATATTGTATTGTACCATGAAATGAGCTTTCTGGAAAAAGACACAACTTCATGAGTCATGAGTTTGATATTTGCTTTCTAACTCAACATAAGCAATATCATTTGCGTTCCATGTATGTTCAGGCTCATTTTGAGTAAATTTTGTAAGCATGGCATGGTAAAAGAGAACGCTTTTAAGGGGTCAATTTTGACCACCGAAATCACAGATTTCTTGTTATTTGTCCTGTGCAATGGGTGTGCAATGGGTGTGTAATGACAAGATAAAATCGGCTAAACTTCAACAGAACTCAGTTTACCGATAATCTTGGGAAATTTATTTCTCAGAATCAAGCTTCTAGCTAAAAATAACGAATAGTATGAAGATGCTTAATATGTATTGACATACAAAGTCAAATTTTACAGCATTATATATGGGTACATCAGTGTTTCGCATGCAATTGGAAAAAATTGCGGTGCAACCGCAAATCACAAAAATTAGTTGCATTCGCAAACACAACCGTGATAACACAAACTTATAATTTTTGTTGCCACCGTAGTTTGCAACTAGAACTATTGAATGACAAAACTACTTGAAAAATATTCTAGAGAGAGTCTGGAAGTCGATTCAATGAAGAGGTACGCCAAGAGATGCGCTGTAAATTAACCGTATATATGTAATATAAATTGTCACTTATACCCCATATTTAATACCTAATATTTTAACCAACTTTTGATGGCCGTTACCCAGCATTCATATACTAATTTCAAAATAATGTGTATATTTAACAATGCTTCATAATTTTTTCGCGTGAATGATATTGTGTTTAACCTGCATTTGGAAGATACCGTATATTTTACATACCATTTTTTTAGTTTGTTAACAAATAGGCAATTTCCAAGGTACGTTTCGTATTCATTCAATTGAATTCACTTGTTCCAGCAAAACCAGCCATCCTCCGTAGTCGCAACAAACAGTGGTCCTTCCAGTTTGTCTCTCAATTATGTAATCTCACATTCAAATAACTCCTCAATTTTTCTAGTGAGTGTACGTGTCGACTCATGAAGAATGTCTTGCCTGATGAATACATATACTATCATATCGACGAAAGAACAACTCTCGGCGATTCTAAGTGACAAGACATTTTCGATGAAGAATTTCATAATTTTATTGTCTGGAGTCTTGTTGCAAGAATTCAGGCCACTATACATACATATCTATTCAAACACATTGCTCGCTGCATGTCCAGCTGCGTGCATTGTTTTCTGGGGCTACTCCCCTCAACCTCATCATCATCATCATCATCATCATCATCATCATAATTACGTTCACCTCTTCTCTTCTTGAAATGATCTTTACTTCATTTTTTCACGCCCTTATTGATACTCGTTAACATCTGGTAGATAAATTCAGGTTCAAAATCCAGTCAAGAAAAATAACTAGGTATATAAAATTAACTATTTACATTGAATACTAACTGGCTATTTCATATTCCTTTCCCTAGTTTCATTATTATAAACACTAAGTAATATGGGTCAATAGATCATAACCGTATTGTGTTTTTACGCAGTGTAAGCGGTATCTACGAATTTTCAATGCCTCAGACCGTAGAGAAACTTTTTTGTACTTTGTGGTATTCCCTCATCGACAAAACTTGGCGTTGCGGCCGCAATTAATTGCTGCACAACTGTTCAACACTGGGGTACATTTTTTACATTCAGCCCTGATCTTGTTCCTTGAGTTACAAGTTGAAGACGGTTGTGAGTTCGTTCAGAATGAGAACATCTCAGTGCGTTTCTTCATTCAAAGTGCATGGTCAGCATCAGTGAATGGGACCTGCGTGATATGAGAATGCTGGTTTAGGAGTACAAATAACGCCTATTGACAAAAGTGGTCTCATGATGTGTTCTAGTATCGTACTCCCACGGAGCTCATATATTAGGTATGCAGAATAGAAATTGAATATCATGTGTTTGCTCTCCGAGTAGAATTGAGTATTTTTAACGATGCTATGAGAACTTTTCTAGAATCATGGTTGTGATTCAAAACTAAAAACAGAAAAATAAACAACTCGAACTTATGATACCTGGCTTCATGGAATGAAATAGGAAGGAGACAGTTCACTCTGCATTGATACCGATGACAGTTCATCGCACAATATTAGATATTTTAGTGAAAAGAATGATGACTCAAATGAGTATCAATAAATGTAGGTCATGATGACTACGATTAAATTAATGGTGGAGGTCACCACCGATGAAAAATCTACAAAATTGTATCACTCACTAGTCACAGCCGAAACCCATATTTGATGCAATGGTAAAAACTTGTGTTCTTACGTCTCAACCATGTACCAACCAAAGATAATATGCAGCATTGTGAAATATGATGTGACCATCAATCGGTCAATGTCTGGGATAAAAAGTTATGAATGAACAAAATATTATTTACTTATGCATACATGATTAAGGATTTTCTCAATATATATATATATATATATATATATATATATATATATATATATATATATACATTAAGCACATTTGAAATGGGATCCACGTAAATGATAGATATTACTGTTGAACTCGAGCGAAATAAAACTAAAACTAGGCAGTTATAGAAGAATACCTAAAATTGTCATCTAATAATCACACAATGACTTTTTCGTAACAAAGAAACACTATACGGGTTTGTATTTATTAGATAGAGAACAATCGAATTCGTAGTCTTGTTTGATATGAAAAGCAAAAATACGAATAATTTTATTGCTTGTTTTTTTGTGAAGCCGAGGACGCAAGATGATATGACTAAGGTTTAACAATTGTTTGAATTTCGAAATGTATCATTCCTACCAACAAAATAAACAGAATCCATCAAATAGTTATAGATCTTCCTTAAAACGTAAAAACGCAACAAAGCAACCGGCCAATATATTTCTGATTAAATTAAATTCATAGTTCCAGACCAGTTGCGATTAAAAGCATTAGCATTTGGAGTGGCACAACTCCATGGTTAAGATCATAACATTCGTTGACACAAAATCAGTAATGAAAGTCGTTCTGGACAGAAAAGCTTAGTTCTATAGTGCTATCTCTTTTGCTAAACTCGAAGCATTCCGCGAAAAAGTTCTTGCTGTACAACTTTCGAATGAGTGTTTGCGGAGAATTGAACTTTTCTATTTTATTGCTGCTCGTAAACCTCACCCATCGTTAGGGCAATGGAGAGTTACTAACTGAAGTACAGTTGGTCAGAACGAATGGAACATCTCACGATTTCCAGATTATAACTAGATTCCACTGCTCGCTATTTCCCTTTGGAAGTGGGTGAAATAAATGTTCAATATGTGCTTTTGAATCTACAATAACTATTATAAAAATTATTCTTAATCTTATTAACTATAGATGTAGGCCGATTACAAAGATGGATACCATATACATGTTTTAACGAATGTGATCAAATAATTATTTGCTTCCTCAAAAAAAACATATTATACAGACAAAAAGTTTCACTCAAAATATCCATACTATTATGGCATTGATGTTGAACTTAAAAAAAGTTGTTGTAGACGTTGACTCATGTCGGATGCGACAGAGCTCAGTGCTAGAAGTGGTACATTTGACTTTGAAAGTTTTTCTAGCCGGAAAGTACAGAGGAAAATGCTTTCTTGTAATTAAGGATAACTTCTCTTATATTCTAAAAGTTACGTCGTTTTGCTTAAACTAAAATAACTCACCCTTGAAGATTTTGAATGAAAAATATCAATATGAATACGAGTTGTCGATAATTCAGTTTCAAATTACCAGTCTCATGCATACGAGTACTTTAAAGCATTTCGACATACACATAGTGAAATACAGTGGATGTAAAATTAAGTGTCCTTGGCTAATTTGATACTAAATTTTTAGAGACAAGTTTTTTGAATGATGTTATTCACTTTTGTGATAAAGAAAGCTCTCTGAGACAAAAATTATCTTTTACTCGAATCGGTGAAAAACCTTTTGAAGAATATTTGCTATCAAACATTTATGAAAATTGTGACATCTTTTGCAGACACGTGAAAACAATTTGGTCTTAAAATGTGAGGCATATTACGAGGCAGTTATGTACATGAAGTATTTTAGAACTGTTTTGATATGCGTTGTGTAATAATGGTGTTGTTACGAATGGAAGTAATCATTATTTCAAACATTATTTTAGAATAAAGCGTTAGCGTTTACAAATAAAAACTTAACTTTCATGGTATTGTTGAATTGTCACATTTGTCTAGAGATTATCGTAGTTGACTAGCTACCCTTTTCCTATCAGCATATTCATTTTCTTCAGCATTTAATTCAAAGATGTCGTGCTTCATTCTAGCTGCATCGTTCTGTGTCTTTTCCTTTGACGCACAAGAACAAAATGTTAAAGTGTTAATAACTGAATGTGTGCATATAGTTTTGTGAATAACTTCTTCCATTCAAGTATTCCTTGTTTTTTGTTTAGTTCAGAAAATCTGTATCTTTTTTTATATTAAAAAAACCTGTACTCCTTGTGTTTTGTTTGATAGCGAAAATCAGGTTGTATTGAATACAAATTATTGTTGACTAAAACAGTATAGGTAATTATCAGTTTACTAATTGTGTTTGATAATTGATTTCCTTAACTCAATTTCTGTGTTCTGTATTTCATAGCAGTTCACGTAGATCCAGTGTCGTTAATACCTTCATTATTACTTAATTCAATCATAACATATATCAATAGATGGAATTTCCTAATTCAGCCATATCATTGTTTCATTATATTTCCATGTTTCTTCTTATTTAATAATGCAGCCCTAATGACTGTCCCTTGTGTTCATATCGCCGCCTAAAACAAATATAAGATGGCGGCTGGTCTGTGTTACCTTAAAACCGCATTCCGGAACACGATTAATTCAATGTAGGTTTTAAGATTTACTTATTGAACATGTCAAGTATTTTTGTTTTTCCTTTTTATTCGTTCTGCTTTCGTATGATCATTTTTGTGCCTGATATTTTGTTTCTGTGTTATGCAAGTTTTTGCATGATTCAAAAACAGTGAAATTATGTATTACCGTTTCATGATGTTGCCTTTTTAAAGCCCCAATTAATTCAATGAAATTATTTGCTGCACTTTGACGCTCAAAAATTCGATATCCAATGCCCATAATATTTATCTATCGTGTTAATATTTGGTTTGTTTTAACCACTTTACTGTGAGTCGCGTGAGCGGGTCTCAATTTTTTGTGACTTTCTCAGTAACGCTCATGGTTTGATCTAGAGCTTGCCTGGTTTTTGTTCTAAATAAACAAGTCCTGGTTTTTGTTCTAAATAAACTTTCAACGAACGAAGACCGGCTTACTTCTCATCTTGATGCACATATGAATATATTGTGTGTCAAGAAAAAACCGCTGGGCTTAAAATAATAATTGCCCCTGCCTGTACGGGTAAAAATTATTTTGTAAGACCTTTTGTCTTCTCAGTCAGTTGTGTTCGTATATTAGGTCAATTTTGTGCTTATGTTGTGTATAAGTTTGTTGTGAACCATAAACGTAGGATCATGCTGATGACTCTTAAGTTCCTTATGAACGATTACTAATCGTCTCAGTTTTGTGGGCAGAGTATACTTAGGAAGTGATTATATGATACCACAGCCTACGCCCCCTTTGCTTCGCAACTCCCTTTTGTTGAAAGACCATCGTTCATCAATCCTGTTTACGAGTTAATCTACATGTCTGTCTATTTGAGATTAAGACCATTCCCTGCATTGTGTGTCAAGCACTAAAGCCTCCTGATACGCAAACAACGACACCAGAAAAAGTAGGCTGACAATTAAGAATGCTTCTCATGTTTTTGTATGTATATTTGCTGGTATCTTCAAACTCTATGATATGAGGGAAACGTTGCCTGGTTTGCTTCATTGAACAATTTACCAGTAAAACTACGAAACTGTAAATTTTTAATAATTTCAATGGCACCTTCAACATGATGCAGAAAATATTGTCCGTAAAAACACGCTGAATTCAACAGTTTGCTTCCTTTGTACCTGAAATAGAGAAATGTACAATTATTATTGCTCATTTTTGTGGGAAAACTTTTATATCAGCCATTTCGAAAATGTTGCATGACAGACTATCAAGTGCTATTTCATCAAAAAACCTATATTAATTTCCATTCATTTTACACACTCTTCAACTCTAAAATAGGATGCTTAACTCTCATTCTATCATCAATCAATCGGATTTTACCAAGCAATTTATCGTGCAAAGGTTAAACGTTGGGTGTGTTCTATTAGATATGACAGAAACAAGATCGCCATGGCAGGAAAATATAATAATATTCAAAACTTTTTATCAGCGTCTCGAACATAGCTATATAGTGTGTGCTCAATAATTCTGAAGGACTTATTTTTATTGTCTGCTACTCTACTGATAAAAAATAATTCAAACTGGATTGAGGCAATGAAATTATTTAGCGTCAGGTATGGGTGCACATTTAAATAATGTAACTAAGACTCCTAAAACTCGATAGTCAGAAACTCTTTCACTGTCATTGAGACTCTAAAGTTTTGGTTACAGAATGTCCCCCAGCAAAATTTAGTGTGAAATATTTTTTGACAACACATAGTAAATTTATATATGTAAAGGCAACAAAATTCACAGAAAGTAGGCTAGAAACCTAAATCTTACAATAAGTTTGGGTCCTGATACATACAAGTGTATGACTCGCTGGACGACCTCGCTTCCAACTCCAATTTTGGCTGCAACTCTGCAAACAATGTAATATCTCGTGTTCAACATCAAAATATTCATTCTTCCGGGTTTCAGTGTTGAAATTTTGTTTTTCCTCCGTGAGCTCTTCTCGCGATCCTAACTTCTTGTGTTTGCAAACTTCTTTCTGTTGACGTGTATGAAATTGCACGGTGTCGTACCAGTAATCTGACAGAGACCATCCTGGCATGAAGACGACACATTCCGAGACTGTAAATTTAAATTTGTGGCTACTCTTCGAGCTTAACTTACATTCGTAGTTTCCGATACTTCTTGCAATCAGATTTTTCTTTTGGACAGTAACGACAACATAAGTAACGATAATTTAAAAGCGAAGAACAATTCATTTTCTAAAAGATACTAAAGTAATTCATCCTTAATTTTTTGGTCTTCTTTTAATATGGCAATAACTACGTGGTGCTGTCTGTCTTCGGTGCCTACTCTAAAACAGGCAACCATGGAGCTAATGGAGTGCCATTTGTGCGCAGATAAACAGCGAGTCTGGTAGCAAAAATGACAACTATTTTTATCCTGTTTTGGATGTACCCTTATGAAGTCTATAGAACACTACACCAAAGGTTCAATTTTTCTAACGATTGATGTTAGTTAATCTATACTCTCGACCTTCTGAAAGCCTCAAATGTCATTCGCACACCACAGGTGAATATTGCGTTTGAAAAAATGTTAACCGATCAAGAAAGCCTAGCTTGGTCAAATTGTTTTGTGTTATGGCGTTGTGAATACTTCATCAATGCAAATGTAGCACAACTACACACGTTTGCTTATTATATAAATAAATTGATTGAACACATTTGGCCATAAAATTATAGAACTGATACAAGTAAGTTTGCGTCTTTTGAAACTCCTACGTAGAAGTTTTTATCAATCAGTTGGTAAACGGAATACCTGGCAAATAATAGAGTGTGCAATTTATTTAACGGTTGCGCATAGATTTTTGGCATTAGTCAGAAATATTGGATAAGGAGGAAAGAAGTCCAGAAATTTACCTTATTTATTATATTTTAATTCGAAATTATACACCACGCTTCCAAAAAGTACAAGAAACAACGATAAAAAAATCATTTCAAAAAAGATGCATTTACATTGAAATTTAATCAATCGTTGAAAAAACTTCTTGGATCTTTCTAGCTTGTCTTGCAAGACGGTTGTGTTTTCTTTATATGTTAACCCGAACATCATACCCCTATGTTTACGTTTATGTAGTGATTTCCTCTATGTTTTTCATTTTTCTGTGGCTACAGAGGGTGTTCTGGAAAAATACTTTGATATCTTTTCGTACAATGATTGCATTTTTTGTTATTTAATTGAATCGAAGGGAAATCAGTATTACCACTAGTATCAGCATACTCGGTGCTATATTTTATCACACACGGAAAGTGAACTGTTTTGAAGACACTAAAGGCTGAAATATTTTCCTGAATGTGAGCACTTACCAGGGGTGACAAGCTGGAAAGCTTCATTTTAGCTGTACATAAAGGAAGTTCATCGCATTGACTAATATGGCATAAAACTACGGCTGTGACTTTCTTTCTTTCAGACGCTTACCATGTTGAATCAGATGCATTTCTAAGTCGTGAAAAAATAACACTTCACAACGTTCATCAACTTTTCAAGTGTTCTATATTTATTATACTTTAGAAACTGCATTAGTGCAGATGAAAACGATAAGCCTTTAATGGTTTGTAAATACTTAACCTCAGTTAGATTGGCCAAATATGGTGCAATGTTAAGCACTTTGACTAGAATTGACGACCGTATCAAGTTTTTCTAGATAATATATTTTGTCAGTCTTCCCGATTTCGTTATTTATAATGAAAAATATTCGTAGTGAAATGATAAAAATAACTAAATTTGTTATTGAAACACATGTAAAGGTAATCGTAATTGATCAGCTCTGCATCTTGCACATCTCGGCCAGTATGATGGTTGAATGTAATAATTGTGCTTTCTGCTATATTATTTTTGTTGTTGTTGGAACACGAACACTCTGTTCCTTTTACACAGCAAATTTTTTCTAACTGTCGAAATTATTGTTCATAATCTATGTGACCAACTTTGATTAATTTACATGGATTAATAGCTTCATTAAGCAACAATCTTCTATCTAATGTCAATATACATACAAAATGTCAATTCTACACTGCATCAATTGGGTATTTTTCATGCACTCACAACTTCTGAAACCTGCTTCGTGAAATGTTTTCTCTTGTACAATGTGCGGCAACATACCTTCCTTTTTTCAAAGCATTTTACTTTGTAAAAAATGGAAAAGCATTTCAAGAAAGGAAGTTATGTTACTTCACCCTGCATTATACATTTACACCCTTCATATTTTTCTCAACTGACGATACTTTTCAAGACGGTATGCCTATAATGAACATACACACAACAACACCGAGTTCGCAGGATAATGTCTCCTGCTGTTTACAGTTCAAAATTGGCTTGCTTCTGTGCTGATCTAGACTGCTATAACGGAACATGTCATGAAATGCGTACACATCAAGCTCAACAGTGGCATGAGAGAGATTTTCTGCCATTCACTGCCTCGGGAAAAAATCAACGTTCAAGTACTATAGCAGCATGCACAAGTGTACAGATTGTAGGTTTCTTTTACCTCGTGCATGGCATGTATTTGAATGAACTAAAGTCCTGTTAAAGTCATAAAATCATATGAAATTCATAGCAGAACTTTGGATTTAATACGTTATATTGTTTCAACTGTTTTTACACATTCGTAATATCATTGATAACACTGCGCTGCATAGTTTTTGAAATTTGTGCATTATTATAATTTTTTGGGTGTATTTTGTAGAAGGTCCTTAGAAAAAAAAATTCTCAAACTTTTACAGGTCTCATAGAAAAGATTTCGGCCAGTTTTAATGCATTTGCAATGTTTTTAAATACAACAAATTGCTCACCGGTCTTTAAATGTCCACTGTGAGGCATAAGAGAAGAGTATATGTATGTCTGTTTTTTTGCATATACTTTTTACGAATAAATTTATTTTTCATCTGGTGGTACATGACATTACTAGCAATCAGCCCAATGGGCAGCCACGTGAACTACTGGATCACGGCTTTGCGAACACAATGCCTTAGCACTAGGAACAACGTCATTTGCTTGGTAGCGTAACCGTCATAAGAAATGTCACAAGTTCTTCAATTTTGACACGAAAACTTCATTGGTGCATTGCAACAATATCAGTGGACTAATTGCAGTCATGGTTTTATCATACAATCCATCAAAGTGGTGGCTCTTCAATGACTCATCAAAAACATGCTTGAAAGCCGAGCTGTTGTTCAATAGAGACCACTTCGCGTCTGTTCCGGTGGGGCATTTAGTGCAGATGGGTGAGAACTCCTACAATGTGAAGTATCTGGTAACTGTTTTGAAGTCTAAATACCCCAATTGGAAGATCTGTGGACTTTAAAATAATTTAATTCACCAAAAACAGTTTTCAAAATTTGACATTTTGTTATTAGTTTTTCTAGTTGTAACTCTGTCTGCCAACACACTGTCATATTATGAACTATTAATGTTTTTCAATATTATAAAATTATTCAGTTAACACTTTTATTCAGTTTTCTGATTGTGTCCATGCGTGAGAAATTCTCACAAGGCTTCCGGAAGAGGTTGGAGAGCTGCTTTGCTTCGCAAACTATATGTAACTCCTGCGATAGCAGGTGTCTTTGGGAGCTACAGAGTAGGGAGTTGATTGGTTCCGATGAGGCTAGTGCTGCGTTACCTGCTTGCGTCTCCCACTATATCTACAGTGCCATTATCAATTGAACCGACTTCAATCGTCCAGGCATTATGTTCCCGTCTGAATTTAACAGAAATCTGCGGCTGAAACTTTCTACAATTTTGCATGCCTTTACTAAATAATATTTCGAGTGAGTTAATTTTCCTTACAATTTTGTTGCGTCATAAAATTGCTTTTCTTTGCCAGACTTCGCTACTCTTAAAATACTTAATCTACTTGAATCTTCTATAAGTGCTTGACTCAGCACCTCGATTTATTAGGAACACTGCTCCTCTAAACTTTGGTTTTCTAAACTGTCCCAAAGAGAGCAGCTTTCCTTAAAACATTCCTCGTGAACCTTATCTTGCCTTACTTTACCTTACCTTACCTTACTTTACCTTGCCTTAAATAAGTGCGACCCTATGAACTAATTTCCCTTTACCTTTCTTTAAAAATTCCAACCAAAGTTATCGTACACTGGATGCCGCTATATATTTAGGCACGAATTGTTAAATTTTGCCTTTTGGAAGAGTAATTTGTCTTTTATTGCAAAATAATCGGCCTAAACTTTTATATACCTTCTATTTTCTTCAGTATTCCAGACCGTGCCGAGGCCTTGCAGCGTCGGTCGGGGTTTTCAGCCAGGTTCTTTGTCGCTGCCATAGCGATCTGGCCAAATTTAGAGGACCACCTAGGGCTGGTCGGTACCGGCAGCATCTTGCTGAGTGGCGTCCCCGTTCTTTGGGGGTTTGCCTCGGAGTCTGTCAGCGCACGGTTCAACGTAGTACCTGATTCCCCGTGACTGCGTTGCCGGGGTTCTGCAGACCTACCTCTCTCAATGAGAGGTTCGGGTTAAGAGTTCCCTAGGCCTGAGGAGCGTCGACGGAATTGTCGACTGCCCTGCATCATCTGAGCGGTGCCGGGGCGCTGCTTCTGCCGAGCCGCTAGTGTTGCCGTCGCCGCTGCTTCCATTGTCTTCGCCTACTTTGGCGCGGCACAATTTATTCGCAACTTTTGATCGCTCAACCTAGCAATCAATTATAAATAGATTTTAACGTTGTTACCTCTTGAATGAAATTATACCATGTACCTTCTATTAATGTTAGTCGTTACACATTGTTCGTTTATTGTTAAAATCTTTAGAGTACTAGAGAAAACCACGGTATCTAGTATGTACATATTTAAACTGTTCTAAAAAGAGAACCGTTTCCTTGCCGTGAAATTTTTGACTTACCTTCTCAGAGTTGTGTATCCGATTATTTCCTACACGTGGTACTGGACCTACAAGGTTGTTACATCAAGTTTCCATGTTTCCTTCGTCTGTGGTATGGTCGAGCAGACAAGCAGTGCTACATGCAACGTGACTGGCCTGCAAGAAGTGAACTTACTCCAGCTTCCCACAATATGGTTCATCATATTCTGGGGAATCTGCGAAACGTAGCTCGGCCTGTTTGAAAACTTTGTTAAGGCACTGTACAGAAAGACTTTTTTTCAATGTTCGGAAATACAAATTTCCAAAACTCAGTGAGTTAAGGTTGGGTAGGAATATTTTTGAAAGTCGTTAGATCATAGAGATTTTCAGCGATCACCACATGGGTGTAAACGAAAAGAGATCGCAGCATGAGTGTAAATGAGAAGCAAGTCCACCATGCCTTAAAGTCTATTGTTTTCAATTTTCTTGGCAACGACAAGAAGTCCAAAATATGAATGAGTTGTCGAGGACCTACTTTTGAGCGTCAAAGTTCTTGGTTAGAATAGAATAGAATGAGGCTATAGGAACGAACCTTCGGGCCCATTCTTGGGTCGGATAATTACTTCGATAATTATTCGATTGTTTACCAAAGTCCCATGCCGTATTTCTAGCCGCGTCAACCATGTCGGCAGCGGGATTCAAACCCGGGTCTTTCCACTCGCAAGCAGATTCGCTCACCAGTCGACCAAGCTGGTGATAGTCGACAAAGCTGGTGATGAGAGATGTGGTTCACGGATGTCCAGGTTAATTTCCTCATCTCCAACTTGGACTACGTTGCAGGAAACTGGTGACGTGAGTGAAGAACAAGGAGAACTCTTCCATCAAGATATCCATGTAATGGAGGAGCGGCACGAGAGTTGCAGGGATTTCAACAGGTTCACCGACTACTGTTGGTGTCTGAAACGGGACGCCACAGACACCAAAAACCATGCAAATTTTCTGCAACAGCCATTTATCCATGTCTGTGTGCAACGGCATCTACTGTATGTAATTACCATATTTTGGACCGATTTGTTGGGGTTACATTTCATACGATACATTTTGAGAAAAAATGTTGACATTTAAAATTTCAATTTTTTCGTGATTTCCATTGCATAAAAATATTACCTGATTCGACAAAATGAATGACATTTTTGAAATCAACTCACAAAATACTTCAAAAATCACATAAGAAACCCAGCATATCATTAACTTTTTTTCATAGTTAGTCCAATTCAATAATTCACTAAACCTGTTATTAACTTTCTTCAGAAGTAATCTAACAATGCATAATTGTCTTCAGTCAAGGAGCAAACCAACAGCAGCTCTACAGCATGTACAATTTTTTCACTCATCACAGTTTTTCAGATACCAGTTTCCCCAAACACTATACAACATCTGAAATAACTGATGTAAAAATAAGAATACACGTTGAGTAGTTAATTATAAAGTGACATTCATATATTATTGTTGTTGTGTTACTTGATTTTTGTCTATTTTGCGTGGAAAGCCACGTATGCCATGGTTCAATTGAATGAAAACGTTTTTTTCTTCATTTTGTATACTAAAATTCATCTAAAATAACCAATAGAATAAATACAAACGAAAATATGGGTAATCAAACTCTCCAGACAAAATATCTAGTTTGGATAATGAGTACGGTGACGATATGTGTGTGAACAAGTGAAAAAAAGCTTTGTCAATTGTCTGGCTAGTTGAGCTGAATATTTTTGCCAAGATTCTGTCAGGTTCATATGTCAATTTCAACTTCAGTCACTGCAGTTCTAAAGAGGTGGAGCTGAGAAGTTGTACTCGAAGTCGGACGCAATGAAGTAATCGAGAGATTTCCGCTCAGAACATTTGAGACGTTCTTAGGAGTTCAGTGGCTTGCTAAAATTGCTGGCGTGTATGTTTTCAAGTATTTCCCTGCCCGTAAAAATGAACCATCTCTATTCCTGTTGATCCTTTCTGAAGGAGAAACAGGCAACTTCATTAATCATAAGAACTGAACTAACATCCTGATCTCTGTGGTGTTTACCACAGTTTCAGTCGTATTCGTTTGTAGTATTTCTTGTCAAAATTGTCGTTCTTTCAATAAAGTCAGTCCAGTTTATTTCTAACATAGTTATTTCTTATAAAACATATACAATTATAAAACGTATTGAAAACTTGTCTATTATTGGCATAAATAAGTTAAAATGAAGCATCATGCGTAATATTGCGTGAAACTTCAATATTTTTGAGTGATAATCAATTACACCGGCCAACTACAAAAATACTAAGATCAGCAGAAAAACCTACAAACAAATATAGGTCACAGGTGATGTATCCAATGGTTGAAACTGTTGTTAGTTCTAACTGTTGGCATGTACCTTTTATACGTACCACAAGCTTGCAGCTGTATATTTTCTTCGACACCTAGTACCACATATCCCCCTGGTATTATTCTCACAGTTATAGTTTGTGGTTGTACAAGGCTGGGTTTTGATCTTTAGGTGGAAGGCACATAAGTTTTTAAGGCAAACACATTTTTAAATTTGAATTTAATTTTCACTTAATAGGATATAGCAAGCATGTGGACAAACTTATAATATATTCTTTTATGAGTGTATTTATACGTGTATGTCCCTATAAAATCATATTTTTCTTTTTCTGTCATACGTCGTATGTATTATTATAATGAAATATGGAACTTTTGTTCACGGTGTTTCAACAAATTTAAATATTATTATTTTTATCTACAATATTATCAACATTCAGCTGATTTTACCTCATACAGTTTCATTGAATGCAGGAATAAATTTTAATTTTCTATTATACATATGCTACCAATAGTTGAAATGAACAACAAATATTATTTATTTCATTGAAACTAATGACAAACTATGTTAAAGCAACTATATTTCAGTCTAATTGGTTGACCCTTGAAAGATTATAATTCAAGTTATAGTAGGAATGCGAAAGCTAAAAATGGAAAATAATTTATAATTTTTTTCAAAAAAGAACTTACACATTCTAGAAAAATCAGGTTTATTTCGAATTGCTTATACCTAAATCACTCTCAAGCAGATACCAAGGACTACTATAACTGCATCGCCGCTTAGCTGACTACGGTAGCGGAGGCCATTGCATTTTTAGTAACATAACATTTTCTATCGTACAAATTGATCAAAAATTACTTGTTTCAAGCAATAGAAGGGATAATAAGGTTTTACAGTGAAATTTAAATGGTTTAAAGCAGTGTAATGCTTTGAAATACCTATTTTAACCGGACTTAACATGTATTATTGTATGAGCTTAGTGGCCACTTTATAGAAAGCAGAGTTGCTGCAGTTTTAGACTTTACAAATTGATTATAGTTCAACTTTTTCCAATGCAAACAACCAAACATACAAATATTCACGCATATAAACAAACAGACATAGAAGTAAAAACCATTGTTGGGATGAAGTGTCTTAAACAGTGGTACGAATGCCGTTCTTGAACGCACTGAGCGTTAGTGGGGAACACAAAGTGGGCTTGTTTTCGACAATCACAGACAAACAAACAAAACAAAAACGTATATTTCCAATAAAGTTGGTACATAAGAAGTGTAACAGCATTGGTTTTTAAAGATACTTTATCATAAAATCCTTAAGTGGTAAATATTCTATGCATAGTATCATAGATGATAGAACAGCAGTACTTACGGGTATACGTAAACATTCACATCACGCAATGAACGTTAAATATACATAGGGAAACAAATGAAACTTCGCTTTTTCAATGATGACTTAAGAGGTAATCATTGGTGATACATATAAATTCTGACGTGGTAGGTATTATACGGATTTTAGGTGATAAGCGAAATATTTTCTTTAGGTACAGCTTAGACTTGACATCATTACATTTAACTGAATTGGATGTTTAACATCCGAGAAAGACCGAAAAAGGAAAATTATGAAAACGAAAACTTAAAACATAAAGTTGTGATTGTTATTAAATAGAAATTGTATTTTCTAATTACTTGTTGACCGTATGGTATGGCTTGCTGATGATCGATTTAATTTAATCCTTCTTACAGTTATCTGTATATATCGTGTTTAATATGAACGGGCGTTACATATCAGAGAAAGAGAGTAAAAAATAAAATATAACAGTGAATGCTGCATTCACTGAAGTTGTCGGTCATGAACAAACACACAAGCCTTTCTTTCGATCTTGAAATAATCAAGTTCTTGTACTGCTTCTGCAGGTTACGTTCAGGTTTGAAAGCATCAGATGAAGTAATCTTATCCTTCTGATGAAAATACCTCAGTTGTTGATCATCAGCTTTCGCCGGGAGAGGTGTGAGTTTTGGAGATGGCAGACATGAAACAGACACATTGAAGATACGGTGCAGCAACTGTTTTCCTTATTGTAATTACCCCGACAGTTCACAACCCCTCACTTGTTCGGCATTTTTAATACATATAATTAACAAGAAACTTTATAAACAAACAGTATCCACTTAGAAATACAGCAATATGCCTCGAAACAAACAACAATCTCCGATTCAAACCGAGCTACAGCTACATGGCAGTGCACGTCCTGTTTATAGTAGTCCTTGGCAGATACTTTTGCCTTTTTGTTATGATTTTCCGCAATGCCATTGTCTTACCATTGGACTGTCGTTTTTCAGACGCTCGAACCCTGGTTGAATTCTTGCTCATGAATCAACCTGCTGAAATGGCGCATACTTGGGATATTAAATGACCCCATAGCAAGTGTTCAAAAGGAGTTAAACCAGGAGACTTCGGAGGCTATTGCATTTTGTCACCTAAGGCTATAACTTTGTTACGAAAACTATTGTTTCGGCAATTTTTTTACGATAGATCGTCAATGACTAGGAACACTCTCGTGCTTTCACTAAATTCAAGTTCTATTAAAATTACAGTACACACATTCGCATGTTTAGATACATCAATATTGTATTTGAACCCCGAAATGTTCCTCTCCGGTAAAATTTCCTTCGTCCATATAGAAATAACTGTACAATTGAGACACAGTCCTGCCTATGCCTGAAATCTTGTTTCTGAGAATAAGATACAACCTCTGTCGAGGAAAATTTACAGTTAGTCATTATAGTAGATAATGAATTTTAAAATTAATACTAATTTCACTGGATAAATAGATTTTTTGGGGTATACTCGTAAGGTGAAACTGTTTTTTTGGGGAAAATTAAGGACATTGTTTGCACAAATTATGCTGAAATGCATTTCTGAAGTTTGTTATTAGTACACAATGATACTAATAGGATTACTGCGCTGCTGGCACATTAATGGTTCAACAAAACTACATTTATAGTAGTATGTAGGCTATAAAGTGATAATAAAACAGTGCAGAACATAAGTAGCATTTTCCTTTGAGTTTTCTAACATATGTTAATTCTTAAAATGTGTCATTTATGCAAAACATTCTACTATTTTGACACTGAACATACCAACATTTTGCAACATTTTTCTTATTTAATACACCCTGATTTATTATTAACGACCCTGAATTATCCCTCATATGTAATATTCCGCACGTTTTATTTTTTGTCTAGTGGTATTTTTAACACGTTGACTCCGAAGTGGTACGTATGTGTACCACTTAGGTTAGGTTCTGTAATTTTTTCAGATCCTTCTAGTGACTATGCGTACAAAGTGAAGTTTTACACCAATCAGGCAATCAGATTCAACGTGTTAATTGGCTCTGACTACGCTGTGATCTCGTACAATCATGTATAAAAAATTCAGTTGAGCGCCAACTGACTTCAGGCGTCGGTGCTTGACGGTCAGTGTTCAAAAATCTGCGCAGCTCACCGAAGGACCAGTGTACTCAAGTAGTCCAATGACTAAACTCTACGCTACTGAAAAGTTGGGGAGTATCTTGTCAGAATTTTAGCTCCACTAAATGTTTCTTGCCATCTGATTCTTCGAACTGTACGACGACTGTTACCATCGCATAGTGTCATTTTTGCCTGGTCTTATTAGCTGGCAATGAAGGAGCATGGCACTAATGTAGTTTAATAACCTCGCAGGTGAGTCCCGGCTCCAATTTTTCAAAGTTTATCATGAAATTCTGCGTGAGCCACTGTACATGATCCTGTGATCAAAGCTGTGGAAAATTTCGATGAGGGTTTCAGGTGACTAAAATTAAAATCTCTTCACTTAACAATGTTAAGATACACTGGGGCGTTTTAATTGTTGGTAATATTTATGGGCGTCATAAAAGGTGAACAATTTAAATCAAAATGGGGAAGGCTACTTGGCATGCATTCAGGCTAGTGGTGAAGGAGTTTCACAGAAACGCAAGGAAAATAACTACAAATAATCATTGGAAAATTTCGTGACGTTCGAAAAGAATATGGGATGCGTCGTAACTGTTCATGAGCGTTTCCCATTTTGACACAAGTTTGAACATTTATTTATGGGCGGAGAGTGATGAAAACCGTGATAGCTTTCAACAAGATATTTTAACCATGAAAAGGTACAAGGACAAATGGTGCGCATGAATACTTCCAGTCTGTGGCTGTACTTTGGAAAAGATTATTTGACAATCGTTTACATATAAGCGTGAACCAGAATGAAGAGTAGGTTTGGAATAATGTTAAAACATTCTGGTACTCATTTTCTGTCAGAATAAAGTTATTAAATGGTGCATGTTTCGTATCGCTACACCTAAAATCAATTAGTACTTCTCAAAGTGATGTAAAAATTCAGGAAATGAAAAAATTAATATTAATTAAACTGTTTAGGTAGCATGATTGTTTTGTGATGTTAGTAGTGAATTGCTAGCTCACACAAGATCGTCTCGTAGCTATATCATGTAGCAAGTCACCATTTCAGCACAATCGAATCAACTGACAGGCAGAAGATCTCTATACAGCGTACACGATACTCCATCTTGTAGCTATATACGATAGCTGGCTGGTACCTTGCAGTGGGTCAACCAACAAGCAAACTGCGTCGACTGGGCTGTGCCAAGAACGCTATTTAATACTGTTGTCTGGTCCTGCAGAACACTTACTAATAAGACCTCATCATCTCAGGGCCTATATTTGCAGTCCCACATCAGAGTACAATCAAGACACCGACCATCCTGTCTATGGGCAGGATGTGGGCACCCACAGAGGCTAGATGGATAGTCACTTTACGCACTCTCGAAAACTTATTTCTGCGCGCTCCAACTCTTCATGTTTCAGTTGTCAACGGGCAAGACATCAATGCGGCATAACTCAACTCAATGACAAGGACAAGAGCCGCAAAAAATAAGAAAAAATAACCTATAGAATCAACAAATATACGCTTATAAAACTCATCCGTGTTTTATTTGTCTTTTCTTCTGTCTGGTGTTTTTCGAGACACGGAATTAGAATACACTCATTTTGAGTAACACAAAACAAATAAGTTCAGTGTCTGTTTGGAACGAAGAGAAGTTTGATGGTTCGGACCGAAGAGATAAAGCACTTATATTGATCACTGATTTCCAGTGTTTGGTCCCTAAAATGTTTTAATACTATGCTGTTTGAATTATGAATTAAATTTCTAATGACAAACTCAAAATTTGCATGAAAATATTTCCTCTCATTGAAGAAGGGATGACTTAATCAGTATACTTTTAATTTCGAATTAAACAAGGAGGGATTTTCAATTACATCATTTTTCTTCAAGCGGCAACTGAGTTTTGATCTACACACTCTCCCAAATATTGCTATTTATGTCAAGCAGCACGTGTCCACATCTTTCCGAACTCCGAGGGATCGCTCATCCTAATTGGAGAAGTTTTACTATAAGTTTTGAGCAACATATATGCGTCCCATGGATCGTTAAGGCAAGTAAATTTACCTCTATAATTCTTAAAATTAGAATTGATGATATTTGCATGAGCTGCAACTGAAAACGACCCAATATAAATAAACATGCATTTGAAGAATTTCATTAGGCAGTTTTTTTTCGAATTGACTAATACCTATGAAGGTTACAGTTTTGACAGCATGCAGTGAAAATTTTACTGGTATGTCCATAGTTGTACATCAGGTGAAAGAAACGCGTTATATATGCGGGAAATATTACGGTAATAATTTTCAGTTGTATATGTTCATAAATTACATGAAGTATAATTTTTGCTCATCCTGAGTATAGCTAAAGTTGGAGAATCCCACTGCAATGATGGTATAAAAGATTAATCGGTATCCGAACACATTGTGATAATTACATCTTCACTTATGACCATCAAGAAACCTTATGGACCATCAGGAACCCTTAAACATTTTCGATTTTCGGTTTTTGAGTTGGTATTCTTATGGTGGCAAAAATGGGCACTATCGTTTGTAGATATATATTTTTTCTTTATAAAACTCTATTCACTTTTGTTCTAGCATGAAAACTATGAGAGAAGGTCGATTTGGGTCGAAAATGCAAAAAATACCTTATATACCCCTGAAATCGCCATTAATTCGAAAAAATTAGATAAAGTACATGAATAAAATGTGTTCTAAATCCAATTTTACCTATTATGTTGCGCTTAGTTTCGTCGTAGCATGTAATTAAATTTTTCACTATGAAGTTCCCCTTAACGTCACATCTTCCACAGAAGTCTCTGACAATCTCTTTCCAAAAAAAATGCATGGCAATTTAAGAAATAAAATGCTTCAAAGTATCGGGACCAAAGAAGCTGTGGGCATATAATAATTTTTATGACTCAATGGAAATGAGTGGTTAATGTTACCATGCTATCACACTTTTAAAAAAGTTGTTTTTCCTGCCACATCACGATATTTATTATGTTCCGTATTTCTCGAACTTTTTTTGCAATGAGACTTATAATACTTAAGGTTAATCCTCTTTCAACTGTATTAGAAGTATGGTTACAATATCTTCTGCACACTTCCCATGATGTCATACCTATTACTTGGGTGCCAAGCATGAAATGTCGTGATTTTAATTAGTTGTTATTTCACACTTTCCTCCCAGCCTCTAAAATCACGAGCATTACAGACAGAACGACAATTTTAATGCAAACAGAAGTAACTATTTAAACTAGACATGATATTGATCTACAGAAACGCAAGTACAATTCATAAAAAAAGTAAAATGTTGCGTAAAGATTAGGTAATGAAAACTGTAAATGTTGCGTACTTTCACGGGTAAAATTTGCATTTTTAATGAATCTGTATTGCATGTTGGAAGGAAATAACCCAAATGAACTAACAAAATGAAATTTACACAGTGGAGGAAAGTAGTTATTGGTGCTCAATGTACAAATCAGAAGCAATATTTTTTCCCAATTAGCGAAAGATTTTGAGCAGATATTTATTTGCATAAATACACTTTCATACCTTAAAATTTTATGGATCTATACGTGTGC
Organism: Trinorchestia longiramus; assembly: GCA_006783055.1. Classification (NCBI taxonomy): domain Eukaryota; kingdom Metazoa; phylum Arthropoda; class Malacostraca; order Amphipoda; family Talitridae; genus Trinorchestia; species Trinorchestia longiramus. The sequence goes on from VCRD01000024.1 coordinate 287,927, forward strand.
CACTATAAAATTACAAATTCTATTGGGATGAGCAAATGTGAATTGTTTATACCATTGATGAAAACAACAGTACAGTAGTATAAGTACTAAGTAGTAGTATAAGTGTACTAATTTTCAGTTTTTCAAGCTATTGTTAGATTTTAGTATGGGTAATCTCATTCAGTATTTCTTCTCTAATACGCTGCAACATATAGCTTGCTATTTTGGTAAGTTCTTAGTGAATAACGTGATCAATTTATCAATGTTTTTTGCAATTACTCAAATGAATACTGTTGGTAAACATTCACCATCAGTCATCTATAAGGTTTGAATTTGGTTTTTAGTGTGTATTTTAAGAAGTTCTCATTCATCCTGGCAAAACCATTCACGAATAGCTTTCTCAATATGCTCTTTGAAGCTTAATCTCGTTGAAAGACCCGTCCTACTATATCTCCAAGTCATCGAGTAGTCCTTCTGAAGTCTTGCTTGCAAGGGTTCCCTTAGAAGAAAATGTATTGCTTTCAGAGAAGAAGGCAGAGATTTGAAAGGGATGCATTCTTCAACGAATGTATGATTCAAAGTGCAGAGCGAGAGTTACTCGTAAATTATTCTATCAGGACTATTTACACGTTGGTACTGACCTAGATGGTCTTAAAACTTGAACCCATACAAATATTTCACTGAATAATGATGAATAATATTTACTTTAAGGCCCAAAATGATTTGTAATATCAGAGAATTTTTATAAAAATCAAAGTATGAACTCAATACAAATTAATGTTGCAGTGTACTGGGAGACAGCAAAGGAAAAAAATCCGAAATTATAAAATATAAGAAGGGCTGCTAAATGTAGTTTTAACATCTACAACTTGATTTGTGGGAATATAACTTTAATCTGGGTTTTTGTTACTTTCTTTTTGTAAAATAATTTTAGCATTTTCTGATTGCAAATTGTGAAATAAGCACTTTGTGTTAGACGTTTTTTGTTCATGTTTTGTGAAGTTTTGTGATTTTAAAGTTTATGAGAGTTCAATTTGCCTGATCTGTTTTTCTCTTTCCTTTTTTCATTATTGTTATCCCTGAGGAAAGTTAGTGTTCTATAAAGCTCTCACAATACCTACCATACATGAAGCAGAAAAATTTTTCGGTCAAAGAATCGAGTAATGAATGAAAACATATATATATATTAAATAATTTTAGTCGCTGTTTGATATCATGCAATTTTTTATCAACTTATCAATTACCTCATTCTACTTTTGAGGATAAGGAGTTGAAAGTTGAATCATTGTTCACATTTCCTAAATTCAGTCATACACGATGACAGGCCTGAGTATTGCATAGATCACATTTTTTGTCATAACTTTAGTTTGGTTTCACAACTTTAAATGATAGTTGGTCAGTGTTATCTCATATTGTATCTTTAGTATTATGTGTAGAGGAAAACTAAAAGGTCAGTGCTGAAATTGTTTTATTGATAAAAATGATCCTATGCAAAAGTATTGAATGTGTGGTACTGTTTCTCTTTTCCTATTCAAAATTTCAAATTCTGAATGGCATACAAGTGTTACTTGTTCAAATAATAATCAAAAGTTATCACCGATCAATCACAAAGGCAAATGATTGTTTACAAAATAGTTCCATTTGTTCCATCTCGCTTTTTGATTAGGAACTCTCAAATCACTGCCTGCAAATAGCTAAAATCAAAAAGTTATACAAAGAAATTCGCAATAAAATCATTGAACATAAAAAAATCATGGGTATCGAAAAATATCCAGATAAATAGATATACCATTAACTACAGTAGAAAACTCAAAATCGAGAAACAGAAAGGTACAGAAGGACCCATTTATTACCAGTTCTGAGATTCAAACATACCATAAAACCTGGGATTGAAGTAAGCAAGGACTCTAGTAGTAGAGCTCTAAATCGCAGTGGCTTAGTTTCAAAACCCTCAAGGAAAGTGCAATCACTAAAACGCCAACTCGTGAAAGTCTTTTTGAGCTCTGTTGAAACCTATAGAGCAAAAATCAGAAAATTTTGGGGAAACGTCATATGGTTAAAATAAAGTTCTATTCTAAAATAGAACTTTAATAATGATTATAATTTATATATAATAGAAATAGAATAGAATAGAAGAAACAGAACAAGGCAGGTTTGGCGGACAATGGCGCAACTCCTAATAACCAGAAAACCATCCCTACAGTGGACTTCGCTGGTGGTTCCATCATAATATGAAGATGATTTCATCAAACAGCACTGGGGAGTTAGAAATTGTCAAAGGTAAAATGAATGGTAAAATTTACCAGGAGATTTTTGAGAAAAATCTTCGGAAATCTGCAGTTTCGTTCGGATATGGTCGAGATTTGTATTTCAAGAAGACAGTGGTCCTATGCACACTGCCAAATAACTAAAGAATGGCTTAAAAATTACAAAATTGACGTTCTCAATTGGCCCAGTCAGTCTTTCGACGAAAGTTAAATTGATAATTTGTAAAAAACTCTGAAAATCAAAGTTTTCAAGCGGAATTCACAAAATATCATCAATTAGAAGAGTTTTGCTAGGAAGAATGGGAAAATACCAGTAGATCTTTTTTAAAAACCATGTGCACTACAATAAAAGCTTACTGGAAGGAATTGAATGAAATAGAAAATTTGCAACAAAATACTAAATGAATGTATCCGATGTTTTTGTATGAAATTATTTATGTTTGTGATGAATAAAACAATTTGAATACTAAGATCTCAGTTTTTCTTTGTACATACGAGTATAGATACGATATGAGGTAATACTGACCGAACATCAGGTAAAAATGTCACCGAAAAATAACGTTATGACACAAAAAAGTGATGTATCTAATACTTTTGCATGTCACGGTATAATAGTCAAATTTTGAAGAATGTAGTCACTTCAGGTAATTAATAGTTGTCTCTAGTATCACTGAATTACACAAGAAACTTTGGCAAATCTCCAATGATTTCAAATTTTTGTTTCGTAATTTTTCCATACGACTGTTTTGAGTACTGAATTCAGTTAGGGAAAAATCTTATCAAGAGCTTAGAAAGATGATGAATGATGCCACTTACAAGAGATCGTACCTATCAATGCTACACAGGGATAAGAAAGTTGTGAGGTTCAGACTGGACGATAATATGACATGTGAAATAATCAACCTTATATTATAATACGACTTGAGTATATTGATTTCTATCAAATATAATGAGGAAACTATCAGGTATTACATAAAAGTTACTTCCTAATCCTATAAATTATATCACTGATCAAATATCAAACATAAACAGAAGCAATGGATGAACCATAAATTCTAACTGCACTTGAGTGAGAGTTTTCAAGGGTTCTTTTTAACAGTGTTCTTCCGATTTAGAAGACTTATAGTTGCCTTCGTTAGCGGAAATTAACAAGTCGAATCATTTTACACGAGCGTTACTACTTCACTGTCGTATTAGCTCTTATAATTTTCCCTCATTGTAAAGAGTCGCTCATTGAACGAGAGCATCACTGAAAAGTGGCAGACGGTGCTGCGCTAGCCGCTTCAAAGCATAGTCGATCTTGGACAAAAATATATTCGTTTCGAAAAAATTCAAGAATGAATCAAAGTGCATACGAATAAAATATTAATATCTATTGTACGGAACGCCTACGAATCTGCGTAACTCGGAAGAAATGACTAATTTCCGTGAAATGCATTTTTTTATATTTACCGATGAATATATATTTCAGTCTACTCACTGTCTGCAATAGCAATGAATTATTAAGGGCACCGTAAAGTCTTGTCCTCTTTTCTTGAACCAAACTTTGGTGAAATTAAAATGATGTTGTTTATTTCGAGTTATTGGAGCAAGGAAAAACTGTGACTGTAAACCTTTACTGTCAGCAACTCGAACGTTAAATGCATCGTTGCTTACACAAATGTTCTGCACTAATGAACAGGAAATGAATCATTTTGCAACACGTTAACGCTAGACCCCATTCTGCCAAATAAACTCAAGAAAAAGTAAAGTCAAGTTTGGACGTTCTTCTTCACCCACCATACTCGTCAAACCTTGCTCCATGCTCCATAAGGTTTTCTCATATTTTGTTCTTTACAACATTTTATCAGAGGAAAAAGATTCACAAATTTTCGAGAAATTGAAGTGGAGTTTAATTTTTATTTCTCCCAAAGATGTTACTTTGTTTTGAAAGGAGGATTAAAAAGCTTAAAAGTAGGTGGACAAAGGTTATATCTAATGATGGTGAGTATTTTGTTGAACGATGAAAATTTTTCAATAATATTTCCTTCAATTAGTATTGTTAACAAGAATCAGGACAGAACTTTCTGATACCTCTCATATCTTCTGAAAGTTTACGGAACTGGGATAACGGCTAAAAATCTTTGAGGAAGAAAGAGAAGCAGGTTGGCTCGTATGCTTCCATTCAGGGCAAAACTCAGCCCATAACATGCAAACAAATCCTACGTCTTTCATTTCCCTGCATTAAGCTTCACAATCGTTCCTCCATCATTTCTGTTTCAAACACACGTAACCACTTCATTACTATTTGTATTAAAGTTGAGAATTTTTTCCCACTACACACCTTTCCAAGTTCATATTTGTGTAGCTGAAATTTGTCCTCTGCTTCGCTTACTATTGCCTACATACAAGGAAGAATGATAGCCTGAACTCACATTAACCGCCGTCCTCAGGGTACAGCACCGTGGTCAAAACTTAGGACGCGTCATGAACATAAATTGAACTAGTTATGGTAGAGGGTGACTCGGTCGAATTCAGAATAAACTCTTTCATGATTTATTGCATAATAAATTTAAATTTAAGCGTAATCAGTATGAGCTCCGGAGGATTGAGTTTGCCTGGTGAAGACTGCAACACCACGAAAGAGTTGTGAACAGGTAGTCACCCTATGGTAACTCGTTAACACTGATTTCAGTGCCATGTTTGAACGGTATGAGACTTTAAACACCAACAATAATAGTATCTAGACCAGGTCTTAGGATGAGGCAAGGAAAGTGCTTCAGTTTGAGCGGAAGTTTTGCAACTCGTCAAGATCTGAGTCGGGATGAGCTGGAAGGGCGTAATTCCAGTGTGGGCTTCAAGCTTCGTGTCTGACATGAAGCATATATGGCAGGTTTAGGGGAGATAGTTGGACAGGGGTGAAAAAATCAGTGGCTGGTTGCTTGCTCGCATGATCACCCAGTATCGTATCCCGACTGTGCTTAACCCTTTAGCGACCAATTTTTTTTCTAGTAGGTACGTCTAAGCTCACAAAGACCGTCTGTACACTGATGCAATGAAGCATGCTGAGAACCAGGCAGCCAAAAGAACGACGCTGTAACATGCCACCGCGTTCAAACCTAGTAGCAACCTCATATTGCTCACTGTTTAATTATTAGAACAATTCTCCCAAAGACCGTAAAAGAAGACCGTATGGTCCTTTTCGTCGCTAAAGGGTTAAGGAATGGGTCATCCGAGAACGCATCTGTCTGCATGATCCAGCTAAGATCTCATTGTCTAGACTCCTTACGCTTTCAGTGGAAGTATCCCCTACGACAGGCAGGTCCATAAGGGGGGAAACGTGTGGCTGGTGTGGCAAATGTCGGCAATCAAAGAAGAGAGGGTGAAGGAAGTGGAGGCTGGGAACACAGCACAAGTCAACGGAGTGGTCAAGCCGGAGTGACAAGAGATCAGTGCTGACAAGGAGCTCTGCAAGAAGCTGGTCAGGTCCATTCTAAGAAGGTTTTGGCTGTCTTAGACGAAAACAGCAGGCACATTACAATGGAGGATTACCACTAATGAATTTTGTTATCAATCAAATTCTATTCAATTTCCATTAAATTTTATTATTTCTGTAAAATTTTAATATATGTATGATATATGACGAAATTTATTTTCTTGAATTTGGTTGGGTCACTCTTTATATGCAAATTATTGATATTTTTCATATATATAGAACACTATATAATCAATTAAATGAAGCCAACCGAATTCTAACACCATGAGTACAAAAACTTACAAAAAGTGAGAAGAACTAATCAAAACTTTAGAATACATTTTAAAAACAAAATATAATTGCTAGTTTTAGGTGTTTTTGAACATCCTAGAAGTTTAAAGACGTTCTAGGCAAGACACGCTAAGAATATTCAAGATATGTGGTAACTGGAAATTACGTGGTAATTAACAGCAATTAGTTTTTTTCCAGGCCAATTCTATGGAGAGCAGTAAGGATCTTCAGGGGCGTATTGTTGCACTTTAAGAAATGGTATTGGATATAGTGAAATTTCTGATATACCTAAAGCACGTTTAACTTCAATTTTTAATGTTAAACGCTTATGTACATGGAATATGCCATAACTAGGAACCGTTTTCAAATGAAAGTAAAACAAGTATATATTTCTGAGCGTATAAATTTTATATGAAAGCATATACATTATTCTACTTTTCTACATAATTTCCACCAATATTAAGGCACTTATTGTATCGTACAACCAGCTTTTGAATCCGATCGTTAGATAAATGAGTCGCCTGATTAGACATCCATTGTAACACGGTCATTTTAAAATCGTCATCCTCGTCGTACCAGTGACCAGCGAGATGATTCTTCAAATGCAGGAATAAGTGGTAGTAGCTGGACACTAGATCGATGCTATATGGAAGATCGTCAAGTTGATCCCAGTAAAATCATTGGATCAGCTCTTTAGGTCGATTAGCTGAGTGACTGAAGGTTGCCTACTTATTTTCTCATCATGCACATTCGTACGACTAGCTTTGTAGCTCTCACCTATTTCCGTACCAATCCCACCGCTCAGAATGATTTTTTCATACCCTTTACTGATCTGACGATGAACTTCAGTTGCTTTCAAGCCTATAGTACTAAGAAAACGAATCACGGCGCGTACTTCACAGTCGGCAGGATTTTCAATCGGAGAAATTTCAAATAGCTACAAACAAACGTACACACGCCGAATGACTCTGGACTGGCTCCTGTGGCTTGCCAACAGTCTGCAATGCACAACACATTTGCTCTAAATGCAGAAAGCGGCTTTGCAGAAAAAGAATTTCAAAACAGTTTTTCATTAAAAAAGCACCCGCGTAACTGAAGATCGCACACTTCGTTCGTCACGCACATCACACAAGCGGTAAAACGGTACGGTGATATGAGTACATTACCACATAGAACAACACAAAAAAATAACAATACAATGTAAACAGCCTCGAAGTGCCCTCTGAGATCAGCAAAGAGAGTTAAACACACTAGGTATAACAGTTATCAAAGGTATAATTAGTCACTCACTCCGTAAATAAGATAATTTTCTCACAGTACGAGAAACACTATGCTGCTTAAAGCAAGGAAGTTAGAACTTGTATGGCTCATGGAAAAAAAGCTTCTAAATCTGTCAAAATATTTCCGGGTCCAAGTCTTTCTTTTTGGAACAAACAATAATTAAGTCATTCAATAGAAATTCAACAATGAAAATTTGGAAAAAAACAACTAAACATACGAGCATATATTGAAGAATACCATCCCTACCACCAAATTTTGTGGCAAATCCATTAGCTCGTTCTGCTCCATCAGCAAAGTAAGGGTCGTAAATTATATAACCATTTTTGCTAGGAATCTATTATAAAGAACACTCACTAAACTTAAACGAGACTTGAGTCCCCAGAATCTCCATGATTCAAAGAATTCTATAAAACTAACTAATAATTTGTTCATTGAAAACAGGGTTGAGGTTTTGGATCGGCATTAGGAATCCCCAGGCATTAACATGATAGAAAAAGTGAAGTGCAACAGCGGATAATTAGAAAAAATACAACTAACCGTCAAGGAATTTTACAGAGAAGGATGGTATAAAATTGGCACCATCATCTAAAACTTTTTAAAAAACTCTTTAGAATAACTTCAAGTAGTCGTTGAAACAATGATTATGCTCCAAAATATCACCAATGTAAAATAAATGTGTTCTATACTATTTTATTCCACTTTATTTAATTGTTTACTTTATTTTTGAGTATTCAGGATATCAGACTTTTGATTGCTACAGTGAACTTTTTGCTCATCGATTCATACGTTCACATTATTCTTCCAGCCCAAATGATTTTTTTTATGTGTCTTGAACTTTTCTGGTTTGAGTTACAAACTTCAGGTTACAAACCTTAGAATGAAGTTCGCTTCCGTTCATTATCAGCAATGAACACATCAAACATCTACGGCGAGAACACAACTACGCCTTAATTCCTTATGCATCGACAACCAATTGTCAGTCTTTAGTTCAGAATTTTTCGCCAAAGCAGAAAATAGGTTAAAAATAGTAAACTTAACAGAAAACCATAAATAATTCCGACTTATTACTATTTATCCCCTGAAAATTCGAATTGGGGTGTACATAACTGAAACAACTGAAAGTTAAAACACTTATTATTGTAGTGGCATGCTATTATATTAGTTGGTGATAAATTCAATAGTTCAAACTACGCTAAGATTCTACTATCAGCTGCTTGAGTGTACTATTAACGACTCCATGGTTGTTAAAGATCACCAAGGCCTATGAGACAAGACTTGCAAAGTGTCATCGATTGTTGAATTGTATGAAAATGCACCTGTTTGGTAAACTACTTTCTTCTTGATTTTCAGCACAGCAAAGCTTGCTTTTTGTGTTGGGTACATAAGCAGTCCATACATGACTAGCAAATGCATAGGCTCGTTTAAGAAAGTGCAGTTACGGGGAGAGAAAACTCCTCTTTTCGCATACGATTAACATCAAACAAAAAAGGATGTTTTTAGTTTTTATAGTTCGCCAACCCCAACCTGGAGCGCAATTCGCAATATTTATTTCAGAAATGAACTAATGTTTACAAGCCCATCCCTACGTCTATTATTCTTACATTAATTTATCCTCTATTAAAAGCATTGCGCACTAGAAAAGTTCAGTGACCATAAACTAATTTTGTATAACAATGATGTTCATATTTTAACGTTTTGAAAGCTCTGCTTTTGAGTTTCGTTTAATAAGTTTATTCACTTCCTAGAAAGTCCACAATTTAGCTCATGGTACAATTATGAATTCTTCCTGCTTCCTAAGTTCATGGGGACGCTTGCCTGGAGAGTGCTATAACTTCAAAATACTGCACATAATAAGCTATTCCTAATTTCTACCGTTTTAATGCTCTTGGTACACTTCAAAAACCACGACTCACTAAGATACGTTTTTCTTTATGATCTCTGAGAAACGATGAAATAATATTACATTATTTTTGATAAATTTTCTGCTCGTAACCCTTAGGATACCTCCCGGGGCCAGCAAAAGTAAATATGTTCTACAAACTCAAGCAAATTAGGAAAAGTATTTGTCCGTATGTCGTAACACCCCATCATATTAGTCTTCTTTACGCTGCTTAGTTCAATCTACTGAGCTCGCAAGATTCGCCCCCGCCGTTTTTCCAAGAGAATTTCAGTGCTGTGGTTATTATTGTTATATCATCAGTAGAGCCTCGAGCACATCCACTCTCCCAAAACAAGGAAACTTCAGCAACTATTGTGCCAAAAGTGTATCTTTACGGCTGATGCTCTCACCTTGATGCTGAACTTGGGTACACACGAAAAAATAGGTGATTCAAGTTTTCCAGCAGTCACAGAAACACGATGCTAGCCAATTTCGTGCGGTATCTCTTTTTTAGGAAATTCATCCTAGAAAGCAATAAACGAACAACAATTTCCAAATTAAATACAAACTAACGAGTGTATCAAAATTTTCAGTATACAATCTCAATTTTCAGGTCACTGCTTACCAACTTATAGAAACTAATTTGACCGTGCACAATTTTCAGGAAAAGGCGATAGACATCAACCAGGATTTAAATGTAAGCTTTGTTTTCCATATTGCGTCGCTATTAACCATAGATTATGAATTTAAATTCGATTTCTTATCTTTTTACCTTTTGGTAAATATTATTTTTATCTCAATGGTTGCGATGTAGAGATATTGCATAGCAAAACACAGAATAATTTACGGAATTGTTTCTCATTGGTCTCACATACAGGCAAAAAAGAGATAAAAATTTCCAAATTCCTGTTGTATTCTTTTTATTATATTCCGGATGTAAAACAACTTTCAATGTAAATGAACACAGAAAAAATGTTCATGATATTATCCCACAGTCACAGTACACAGTCCCACAGTATAAGTTGCATCAGAAAGTACAAGGAAACAAAATATTCAGTGAAGTCAGAGTTGTTGCGTTTCCGATGAGCTGGAGGAACTAACTAATAGATATTCTCATTATCATTAACTTCCTTTTTCACGAGTGTTATCAACGAATACGTCACACATCCACGGCATCAGCACGTAACTATGTCTTAATTTTCATTTGAGATGCTTAGATATTTCAAGTAGTGAACGACTGTCATGAAACAAGATTTTAATTTTTTTTAGACGCAATTACAATGAATACCGGCAAGTTTATTCCTCAACTTAACAAATGTGAAACAACCCATGGGAAATGGGAACAAAATGTAGTGTCTATGTTTTCCTGCGGAAAAGGCAGGGTAAACATGACGAGACGCAATGTTACTGGATGACGTTCACAACTCATATGAACTCGGGAATCTTTTTAGGCTTTGATGAAGTGAGCTGTTATTTCGGGAACTTGATATAATGGTCTATAAGAATGAATTTATGACAGACTATTATAGGTAAGTTGATGTAATTGTTTGTATAGGAAGTTGCATAATTTACTCATGCTCTTTTCCTGAGTTGACTCAAACGCACATATGTGAACATATATTTATCTTTAAAGTGGACACTGCCAGCAAGCACCACGGTATACGAGTGCTTCGGTTCATGACTCGTTTTACGAGCATTATTCTTCTTCTGTTAGCGAACAAAATTTCTGTAAACAAACAAAATCGGTGACTTTTATCTACGACGGCCATCGGATCACTGTCTGATCTTTCACAAAAGTAATGTATACGTTAGGAGTAAATTAACTCAAATGCCCTTGAATAAAGTACAGTGCGTGCCAGAATTATATTCAACTCTATTTTTTGGGTCTAACTTCAATAGTTGTTAATAAAAATTAGCGATCCTTTGTACACTATATGGCAATACTAAGACATGCTCAGATCTGAAATTGTAAGATGATCAGCGCGATAGTAAACTAAGGGTTCCTCATCCATCCTACGTTTGTGAGTTAGTTCACAGTAACACCAAACACGACGTTTTTCGGGAGGTGGTTCCAAGTTTTGTCCATTTATAACAAGAATTAGCTTCAGAACGTAAGATATCTTGAAGTTTCTTATTATCAGTTTCTGGCCGTTATTTCTGTCTCTCCCGTACTCGTCTCTGTCGAAAAATTCCTTTCAGGGTAACATGGTTATGGCCGTTGAGACATTTATTGGTGTCAATGACAAGTTTTTACAGTCTCTTTTCTCTTAAAAAGATGCGTTGAAGCTGTTGAAGACACACTTTGTAGATAAGATAGTGGAGTTCAAGAATTGTTTTCTTGGTTTTACACTGGATATTCTCTAATTTATTAACATCCCTTCACAAAGTAGGAGATCAGAGTTGCACTACATACTCTATAATTATGAATCCAGGCTAGTGTTTTAGAGAACAGTAATATTACCTTATTTAACTTGTATTTTAAGTTTCTTGATATGAAACCAAGGATCCTGCTTGCATTTCTGACTTTCTACAGCTTTTTGTCCTGCTTGAAGTTTTTAGTGAAATGATACCAAAATCTCTTTGTTATATTAACGCTTTAATATGTATAGCTCCCATCGTATTGCCAAAACGCCAGTTATTTGAATAAACATTCACTACTGAACATTTATCGATATTTAAGCATATTGGTTAGGTTTCAGTCTATTGTAGTAAACGGTTGAGTTCTGATTGAATAGATACTTTATCTCTTTCCCCGGACACTTTGCGGCAGAATTTCGTATTCAACACGAATGTATTGATTTTAGTTATGATTTCGACGCCAAGGTCGTTGATGTTGATGATGAAGAGGACCGGGCATAAGCGTTCCCTTGGTTGAATCAAGATGTTAACTAAGTTAAATAACTGGATTGATCATGAATAATCACTCATTGACTGAACCAATTTTGTATTCATCGAGGGCAGATGTTTTGTTTTCCATATGATCCCACTTCATCCATTATCCTTTCGTAATGAACTTTGTAGAAGGCTTTTTATAAGGCAAGGTATGTAAGGTCTACGGCTTTTGACCATAGCGTATGAGGTTATTTTTTCCAACAATGTATGTAGAGGTGGTTTATGCGACAGCTACGTTTCACCCTGAATCCCCGCTGAACGTCAATATTCAGGTGTTAGGTGTGAAAGTATTTTGATATACAGATTTTGAGTTATCTTTTATTGTTTTCCTAGTAACAGATGTTAGACGCTTTGGACGTTATTTATTGTGTGTTTGTTCTCATTTCTGTGAAATGAAATATAATTTCCAACTTTTGATTTTCCTAGTTTTAAGCAATCGATTGAGAATTTTTACTAAGAGTTCCCTAATGACTTCGGCTATTTCTTTAAGTAGTTAGTAGTATGACCGTCAGGTCATGTTGCTTTATATGGGTTAAAAAGCTTAAGTAGTTTTTCTACCTCTTCTACTGTCAATACGCCGTCTGTTAGGGTTTCCTGCAGATTTTAACCTTAAAGTTGTGGGAATTGGGTTTAGTTTTTGTTTGGGATTGAACATTGAATTGAAATATGTAATAAGAATTATAGCTTTGCTTATGTTGTTCGTTTGAGTTGAGTCTTTAGGGTCAATCAATGGTTCAATTGTTTCTCTTTTGAGTCGCCTGTAATTTACATGCTGTAAAAAGTTCTTCACATTATTTTTTTTCTTGTGTTACAACTAGTGTTTCTTTATTTCCTTTGTTATAAGTTAAGACTTTTGTTGCTTAACGGTCCAGCAGGCGCGGATGTCGTCCTGTTGATAAGGTCCTGTTTAGAATGTTGGAAGTTTTTTGTACAACGGCTGCTTGTGATTTATAAGGCAGTGAATCTCATGTGAAAACCATAGATGATTACTGGTTGGTTTCATTCGTGTGTACAGACTTAAAACTATTTGAAGACTGTGATTTCTTCTCAAGTCTCTGCCACATTCCTGAGTGATTGTGTTCCTCAGTAACATTTCGCAGTCAAGACTGCAGACCTCCCTTCATTTGTTCGAGTTATGATCCTGGTCTCTTTTCTGTTGATCCTGTTATTAGGGGCGGGAACTTGGAGCGCGAAGTGTTTCATGTCGTGACAACCAATCTTGTCTGTTACCTCATATCTAATTATTCTGACGTCAGGGGCCTCTATGACGCGGTCTTGAATATTGTTTTGTCTAGCTTTGTCGTTGACATGTTACTGCTGAGAATTTGTATTTATCAGTTCAATAAGCTTGGATCTGCAGGTGTTTGACTTTGACAATCAGTTCAATTTTTATCAGTCAGATTGAAGCCTCCCATGACTACTGTTACGTGAGGAGGACTGAGGATGTTATCAACGTAGGCATTAAATTCATCTTCATTGATTACTGCCCTGGTTGGGCTCCTATGCACAAAAGTAATTTTGATGGTTTGCCCTGTCTGCAGATGGATGATGAAATGCAGTTTTCATTTTTTTTACTCGCTTAGTCTTGAAATGTGATTGCAGCTTTTCTTTGACGTACGTTATGAAGCCACCACCTCTGTTCAGATGCGAAGGTTTGTCGATAATCTGGTACACGCATCCTTTTAATGAAATTTCTGCTGAAAGATTTCTCCCATTCAAATCGAATATTCTCTAATTATCGACTATGTTTTATGGCAGGGTTGATACAATGGCTCGTATTCCCGGCATTTTCGGTGGGATAGTGTGTACGCTGCCAACCCAAACCATTAGGCAACCAATATTTTAGTTAGTACTTTTACTTTCGGTGTGCTTGTCTGAACTGCGAGCAATGTTTAGTTTATCAGCCGGCTGCCTTGCATGGTTGCTTTTCGTTATTTTCAGCTCACGATTAGTCACTCAAGGTCGTGCTTCATTCTTAGATGGGTTTGTTCCTGTTGCGTACATTTCATTACCGAGTCCGAGTTGTGGTAGCATGTTTTTACGCAAGTTCTCCCAGTCATTACCTTCAAGCAGTCGAGTGTCTTTTTTAATTTTGTAAGGGTTGTTTTCAGGGCTAGAGATACCTGATGTAGAGGTGAGTTTAAGCAATGCCGTCGTGTCGGGTGGACTACTCATTTCCTTGATTTAGTGTAGAGTGCGTGCATTATGTGATCATAGTTTGGATGTACAAGATTCTGTTATTGTCATGCTTCTCATTACTTCCTCAAGTGTTCGAGGGTAGTCAGCTACGGTGCCGTACACCAACGTTGACGCAATGGCTTGTTTTTCCTGCGTTTTCGGTAGGATATTTTGTACGTTGCTAACCAATTTCTTTAGTTGTGCTATATTTGGATCTGTAATGCCAATTTCGGTGTGTTCACCTGCGCAGCGATCATTTTGTTGATTGGGTGTCTTGGGTGGTAGATTTGTATTTTTGTGCTTGCGGTTGATCTCTGAAGTCTACATTGCATCCTGAGACGGATTCATATCTGTTTCATTAATGTCATTGTTGTGTTGGTGGTGTGATAGTGCATTTTTCCTCCTCAAGATCTCCCTATCATTTTTTTAGGCTACCAAGAGTTTTATAGCTGTGCAAGTGTTCCTTACAGCGCCAGATATGCCTGCTACAGAGGTGAGTTTAATTATATATAGATATATAAATATATATATATATATATATATATATGTATATAAGGTAATCCAATAAGTTCAGTCCGAATTTTACCTATTTTTAAATAGAACGAAATTTAAAGAGTATTATATAATGTTTAATGGAGCTGAACATTGTATTTATGTTTAAATGCATTTAAACTTATCAAATTTTATTTCAGTGAACAATAAAATTAAATTTTGTTTGATTAAAACCCTGCTAACATGAAAGTAGCCAAAAATCATTTGAAGCACATAAAGTTTTATGAGTTCAAGAAAGGAAACTCAGCAGCCAAAGCGGCTAGAAACATTCAACTAGTTTATGGAGAGGAATGTGTAAATGAAAGAACTTACAGAAGATGGTTTGCGAAATTCAGAGTTAGAGATTTGACCCTTGAAGATGACGTCCGGTTGAGTTTGATGAAATGCTTCTTGAAGCAGCCCTTGAAGAAAATCCTGGTTTATCAGCTGAAGAATTGGCAGTGGTTCTCAGTTCAAACCATACAACTGTTCATCGTCATCTTCAAAAACTCGGAAATGTTCCTAAACTTAGAAAGTGGGTGCCTCAAAAATGAAAATTCGTACAGAACTTATGGGATGACCTGATATTTTATATATATATATATATAATCTATACAATATATATATGTATATAATATATTTAATAAAACACAATCGCTAAGAATTTACAAACTCTGTAAATACGTTTTTTATCCTTCAATATGAATTACAAATTCAGTTCCTCCATAATTATAGCTTCTCCGTAAATTGGAGAAAATAAGTAAAAGACACTGTGGGTGTTTCTATCTACCAGCATTTGAAAAATACGCGTGGAGTTGAAGATACAAGACAAAATCTTGTGAAGGAAGATTCCAGCCTGGAAATAATTCACAAAAAAATGTCTGGAAGATTGGAAGAGCTTAAACTAAACGACAATATATTATTTCACAGCCGGTATGTTAATATTGTATATAATACCCATTGCTTCTCTGCACGAGTTACCTCAAGTAAATCTATGTAAGATATTGAAGTTTTAGTTTTTACTGCTAAAAATTCTCTTCGAATATTTTGCATTCCATCAGTATAATGTGTGATCTTCGACATACACTACACAGAAAATCGTAGTTTATGGTTCTGAGCTGATTTTCCCTCAGAGTAAATGGTGGAACACAATACTTCTGGTGCACCAGTATCGAGTGGACTATAACTTGTAATTCATTAACAATGGATTTTGATTTTTATTATTTTAATCAGAGAATCATGAAATCTTAATTATATAAGTGAATTTCGACGGTAGTATTTTACTATTCGCTGTATTTCCATTATAAAATAATGTCGTCATGTCTGTGGAAGTGCTCACTTAAGAAAATTTGAACAAGGTAACTGAGCCACATACTTTACATTATGTATCGTGAAAATGTAAGGAGGAAGAAGCCACTCCTTCAAGACATCGGTAATTTTTAGAAGTCTCTTGTGACATATTTGTTACCTTTATCTTTCAAAAAATCTCAAGTTTTTCCCCTGTTGCAACATACCCCTCACTATATAAACTATTCGGAATAAAGGCAGCCACGAAATAACTACCAAAAGACACATCATTGCTTCAAAATGAGGAGCAGATGCCCAGGCTGTGAAGCAATGGCGCTAATGAGTAAAAGTTTTCGGAAAATACGGACGAGGAAAAACTCCCAAAGCGTTACTTTCGAGCCATGATTGATTTCACTTCGTATTTATTTTATGACTATTTTTACTCCATTAAGAATTTGCTCATTTTTGCTCGATTATTGTATCCTCGTTTATGAAAAACGTTAATATTTGTCAACTGCTGGGACCCAAAAATTGTATTTTCAGAAAGTTGGTGAAGAATAAATTTACGTAAAATGTGAGTGAACAGCACTGAACCTCAAACCTAGGTTTAAATACGAATGGAGAGTGTAATTTATTATTATAATAAAGTAAATTAGCTTGGAAATTTTACTGCATGTTTTCCTATTACAGATAAAGTGAAAACTCCAGTGTATTATTGAGCCCATACATTTATAGAATATTGTTACACTTCTTATCATATGCTTGCCGAAACCAGACTACGTGGTGAACTGTTAGATTTTTCAGTTAATTTGGTTGTAGGAGAAGTGTTCAGAAAATTTTACTTGCATTGAATTTTCTATGCATATCAGTCGAAAATATTTCGAGTATTTTCATTTCTTGTAAACACTTAAATTTAATACTTTATCATGAAGAATTGGTTGATCATGTTTCTCAATTCAAAATGACTGATCGTACTCAGTTGTTCGCAGTTATGAAGGACTAAATTATTCAGATTCTGCATAAGTCTCTGCACTGCAGAAAAGGTTTGTGACCAGGAATTCTAATTTCTCTAATATAATGGTATAATGAATACATATATTTTTTCGCTTCTTTCTCCGTAGGTTGGAGGTAATGACGCACACTGCTCATCATTTTAAATGCTGGTCCCTTCTCCATTCATATGCGTGATGACAGATAGATTGGATGACTGGAACTCACCGGTATCATGGAGGAGAATAACTTGTATTATAATGATCTGCGCCGGTTATCAAAATTAAAAAAAAACAATCTTTATTTCCAATCAAGTACACAGTACATAGACATTTAGTACATTGGTTTTTAAATTCTTGAGGTTAACATTCTTAGAGTAAGGATGATGGTGAGCTCCATGCGACGATCCTGGGATGTGTCCATGGGCGGGGAGTTGAGGTCTTACCGATAAGTGCGAGCTCACGGCGTGAAACGAGAAACAGCTCGTATTCATTGCCGGGTTTCGAACCCGCACGCAGTCTTTCTGCACAAGCAGAGACCCGATACAGAACACGGGCCGCATACCACTCGACTACGAAGGTACTTAAGGTTACTGCCCAATGCTAACTGAACATTGTAGAAACAATCAGGTGTGAACTGGCAAATTACGATAGAAACTACGAAGAAAAAACATAACAACAGACAATATGATTGCGTTCATATAGCAGAATTTGAGCTTTGTCACGTGAATATAATGCTTCAGTCTTTACTGTGAAGCTTGCACTCAATGAAAACCTTTGCTACTACTCATACAAGCGTCGCAGAGGTCAACTACTCATAGAAAAGACACATAAAAATCGTCTAACAAAGGCGAAGAATCTTTTGAGCAAAGTGAATCACAAACAATCTGTTTTTTTTCAATGAGGAAAGCTTTTACCAAGATCAAAAGCACAACACGCTAAATAACAGATGCTTGCATTCAGTTTAAAGGTCACTCCTCGTATCATGCAGACTAACTTTTCTTAAACTCTGATGGTTTTCGGATGTAAGTCCTCTGAGGGTGATATGATGCTTCAGCATTTTTTCAAAGAGGGTCTCAGGTTGAATTTAGATACCTACGTGGAGTTGCTATACACTGTAGTCAAACCCTAAATAACATGGGCAGTCAATGATAGGTCATATGTACAGTATGACAATAGGATTCAGCCCCTTGCCACACCTCTTAGGAAATTCAAAAATGGTTGTCGGCGAATTTTTACGACTACACCAGTCCCAATGTTTCGCCTCCGAACTCTTCAGATCTTAACCCTATATATTGTTATGTATGGGGCACTGTTGAGAAAGACACCAATCACCGTACCAGTACGAAAATCGACAGCATTGAGGTAGTTTAATCGACAGCATTGAAGTAGTTTTTGAAACCCTTCCCAGAGAAACTGTAACATCAGTTTGCTCCTGGCTCTGGAGCAGAATTGAGGCTGTGATCGACACTAATGGCGGTTGTATTGAGTGACACTTATTGACAGTAATGTAATACCCGCACCTGTTGAATTCCTTTCTTATTCATTAAGATTTGTAGTACCAAAACACTTTTTTCTTTTCCTTGTGAAATGGTCAAATTTATCCGAATCCGGAATTGAAGTGTAAGTCTGTACTTTTGTTCAAATGTATAATTTAGTTCGATTAATTAATATACCTATGTATGCGTTTCAAAATTTTGCATCTTTTTCAATTTTCCTCCTATGAACTGATCATGTTATTTTAGACGTGGGCGAGACATATTTTTATTAAAGTTGAGTTTTCACTCAATAAATCTTTTCGTTAGAATCGTAAAAATATGGTAGTATTGTTCAGTAATGTTCTCCCAAGATAACGTTTGATTTCATTTGTACACCAATGTATAGAAATGTTTGGTGCATTAAGGATTGCCAATTTTCAAGTTTTAACACTTATCTCTTCAGTGCTGCATCAAATAGTTCATCGAAAGTAGTTCTTTAAATATTATACCATTTGATTTGCTGAGCGATAGTTGACTGAAATCCCGCATTTTGAAAAAAAATGGGAGGGCAATATTGATTACAATTTTTGGTGACTTAATTCGAGCTAATATTCAGAATTGGGTTCTATTTCACTGCAACAAAATTAGTAACCGAAGAAATTTGTTCTGTAAAATCAGTCGCCATGGGACCTAGATATCAACAAAAGAATGGCCCAAACTGCTCATTCCTATTGCATTATTCTATTCTATAATATATAATAAACGCAGCTCTAAAAAAGTCGTTTCAGGAACTAACTACGGTATTTTTTAAAGAGGTGTTCAAAAGAGGAAAGAATAACTTCGAATCACGTGAATGGGTCGTTATTTGCGTAGTCTCCATCAATGAAGTAAAAGAATTTCAGCACTTTGTCAATTCAAACCTGAATATTTATGCGTACAACTTATTTTTATTAGGAAGTTGGAGTGCCAGAAAAGGTTTTGGTCCCATCAGAAACGTTCATTAGGAGACAGCATTCCTCAATTTTTGGTTGTTTTCTTTTTTAAATGAACCAGCAATTTAATATTTTGAATCTTCCTCTGCCATTCATTTACCCAAGAACGTTTAATTTTGTTTAGTTATTTAATAGCAAGCGAATTCTTTAATATTTTCAATGTCTGATCTGAGTTTAAATACAGAGCTTCTACTCGAGGGTTAAATTAATAGACTTAGTTTATTAGAGTAAAAGTCATCTTAAACTATAGGCTCATATCGGCTAGACCTGTAATAGTTCATTTATTTTAAGCTGCATAATCATACTGAAACGTTTTTCCCCTTAGGTAGTTCTTAGACTTAGATACTAATATCAAATATCTTTGGTCGCCTATTAATTACTTGAAGATTTACGCATCAAGGCCTTTTTGTACAATTTCATTGCATATTAATTGAGGGTGGGTATTATGTGGAAAATACTAAACATAGTTGTATTACTATGCAACTAGTAATGTAATAACTTTTGAAGTTTTAATAACATTGTTATTGAGATAAATTTTAATTTAATAACATTTGACGTTCATTGACCGGCATACCAAATCTAGGAGAGTTTTCAAATTATCCGTCGAATGGTGACTTCGATAAAGAAAAAATCTTTCAGGCAACATACATATGCACTTTAATGGGAGAAAAACTTTCAAACCAAACTTGACAGAAACAACTACATCGTAACTCGTAACTAAAATAGTGAACACTACATTTTTCCCTCAAGTGGGAGAATGGGAGAGGAAAAAGTAAACGCTCTACCGCAGAGAGAGATAATATATATATATATATATATATATATATATATATATATATATATATATATATATATTATATATATATTATATATATTCAATTTACACGAGGAATATTCCAACTTCAAATTCATTTCGAAAAATTAAATCAAGAATCGACTTTTCATGCCAATAATATAAAAATGAAGTGTAATATCATACTTACTTTGATAAGATGTTACGTACGGAATGAACTGCTTTGAAAATGTGGCTTATTTTTTTCCATTGTCAAGCCCAAAATATTGAGATTTCATGTTAAAAAAAAAGAACGATGGATGTTTGTCACTGGTTTACAAACAAGTATTTTTCCCTTAGGCAAGGATGTGAATAGGTGTTTTTTTACAAATTTTAATTGGGTGAAATCAATTTTCTCAACAGTTTTGCTCCATCACCTCTAGTTTTTTACTTTCACATATTTCATTTTAATTACACTGTAAATTAAATAAATTTGAAATAAATATTTCTGTTCCATCTATTTCATAAGTATAATACACAACAACAGTATAGGTACAGAACGTTGATGGAATTAAATTATTTGGACCATACAGTACACACAAATTATAATACCGCAGACAGTTGAAAGTGAGGTTTTTTGGACGATCTTGTGTACTTTGCCTCCAGGATGTCACGCAAGAGCATCCAGCAAAAGTCCCCCATCATGCTGAGATTCCACTTGCCTTCGTAGTTACTCTCCATCTTAGTAATATCTGACACAACCTGATTGTCCCATAGACAGAGGAAGCAAAAGTACTTTGTAAAGCCCGTTTGCATATCCATAAGGAATCCAATAACTTTGAAGTCCCCACAGAGATCCCACTGATGCCGGTTGGACTTCACAGCTTCCAAAAGGAACTCCATATTGTCATATGGGTGCTTCAGATGGACTGAGTAGGCAAGGTGAATACTGGGGTATTTGTTCCCATTGTGCAGGAGCACAGCCTGCAGACTTCGCTTGGAAGAGTCTATGAAAAGACGCCAGTCTGAGGGATTCTGTGGGTGTGCCAGAGACATCTGCGCAGTAGCACAACTTGTTTTCCATGTAAAATAATGAAGGGAAGTCCTTGATCCATGTCCTGTAGCTGGGGATCTTTACATCTGCCTTGACCAGGTTCCACTGCTTACGCCGGGATACCAGGAGCCCGACTGCTCTTTAGATCGATACAAATCACGGGCAAGATCATTCAGGTAGTTCTACATGATCCAGGGAGCCTCATTGTCACTTGCTCCTGAATAAACAGAGACTGTCTTCAGAAGAGATTGACTTGGCAGAACCTTCCTCTGAAAGCATTTCTCCATCTGATGAAGGAAGAAGATCCTTATTTGCTGGGGGTGTAGGGCAGGGAGATCATCTGAGTGGAGAACAGGTCTCATAGATGAGGGAAGGTTGGGATGTATGATCTATTTTCTACAACAAGCATTGAAACCTGTTATATTTGTTAGACTAAAATAACAATCATCTGCATGGCTTCATGGCTCTCTCCAAACCATTGGGAAAGCAAAGTTGAAGGCAGCTCTCTTGCCGTCAAACCATGCAGTTAATCTATAGTAGAAGGGTTTACAGCAGATGTGTCAAGCCCAGGATTTGTCCTGATGTCCATTTTTACAGTCAAAATAATGAAAGTAAGCAGTTCTCGGGAGCGAAGTAATTGTTCGGAGCTGTACAACTGTTGTGAAATCCCTACACACATAGCAGAATGAGTTTGCTATGTTGACGCATCCTAGGTGTTTTGAAGTGTCTGAAGCTACTGTAGAGAAATATATCACACAGATCTGAAAAATTAAATTAAAAGTATTCGTATATATGGTTACGTGAATTACCCCAAAATCATCAAATTACCACGCTTACATACATGTATACATGATATCTCAGAAACTAGAGATGATGGGTGAAAATTTATTTCGTATCTCAAATTAACACCTATGGTATTATGGTCTCATTTAAATTGGTATAATATTTAAAATTATTCTACATTTATGTTTACATCAGCATTTCACAGCAATTGATCTTTTCCTTCCGATTCAAACTTGCAGTTAGTTGTGGCTCTGCAATTTTGCTCGATTAAACGCACTTCATACAACTTTGACACATCCAGATTTGAATGAACTAAACTGATCCTAGTCTCTACGAATGCCATTTTTGTGATACAACTTACATCACATAAAATTAGCTAGCGCATTTAAGCATTCGTCTGACATTCTTAAAATACTTTTATTTTAACTTCTGTAGTTAAAATTAATGGAATAATTGAAACTCGTGTAATGAAAATTACGGACTTTAAGACATTCCACATTGTGTCACTGAATGCAAAGAAAACAGTTTGTATTTGACATCCTTATTCAAGAACTGCGTTGTGTGAGAAACTCTTACACACTTCCTAGGGGATCTACAGTTTATATTTATAGTTAACTGCATATGTGAAGCCAACTGCTCTCAAATTTCTATTGCTGTATAAAACGCTGGTGGATGAGACGACAGACCTCTTGCTCTTGCAACGTTTATACTGAGTATGCTCGCATTGTTTGTTAATTTTGTAGCCTTGAAAAACAGCTACTAGTGTTTGTACAACTTTTTTTGATTGACAACATTACTAGCAATTTAGTCAGACACCTTCGCCAATGCGCTATGAGTGCAGCATGCTGTAATTTCATGTATTTACACTCATTTGCTTCTCTTTACTCCAATATCGAAATAAAGTTTCAGAAATTTAAATTGCTTGGAAATTACTTGCATTTTTGTTGTATGTAACCTCTGTGCAAGAACTAAAGAAACATAACATGCGCACCTTTTTATCGTCTTACTCTAGTGTCTTATTTTAATTGAAATGAACATTTCTTCAGCTTGTGACGCACAGGACTATGCATGTAATGGGCGGGAAGCACGACTTGCGATCACAACCGTGAAAAGGCATTTTCCCTCGCTGATGTTTGCCTGTATTGGTTGAAGTAAAGAGTCAATTCATATTTTTATCCTTCTACAGCAATCATTTTCATTCAGTTTGTACGTGTAACCCGCAATGAGAGTGAAAACAAGTTATGTCAAGAATTCCAATAAACTATAAATAAAAGTGGGGCATAATTGTTAGCCCAGGTGTATCGCTTCAAAATTGTTAAACTGAGTGTTGGTATGGTATTTTCTTTTTAAATTATATTTAAAGGTAATGCCTGAAAAAATCATTATTAACAATATATGCATTATTTTGATCGCATTTCCTCAAGCCAGGAATGAATCAGGTGTAATATAACCAAGGTCATGAACAAGAGTGGAAATGATCTTAGAATGTCTCAAGGACGTAACAATAAAGCCAATAGAACGCGTGAAATTATTCCAAACATGCAGTGATTCTGTTCTCATATGTTAGACCTAATTGGACAACTGCGAGAATCAGGAAGAAATTTTGATGTATCAAACTTGTTCATCAAATTAAATGAAATTTCACATAACTTGAATTTTCATGTCCTGCTTATCTATAAAAATAAGTTCATCGTTGTTTTATAACATCCAGACATGTTTTTTCATGTAAAATTATAATAATGCTGGAGGAATGGAGGAAGAATAAAAATTTTCATCTATCCTTAGTTTTTTGCGTCCAGATCATTCTTCAAAAGAGAACTAAAACCTGCCAACACTGGAATAATTTATATAAACCTCACTTTGTTATTACTTTTCTAGGCAAAATTATACGGCTTTTTTCATCTTTAGGTGGTAATAAAGTGCTAAAAAATTCATGTAACTCTGATCGATCTTGGCGGCTACTAACAACAGTGTAATGTTTTGATCACGAATACTTATTCTTTTTAATTTATACTTTTCATCATTGCGATGGCACGTACATAGGGGCGTTACTGACTGATATTACTAGTTAAAGAAACATAATTGTGCTGGCTATGTTTTGTAGTTCATCTTCTTTTGCTACAATCTTTAACTGTATTGTATTACTCATTCGGATAAAATTAGGACAGTCTGTGAACATATCGTATCGAATCTGTCCTGTGAACATATCGTGAACATATCGTATCCCTAGAATGTCATTGTTAGGCATTTGAGAAGATTGACACCACTACGGGTTTTGATCAGTTTTTACCCTCTGTTCATGTAATGGGCAACTATTGAAGTTATAAGAATCTTCTCAGCCAAAATGATCTTCGACCATCTAACCTCCTTAACTGAACTACGCTAAAAACTTGCAGATACTGCATTCAGGCATAGTGTGTAGACAATTAATTGTAACTAGAAGTATGACGACTATATGCGTCTCTTCCCAAACCATGTTTGACGTTACAGTTAATCAGCTACATAATTTGAACTCATTTTGCTTTTCTCTTGATGGTGTTACCGAATTTAATTGGCAGAATCATAGTGCACTCCCAGTGACCTGCTTTTTATTTTTCTTACTATACGGCCATAAATACCGCAATACTGTGTGTTTTAATCCATTTTTGAGACACAATAGAAACTTTTTGTGCAACCTAATAAAGTATGCAAGGTTCCAATAACGAGTTTATATGGTTTTTCAAATTATGAACTAATTTAAAGACAGGCTTGCTTGAATCCATCTTTCCTACAGCGGAAAATTGTTCGTTTTGGAAATACTTATATGAACTTAATTAGGGACAATAAAAATTGATTTGTGTGTATAATGATGTATATTTATAAATTTTTGTTCACCCGAGGCTTCCTGTCTGTTCGATTCTCTCGACATCCTAAAATGATGACTTCACTTACGAGTTCTTATCAATCGAAATGGCGGACGCAAGTTACGACAGAAACAAAGCAGTCACGCCAAAGTTTTCAGAAAGTAAATTCGTGTTCTTAGATCAGAAAACTTTCGAAGGAGATAGTCCAGGGTATTAGATAAGCGACAACGTTGTTGATCAGCTAGTTCAGGAGAGAACAACTAATCATACATATTCGTTAAAATTGGTGCAATGTTTTATTATATTAGTACAGAATTACGTATTCCAGGAAATAATATAATATAGTTTCACATGGAAAAGGAATAGAAAAACTGTAAACACAAGAAAATTTTTCGGACTGTGCTGTTAGGTAAAGTCATTCGTTCATTATTTCATCTATTTAATAACAAAACGAGGACACATTTTCTGCGTAGTTTTCCTTCTAATTCCTTGAATTAAATTAATCGTGATGGACTGAAATTACTCTCCGAACACAGGATCCTTGCATATTATGAAAAATACTTCTACGAATGAAATTTGTTTTTCATTAACATAATTTTCATTGCCTAGTAGAACCCCATTTAATTTGAGCAATATTTCATCCATATGTAGAGGTTGTACTTTTGTTTTCGTTTTACTGCTCTACAAAATATGAAAGAAGTATCTCAACCTGTTCTATTGATGCCAACTTAAGACTTTCAAAATGCGTTTTCAGACCACCAAGGCTGCCATAATCGGAGTGGGGAGGGTGAGGAAAAGGAAGAGGATGAAACTATATTTCCCAACCGAGATCTCCCAGGGACTTAGCATGCTGTTAATTCTTGGGGACTTAGTATGTTGTTAATGCTGCTGTCTGAAGACAGTCGTTTTTGATCGAAGTGGTTACTGAACTGTAAAAATTGGTTACAACATATATAAGCGGTTATTTTTTTATTGATGGATTAGCAGTTCGTAACTGACAAGTCCGTCAATATTTTCATCATACTTTTGCATTAAATGTATTCTTTGGATAAACTCATTATCACTGTTGTTATGCAGGTCTGCTTCCTTGACTGAGAAAAGAATAGTAGTGTTACATCTCATAGTAAGGAATCTAAATCTTTTCATGAGGCACAAGCTCACCCACCAATTGTCCCTGAAGTTTTCGTGAGCATAATGAATCAAAACAGGAGACACATTACTCAAAGTTTTTCAAGAAAAATACTAACAGAACCAATTTTACAATCCATGAAGTTTTTCTGACTATATTCAGCTGACAGGAAATTTGAATACTTGATGGTAAATTCCAATGAAAGTTCTCCAAAAGTAGTCAAGGGATTTTTGTAACACCTACAGCACTTTAGAAACAAATTTTATTTAGATTTAATGTTTTTTCCATCGGCAATTTTTTTCAACCCCTCTACTATCCACATAAATGTACTAAATGGAATTTCCTTTCCCGTTTACAGTGATTATATTACGAATTTCGATGATTAAAAATTGTATAACGTGAAATTTACATGGACATGACAAAGCGCGGTGAAGGAACGGTTTTTGTTCTGTTTCTTTGTTTTCTTATCATTTCTACTTCACTCATAGTCAATTTAACATAGGATTTTGAAATGTGATTTTTTTTAGATTGTCGGTGAACCAAATTGTCAAGCGCAGACTCTTTCTTCCACGTAATTTCGATTAACGCATGTTTTGGACTTGAACCAACGGTTTGTACTGGTATTTAAAATTTTGATTTAAAGTATTAGCCGGTTCTAGGTCAGATTATCAAGATTGTGACACAGATGCAAGTTAAATTATAAACATTTTGTCTGCCTTCAGAGCTGATAGAACATGGTAGAATGTTCCTTATAACCACCGACTTTGGTAGAATTCGTATTGTTAGCAGAGTAACGTTCATCTGTGTAAGTTTTCATGCATATACTCGTATTGTGAACTAGTGTACCCGTGCCATCAAAAATGATGGCAAAGCTAGTGTATAATAAACACTTAGAATACAGTATTTTTGAGCTGCAATAGAAGTAGTTATAGCCATTCGTGTCATATCCTAGATACAGAAATTCAGCATTACTGAAAGCAACCGCGAGCTTGTGTATGTATATTGCAATATGTAATACCCCGCCGAACTCCCTATCCACGATACGGACTCGAGTATATAACGCTCTGGATTTCTCTAATTTCTTTAAAAGTGACTTATTATAATGCACTTGTACAGTAAAAATGAGTGTATTAATTTATCAGTGAACACACCAAGACTGCCAGTGCTAATTTCTTCCTATCTATTCTTAAGAGCGTGACACGAAACATATAAATAAATAAATATATAAACACACAACGGTGATTTTTAGTATTAGATAAATACTTTCTTTATCGTGTCCTGTCTTATAAGAATGTGCTGCATTTCTTCTTTCTGCATTTACTTCTTTGCACTGTCATGGTTTGTGTCATACCTGCCAAGGGCGCCTGAGATCTGTCAAAAGAAATGACCCCATTGTCGTAGGTAGGTTGATGAGCCCCTGTGGGTGCTCTGAGCAAGCCTCCTTCGGAGCCTCACTCATTGCATTGGGCTGCCATACATGACATTGCATAACGTGACGTGGTGTGAGCAACTTCTTTCAACAACAGATAATGAAATTGCCGATTAAACTTCTGAGTTACGTGACACTGAATACGACATAAACAATACATTGTTTTCCTCGAGCCTCAGAGTGAAAACCAAGTTTCGATTTATTTCTTCGTTTTAGCTGTAAATTCAATGTTTTATTGGTTTTTTATTCTCTCCTTACGACTTGGGTCATGACATGATTTATGAAATAAACCTTCAAAATATACTTTAAACTACTGAGTTTATCGTACCTCCTTAAAAGCTTCTATTTTTGAGGAATTTCCTCACATGGATGTAATGCTGAAAGTGAGAAGCATTTAATTTCTAATCCGTAAAATCTAACATTACTTATAATAACAATCCTCAGCATTAGGAAACTGTGGTTCAGCAACAAATACAATACAAATCTCTATAAAATAAAAGTGTGAATTACTTATCTTGCAGCCACTCGTCTACTGCTATACATCACTTTCTCTTATCTAATGGTCAAAATACTGATTGGAGAAACATAAATTACAAACTTTTTCAGTAATATTCTGATTTAGATTGGTGATTTTATGTCAGATGTAGGTTTTTTGGAACATAACTGTAAGGGAATGGGACGTAAGACATTCCACACTATGAGAAATGTTCACCACATGTACTGCAAATCTGCTGTAACCAGTGAAACATTTTGAATTGAAGTTATTGGCTTAATTTTGATCGACTCAGAGTCAATTCATTTAATTTATGATACCGTATGTCGTTTCTTAACAAATATGGAACAGTTGTGAGAGTTCCACGAAGCAAAAATTAATATTATCATATGTATTTACATTGTAAGTCCGACTATCGTTTAAATCAACAGTAGTTTAAGTTTCTCAGGAAAACATTCAGGAAAAACATCGAAGGATGTGTGTTATTCAACATTATCTCGTCTAGTGAAGGATAAAGCGTAGTTATGTAAGTACCAAATTTCAAATAAGTTTGAGTACCGATCTGAGGTTATTACAATTACTCATTAATTATACTCAATAAAGAATATAAACCATTGAACCACGCAAATTATTTTTCATGGTGCTTTGTTGTACACTTTTTTATAGACGTGAAACGAAAATTCGCAATCAAGCAGTACGGTTGAGGCTTAATACATCCGATGTTTTTAAAGGAAGGAACACAGGTTAAAAGAAACAGAATATTTATGAGAGGGACAAGTGATCTATAGCTTGTACAGGCAAGCAAAGCAGTAAACCTTGATGGTCAATGATAGAAATGCGCAACAAAGCTGAAACGCCATATGTATTGGTGAAAATAGCTACGTATAAACTTTGTAAACAAACAGCATCCACTTAGAAATACAGCCATGTGCCTCGAAATAAACAACAATGTCCGATTCAAACCGAGCGACAGACTGCGACAAAGCTCGCACTGTGACAGTTGATGACTAACTGAGCTCACTCAGCTTAGTGAACTGGCCTCCGCTAGCGTAGTCAGGTATATGGCCGTGCACGTCCTGTTTATAGTAGTCCTTGATATACACTATACATAGTTTGTTTAACATTGATTGAGCAAACTCTATACATATTTTCAAATTATTTAATATACAATGATCGCTTTATTGTCCTATATTGATGAGTTACATTCTACTTTGTAGTAAAAGTTATATCAGATTTATACATTTTATCCTCCTTCTGATCTTTTCGCTCGCTACAGTATGGCTAGAAAACTTGCTGCTCTTGTAGCATGGGATGGGGGAAAAAGTTTTCCTACTAAGAACCTCCTTTCCGACCCTCCTCACTCTGATATCCATAACTGCATAAAGGAATGCAACCATCATATTGAATTAAAATATTTTCATTTAATTGCTACAGCATCTTGCATTGTAAACATACTGATTTCATAACCTTCATTCATTTTTTTCGTATACGCAAATAGTTCAGGTATTTGATTATATTATGTGCTGAAATGTTGAATCGTTTATTTTTTTCATTGCTAAAATTAAATTTAATTTTTTTCACATGCAGTAAATAACCTTAATTGTGGGAACGAACATTTTAAACATTTTCACTGTTATATGTAAATCTTAACCAATAGATGTTGAATGGCTGAAGTCATAGACAGGAGAATGGATCTTTTTCAGAGTTGTTTCAAATGAGATAATTTATGACGGCTATTACTGAAACTTTTAAAGCTTAGAAGTACAGAATGCTTGTCTGGTGAACGTTGAAGCGGTAAAAGAGGTGAGACAAGTAATGAATAGGCTTGGAAATTATTGCAGTTGAATTCTTTGAACTGAAACTGATGAAATCAAGCAAAGGAAAGTGCTGACTAGGTCTCAGGAATCTCGAACAAAAGGAAATGTATCCGTGGGAACCATGTTCATCAATTTCCACGAAGATTTATTGACCTCGCCTTGCAAGTATTAAAAAGAACAGGTGTCTAGTCGGTTTTAGTTGCATTATATACAGTATACAGAGTATTAAATAAAAATTGTCAAAATCATATGTCAATCAATTATTTGCACTAACACTCAGTTTGAATTATAACTTTTATGCACTAAAGAAATCATGTGTTTGAAAAGTTAATATTCATTACATTTGCCTAAATTTCTGACTGAAAATAGGGAATCTAGACTTTCAGAAAGTGGAAAAATCTCTAACTGGTATTACTAAAACCTTGAAAATTAATATAATACCCGTCAGAGACCGTTGAAATAGTTAAAACAAACTGAACAAGTAGAAAATACGTTTTGACAAGGTTGTCCCCGACTAGCCTGGTCGTCGAAATTGATAAAATCCTCCAGAAAAAAATCTCAGAAGAAACACAACTAGGTGGCTGAGAAATCTGGAAAAAGAGAGGAATGTTTCAGGCAGAACTATACCCACTA
Organism: Trinorchestia longiramus; assembly: GCA_006783055.1. Lineage (NCBI taxonomy): Eukaryota > Metazoa > Arthropoda > Malacostraca > Amphipoda > Talitridae > Trinorchestia > Trinorchestia longiramus. Next base: position 318,378 of record VCRD01000024.1, read on the forward strand.
TTCTCCGCAAAAACTGTAAGACATCTTCTTGCAAATATTAAAAGAAACCTATTTTCATAAAAAAAAATAGTAAACTGCCTGAAATATCTGAAATCTTTCTCTCACGTTATCGAAAAGGCATGCTACCGAACGTCGTATTTCGTGAAAAAAATTTGATGTAGAATAAAAATTTACCATACAAAATGGTCAATTTTAGTCTGGAACTTGTGAGATTAACACCAGAAGAGTCACTCAAAGAAAAAAACTATCAGTTATGGTTGGTACAATTGTCACTGAAACCAGAACAGGTCCATCAGCAATCGTGGAAAAAAGGTTTGAAATTAACCAAACAAACTACCGCAACGATATTATCGAAAAGTCTTTGTTTGGGGCAAAACTCATTGCAAAAATGTCAGTGGTCATTTCAATAAAAATCGGTCCCCCAAACTGATTCTAAAAAAACTCACGAGAGGTTGAAATTCAATGCTCCCTATTTAATTCGACGGAGTAACAGTCCTTTCCGTTGCGGACCTAAATCCATTCGGGAACAACACCTGCTCCGTACTGTAGGATTACGTTTCACCAACACATCATTAGAATTTACTGACACTATAATGAAAACTTAAAAAATTATAATAAATCCCTTGGAAGTCATTTGTTCCTTGTGTAGAACGTTTTCTATCTCAATTCTTTGAGACCGAGGACACACTGGATAAAGTGTGTTCATTTTTCAAATATAACATACATAAACTGCAATTTTCGTTTCGTTGTTTGTGTATACGATTTTTTGTTTAACGACATTGGCTCTAAGATATCTGACGTTTATTGCCTAACAATTTGCATATAAAAATAACAAGGATTACCGTAAATGTGCATGCAGAGTGGAATTTTCTGAGATCATGTGTCATACATATTAATTACCTTTCAAATATAGAATAAAAAACTATGTGGGAACATTTGACAACGGTTTTGTTGAAGAATCAAGTGTAAATGACTTTAAATTTATTCACTTCGGTGACGAGTAATAATGAATGTCTCGATATATGCAGTGACAACTTTGCAGGTCTTGGGACCTCTTGTTTTTTGGTGCACAAGTTTGCGAGAACAGTAATCCATTTGAAGAAATATCAAATAAATATATATCTGTGCGTCGCTATCAAAGGACAGCCTGTGGTGACACTACAACATAGACGTGAGTTTAACAATAAGCCAACAATAGAAGTGAAGTTCTGTTCTAGGAATGATACGTCTTTGTTTGGAAAGTGTAATTTGGACAGAAACAATCTCTTCACAGAGACACAAAGAATTTCATTTTTCAATTCACAAGAAAATAACATTTATTAAATATTTATTTTGTTCGAAGTGTTAAAGAAGAATATTGCGCAATTGCTGCAATCGAGCATGTTAGATATTTTTCCTGAGAATACGTACTATATTTTTTTTGCTGAAGCACAAGATTCTATCCAAGCCTTTAGGATGATATTGCAAAATAGATGTATATCATAAATTACTGAGTAGTTCGAGTTTATCATTGAATACGACTGTAGCATGCAAAAAAGAGTGAATTAAAAAATGAGGATCCTCTCTAATGACTCATGAATGCCCACTAGAGTTGCAAGGCTATCTGCATCGTTGGATTTGTTTTGAAGCACTTATATTCACAGGAGTAACTGCTTATTACGTTTTAGTTTTATCAGGATTTTCTTCTTCCAATTCATAACATCCACTTAAAGTAGGTGAGGATAGATGTAATAATTCAAAGCCAACGTAATGTTCTCAGAATATTTGTTTGGTGGCCTAAAGTTTACAGAAATATTTGTAATTTTTTACCGACAAGATAGAGGTCTTTACTTGGCTCTACGTTGCTATGTGAAACTTCAAATTTTATAGTTACTGAGCGTTTTTTTTTAATTTCCTGAATTCTTCAGCCTGAGTCTTAGAGAACAATTTGGAATATGTCTAGACTTCATCCAGTTCCTCTTTGCTGAAGATCAATGTTCCTAAAATGCACGTCTATTATTTTTTATTGCGACCCATTCTCATTGATCTCTGGTTTTAAAGCTTAAAATTTTCGATGATGTTACTCATGGTACATGATGTTTACTCATAGTTGTACGTTAATTAAATTATGTTTTATTTCATGCTGCGTAAAATGAACTAGCAGTTGTGGGTGATGTGTAAAATTGTAGTTTAAAAGACATAAGTGATCACAATAAGTGGAGGAACGTTCACTCGATTTATTCATCACTCAACAGTTATATGATTCGTGATACACTTTAATATGCCTCGCAGTTTGCAACAATAACGGCCCACGAAAGACAATTATCAGATGACTTGCAAAAACCGCGGGATTTTTGGTTCACAATAGTTATATGTTTCATGTTGCACACATACACACATACACGCATATAAATATATATATGTATGTTTATATATATAACTTTGCAGTACTCGTAAATATTGCTCGTGATACGTGATAATTATACGACATGTAAGACACAAGTACGGTTGGGTTGTCAACTAAGTTCCCTCGTTTTATTCGAATTCTGAAATTTATTGCGATTTTAAATTTTGAAATCTGTTGTTTTCGAGAAATCTATTCATCAATCATAATGGAATATAATTTTTTTGAGTTGGTTTAGTTAAGCTTTGTTTATTTTCAGATCATTCAAATGGAATGCCATGCTGATAAAAATGAACATTTTTGACACCATCTTTTTGCTTTTAATCAAGGTTTTAAGTCCGAAAAAGCTTCTCCCTACAGTGGTGCTCTGTATGGAGAAAGTGCCATAGTTGAAAAAACCGCTCGTTATTGGTGAACCAAGCTCAAAAATGGAATTTCGACCTCAAAGACTCACCTCGATCTGGCCGTCCAGTTGCGTCCTATGAGGGGCAATTAGACCAGCTTTTGAACGAAGATTCTCGTTTAATGACGAAAGAATTGCAGAAAAAAATAAATTTCTCCCCACTGCTGTAGAGAAGCATTTTCAGTTCTGGGGAAACATTTAAAAGTATAGAACATATGTTTTGCATGTGTTAAGTGACAAGAACAAAAATCTACGATCCACAATATCCGCTGATTGCCTTGCTCGTCACTATTCAACTCATGGACATAAATAAGGCTGGGAAGTGCTGCCACATCCATCGTACTCTGCTGATTTGGTACAACAAATTTCCACCTCTTTCGATCCCTTTCAAATGATATGCGAAAAGCTTCATTCATTATTGATGCAGAATTGAGAGCTTCTTTGGATCCATATTTCCAGTCAAAATCGGATAATTTTTAACAACGAGGTATTAGAAATCTTGCACGTTAGGGAGAAGTTGTGAGCAACAGGGGCGAATACGTTATTAATTATTTTAGTAGTTATTTCTTATTCAAGCTTTTAAAAATTTAAAGTTAGAAAAATTGGTAAGAAATTAGTTGCCAACCCAATACATAAGTTAGAGCAGACGCAGCGTGACCGCGGTCTAAGTTATTATGTACACATATCGTACAACCAGCAGTACACTAAACGAGGGAATACGGTTCACATTGTTTATGTACTCATGATATAATATTTGTAATTACATTACACTTGGGGACAATAACGATGGGACTCGTAGAGTGTCTTTATTACTTAACACGTAGCAGTTATGACGTAAAGTCATTATGACTCTTGATTCCCATAGTTATAATCTATGACATGTAATACACAATGCTTATGACAGGCTGTTCACAATAATTATATGGTTCGTGGCACGTATTGAATATAGAGCTTTTGATACATAGTATTACTATGACTGTTTTATGAGGACATTTATGAACACTAGAAGTAAAAGCATTTCGAAAACTTTTCAATTAAATTTTACTGGAGTTTAAGGACTTTTACCATGTGTTGATAGGTTCAGCCAACATAGGCAAATTTTATTGAAAAACAAGGAAACGTCTACTTTCGAAACAAATTAGTTTGAGGTACTGTTTTCATGTTAAAGATCTATTTGTAATCATATATGTTACAAACAAAAAATAATATGCCTTCAATTTGACACCAATCTTGAATGAGATTTTGAAATAATGTCCCAAGTTATGTTTTGCTTAAGAACTGAAGAGTCAAGGATCTAAAATTAACGTTCAAATAATGCAGCAAAAACATTCAAAATTATTGGTACTTCGAACGCCTGCAGTGTTTTTCGCCATTAGCGTCTACATACTCGTATTACTACAGCAGAACTGTGACTGAAGTCAATCGTGTGCTGAGTATTAAATTTGCATCGGTTCTCATCCGGAACTCTTCGATGAAGATATTTCAGCTCTATCTACATCCATTTAAGAGCTTCCTCTCACAGTTCTACCAGTCACGGCGTTGCTGAAGTTCATTTAGAATACTCACTGTATTCTAATAGGGAATAAAATATCGCCAAACCTTTGGTACAAGAGCCACTGAAAATCGCCCATGACTTGACACAAACATGAATGTTCACCATTGAAAATTTTACTGGGAGATGACGTTTTTGTCCAAATCTAGGTTTACAACTGCTACTAAAATTTGAGCAGATGTTTAACTAAGGTTGAGGATATCCAGCGTTCTCCTGGGTGTGACAAACTGAACTAGTTTTCTTGAGTCAGTGCTGAGTATAGATTGTTTAATAGTGAGGGCAGGTGAGTCTTCATCACAACGCAATAGTAAGAAAGGCTAGTAAGTTAAATTTTAAGTGAAGTGAAGGAAGGGTAAGACGTGAATGAATCTGGATTCAATACTAATTATTCTGGTAAGTTGTGTATCATCAACCACGTTTCCTTAAAAAATGTCGATGGTCACAAACGCTTACTTCGATCCCTTTATTTCAAAGCATTTTTCCCATTGAAAATAATTGATGAATTTCATTTGTGAATGAGATTTTTAAAGCATTCCGTGAGATGTGCTGCTGCTGAGGTTCTTGTTACGAATACGTGAAGGGGTCATTCGTGTGATCCATTCGTCTTTGCTAACGTAATTATTCTAACTTGTGAAATTAACCTTTAATTTATTTTAGATCAGTTAGTATAATTTATTCCTTAGAAGTTTCCAAATTTGGACGTGATTTTGAACTGTCATAAAATTACCAATTCTAAAAATGTATTGTATGACTATTTGTAGACCTCGTGCCGAGGTTTTGTTCATGAGCTCTATTCTTTCTAAAATTTAACTGCTTAGTTTTGTCTAATAAAATGGAACATAAATGTTGACAACACTGACGAGCAAAAGTGCTACTTTTCTATCGGTTCTGTGCTGCAGTAAACAAACTAGAGCAACGCCATTCCTTTTGACCATGCCATTCTTGTGTGTCATGTAAGTTACCAGCTAAAATTAGCAGCCTTAGTGCTTTGATCACAAAGAAATGACAAAGATTGTGTGTATATTAGCTGGAGGTGAATGTGTGAGGTGTCTCGCTGATTGTTTGGGGCGTAACATCTGTGGTGTGACAAAGAATCTCAGCAACCCTGCAGTCAAGGCTCACGAGAAGGACATGGGAAAATGCAAAGTCGTGGTGAAGCTTTATTTGTCTATAGTGAAACGGGAAATACGCGGGAACCATCATTCAACCAACAAGAATGTCTTCTAGAATATTTGATTAAGCTATTTATCGAAATCGACTCGATGACGAGCGTTGTAAAGTATGTGAGAACACGTTTTGTCTGACACAAAACCCCTTCTGAAGCAGAAATATAAGGACTCTCGTCTTGAAACGGCTTTGAAACGGCTTCAACTTACCTTAAATTGGATGTTAGACACGTCTTCTTCACTGACGAGATGCGTGCTACCCTCAACCGACCTGACAGGTGGAGGAAAATTTGCCCTCCACAAGGAGCTACCCGCCAATAACTCCTTTGTCGTCAAGGAGGAGGAGGTGTTATGATATGGCCGGAATTGTTGGCTAAGAATTATTGAGTCTTTTTAGACTTTCTAAAGATGTAAAACTGACTGCAGCTACCTATATTGACTACCTAAAAAAAATGATTGTCCCGTGATTTCAAAAAAGTCTTCTCCCAACAGAAAAACTTGTTTTCATGCATGGCAATGCCCGTCACATGCTGCAAATACAACGGGAGAATATTCGAGAACTCTTGGGTTCAAAGATGCCAGAGTGATGAAATGCCTAGCGTGATCTCCTGACGTTAATCCGATTGAAAACCTATGGTAACTTCGTAATCAACGAGTTCACCAGTTGGCACGTCAATTTTCCATCAAATATGAACTGTGGAATGAACTTGAAACTTGTGCTAAAGGTATTATAACAACTGGAATTGAAAATTTAACGAAATCCATGGCCAATTGTTTGGTGGCAGTTACTGAAACAGGAGAAAGCTGTACTATTTAGTAATGAATGTGTTTTATGAATTGTGTCAAAAATGATGTTAAAATGTTTGTAATGTGCATACCTTGTGCCTTGTTTTAATATCCTCAGCAAAGTTTAAAATGCAAGGAAATAATATGTTTTATCACTTTTCATGTCGGTTCACAAAATTGTGGCAGGGTTAAATTTGATCTAATTAATTAATTTAAAATTTCCTTACTATTGGTCAGATCGATGTAAAACTTTTAAAGATCAGTGTAAAATTATTTTCACAAAACTTTGTCACAGGGTATATATATATATATATATATATATATATATACATCGGGATGGTCCTCATTTTCTTCACAGATTTAAAGATACCCAGGGTTTTTAAATGTTCGTTTAGGGGAAAAACTCTATCTGAATCATTAAAACAATCATCCAATAATATGAACAGCGCTGGTAATTCAAACATATTTATTATAGGAGGTCCTAACATGTGTTTTTTTTTAAATTAAAAAAGGTTTCAGGGTTTTCAAATGATTGTTTTGAAGTAAAACACTGTGGTCTATTAAATTGTATTGTATATTATACATATGACGGTTACAGGGAAATTTTAATAAAATACTGGCTTCTTATATTAAAAAAAATTGTAGCACTGCTATCACGTTCAGTCTAACATTAGGGTTTGATTGTCTGAAATATGTTGATGACATAAATCAACTGAACAAATACTTGATAGGAATTTGGCCTCTACGTCATGTTACAATTATTTATGATATCACAATTTATTACTAATATTAATTCAAAGTTTTCTAAAAGAAATGAATTAAAATTAACTAAGTAATGAGAGACAGACTAAACATAACAGTAACATAATAAAATGTTGCGTTTGAACAATTTTGTGAGATTGTTTTATTAACTTGGAGTTATTCAATAGTGAGTCTACAAAATCTTTTGTGGATATGAAAACATGTCATTTAGAGTAGAGAGGCCAAAGGGAGAGAAATAAAAGTTTTGTACTATGCATAATTCTCTAAAAATGTTAACAATTGAAAAAAGTGGCTTATGAGTTCATATAACGGTAATCTATGACACATGGTCCTCATATTAGATATTGAACCATCACATAAAGTCAAGATGTTGGCACAAATTTTGTAAGTATGAAGTTTAACTATATACAAGATTTCAAAAAATGTTTTTGTTTTTTGCATGTTTTGTAAGAATTAGTATACCATTAATTAGAAACAAGGGGGAATGAATTAAATGCAATAATGTATCTACTTTAATTTTTGCATCGAATCTGGATAAGGCGAACAAGCTTCGTTTTCACAAACTTTGTTTAAACTGTGAGGTAAAGTAAATGTAAGAAGAGACTTGTTTCAATGAATTTTCATGGAATAAAGTTTTTCCCGAGCTGAACTGCTTAAACAGAGCTATTTTCTCCTATGCGTAGTATATATTCGTTATTAAGAAAGTGCATTCAATATTTCTGATTGCAACTCATTTACCAGGTAGAAGTCCAGCATTACTCCTGAGTTACATACTATCAGAAAATAATGCGTAATCTGATGGGGTTGAAACAATTGAAAACAATAATGTAGAACAAACGATATTTCTCTCAATCATGCAGCTAAACATATTGATGCACCACATGCGTATTTTCAGGATTCATATATTAATTTACTCCCATGCTCTGGAATCAGATTCTACCAAATCGTACTACTTGCAGCTAATACGGAATTAAAACTATCAAAATCAAAGTAAGTTCAATCATAAAGACTTCAAAAATATCACTACTCCTTTATCACAACTACTACTACTACTCTATCTACTACTACTACTACTCTATCTACTCTATCTACTACTCTATCAACTGCTTACTAATATTCTCACAATACCACCACCAGCAGCGAGTGTAGTATAATACCAATGAACAATGAAAGGTATGGCACTTCTCATTTAACTGTTTTACTTTCATCGTGTATATATGACGTATATCTCTTACTTTTAACTATGCCTCATGAAAGAAAGAGCGTCTCAACTCATTATTGCCCATATGAATAGGCTGTTACGTAAACTAAAATTGCATTCAGGAGTGAAAATAAATGATCATCAATGTAGCACAAGTATGTGAAGGTTAGAGGCTAAATTTTGAAGCAATAGTATGAAGGAAACTTTGTACGAAACTTATAATTCGCATCGTTGGGTAAAATTGTCAGGAAGGAATTTCACTCCTTTTAGCAAACCCTATTTTGCATTTCTACATTAGTGGTGGATAAGAAGACTAAGATTCGTATTAGAAATGTCCATTTCAAAATTTTTTGAACGATGTTGAGCTCCTCCAATGAGAATTAATTTGTATCTTATATTTTTATTTTCAACTACCTGCGTTCCACTGTTGTCAATATTCTAGCAGTTATAATTTGAGGGGCAAGTTTTCTATCTTAAATACATACAGGAAGCCGAACTTCCCAAAATTTCAGCTCAAACTTGGGAAGGGATGAATTATGAAAATCACTGGAATATGCAATACGGATTCCGCTATTAAAACAATTATTTCATGTTCAAAGTTATCTAAGCACTCCAGCTCTCCTAACATTCTAGACTCTCACCGAAGGCAAATTGGAGTCTTTTTCAACGATGAAACACTTAATTACAGCTCAGAGCTATGCAGGAATTATTAATAACACCAGAATAACAAAAAAGAAGTTGCTCTAAACTTATTTTAGTCTCTGGAAGGCTAAACCATTGTCGACAGAAGTTGGCAAACCCATTAACTCCTTAAGTTTTTGAAGGAATAAAGTGTTCCTTTCGAACATCGTTGTGTTATTGTTTGAATCTTCGATCAAAGGCATGGACAAATCTACATAATAACGAAAAAATTAATTAGTTGCGATATCTTAGATGCATTAATGCAATTCTTCTATCTGCAATACGAGACACGTTAATTTTGGTTTCGAATTTGCATTATGGCTGGCATGAAAGCCTTATTCCATGGCCGGTTGAGGGACTCCTGGAATTTCAAGTTTTGTTCTATGCATCAAAGTTATTATCTGAATAGGTACAATACATATTGACAATGATAATTACGCTGACTGAGTGTCGGTAGGAGACTATTGGACTTACTTGAGCTGAACCTCTTTCAGAAACGTCGTCGCTCAGGAAACAACTGATACAATAGAGGCCTTAACAAGGTAATAAAATTAACAATAATTAGCATTGTGCAAGCATTTCTCTGTTTTTCTTCTGTACCACTTGAACAGGAAGGTGTTCATGAAGCTTTTGAATACTCAAACAATCTTTGCATACTATTATGCAACGTTTTTTATAACGAGGAAAAAGAATTTGTAGGAAAAAGCTTTATATGATTTATTTGTACTAAATGTCCAAACTCAAGTTTCATCGTCAAAATGAGATTCACTCTCATAAACGCAAATCTTAATCCTTTGGGTGAAACTTACAGTGGCACATCAAACGTTTTACCTGTTCATTTCTCTTGCAGTTTTGCTTTCTCGTTTCTTTAAACTTTCAGCTGTCGATGATTTCCGTTGAAAAACACCAAAGACAATCTCTGCTGATACCCAATACTCAGAGGGACTGACGCCGATGATATCAGTGAAGAAAGGCTAGTTTGATCATCGGTTGATCACTTACTCGGGAAAATTCTCCATAAAAATATGAGACATCCATTGGGGCAGTGCACAGAAACACTATTCTGTTGTGACTAGTAAGCTTGTTAAGTACCACTTGGTCTAACTACTAATGAAAATTTGTCTCTAAGAAATTTAGGTACCTCTCAGAAATGACCAATTTGGCATTGTGAAGCCACAAAATCGATAGCACTTGAACGACACACCTGTGATATTATATTTTCATTTGTATTTGTTTCCCACTCATATTAGCGAAAAAAAATTCAAGGTTCTAATTTCTTGATTTTTGGCAATTTGGAGGGTGCCTCAGGTGTCACTGTAGCGTTTTAGTATTCTAAAACGTAATTGTAAATCCAAATGTTCTAGAGTGGTGAGTTTTCTTACACGCAAAACAGCGAAAATACCTCGATAAATATTTACATAAATATGTTTTGAAAACCCCGAAATAACGAGCCTGCGATAAACGAACCACTAAGTAGAGAGGGAACACTACTAAGTTGAACTATCATATATTAGGTATGAAAAAAAAAGTATTTGTTAGACAACAGTATTCACTTCATTAAAAAAAAAGTACCTCAAAATGGGACAGTGGTTTTCCATGTTTCATTCAATTGGTGGGGTTACTTGCCCTTTATTTTTAAAATGATCAGTAACAGGCACTATAGAGGTTGAACCCTGAGTGCAACAGCGATAACAAACTCTACAGCCAGCGAGACACGAGCTCGTGCGTATTCAGCTTTGCTTGACAGCGGTTGACTTTCTGGTTTCAAGAAAGTAAGAAACAAGACTTACGGTTATAAGCGACGAAAATGCATACACAGTTTGTTTTGACAATATTATTAGGACTTTTACCATAGGCTCAGAAATTACTGTAAATTTTTTAAATGGACTTAAGCTGCAATAGTGTTTCGATCGATGTAATGTTTAATTCACAAACTCTGTCGAAAAAGATGCATATAATGAAATTTTTTTCAAGTATTTTTACACAATTATAATATTTTCTTAGAAAATAGTGTTGAAACACTACAAGTTCGGGATTTGAAAAAAACTAGTTCTACTTCAGCCATGAGCGCTTGACTGGAAGTCATTAAAACTGAAGTCATCGATGAAAGTCACGGCAAGATCTGAAGTGAATACAATCAATGGCAGAGCGGTATTCAAAAAAAAAACTTTCAATGTATTTAAAGTTACTTCTATTGGTGCGCCGCTACACTCATGAGCTACGTGAAACCGTTTATTGTGATCAAGTTGTATTTAAAAAATTGTATTTGGATGGATTGGAAGATGTGGCAGTATTAGATGAAATTTTTAGATACTGTCATTCAGCAGTTTTTTCAGGCTTTAAACTCAGCTTTCAACTGAAAGAGTTGAGTTTATTATGATGTTTTTGTATTTTAGTCATGGAATCTAAACTTTTTAAATCAAATTCTAATACAACTATTCATTTCTAAACCTGACTTTGATGACACACAATGTTTTCATTCGTGAAGGGAGTTGTTGGATGAAATAGAATTACCAACGTTATTACTTATCTAAGTAAACTCTAATCAATCACGAATACTGCAGCCGTCCTGCTCATTTATTCAGTGCGGAAAGTTTATTTTTTCAACTTGTTAATTTCTGATGTCCCAACTTGGTGATCATCGGTGCAAACAAGAACGTTCATGGTACACTAATTTACAGTTCTTCGTCCTCCAACTTTCAGACAATGCTAAAAGAAAGAGATGCACGCAAAAATTCAATTTTGATAAGACTGTGAGTGTTTGCATTGGAACTATTATTCAATTACTATGGTGAAAATATTTTTGTTAGAGTGCTTGATACAGATTATGCGGGAAGAGTTTCTTAAAAGTAATTAATAAATTACAAATAACGTATGCATCTGTCACACCTGAGCAAACTACAAATTTGATTCTTCGTTAAAATACGTGAGGCTCACCATTGACAATGGGGGCAACGTTACAACCCTCAGTTATCAAAACATGCCGCACAAACATCTGATCAATTGTGTTTTGCTCACTTAAGCTAACACAAGTACGTCAATAAATTTCGAGTTTCGAGCGCTAACGAACCATTAAACCAATCATTGAAGTCTTCCTGCTTCAATCAACCTGTGATGATCAATGCTTCTGAACTACGATATCAATTCAGTTAGCGAACTGAATTGACAGAATCCTAATCTGGAACTATAGGTCTGTAGATATAAGTAGTACGGTATAAAAGCCTTCCTTTCACAATTCTCATTCAGACATGAATTTCCCCTCTGAGATTGAAATAAAAATTAACGGATAAAGATATAACGTTTCCCATCATTCTGTTTGGGATTACTCAATTATCATGTTGTTTTACTTCAATTCCATAATTTATTTTGGAATCATTTAAACCCATCTGAATTTTGGTATGAGACTCTTATACCTCACTACTGTTTTATTTCAGAATGTATGTTAATTATAGTACATTGTGGCATAAGCTGAAGCGTTAATTATTGACTGAAACCTCCCTCAAAATATTCAAATAAAACAGAACTGGGACAGAGTTTTCCACCACCACCGAAGAATATCCTTGCTGCTACACTTCAGTTCAGGCATGGTTTCCATAACCAGTTTTTACAGCCATGCCGCCTTAATTCAGTCACGAGTTTGAGTCTTAAGCTCCCGGGTTTCTTCAACAACGTCCTAAAAATAACCTGTATTAAGACTGCATTAACCATTATAAAATAATTTTTTAATTGATTCTTGCAATAGTAATCGTATAACAAAGTACTTTGATGCATTATCGAAATTAATAATTAACATTGCATTAGCAATAAGAAAAGAGTTTTTAAAATGTATGTTAATGTAACTGTAATTAAACGAAATGATTATTCTGTGTAATTAAACAAGATCATTTTTTCATGCACGTATAATTAGTGAAAATTCGACTAAAATATTCGACTGTGAAAAAGTTCACGGAAATGCCCCAAAAAATTCAAATTCTAGTCCAGCACACTATTTTACAGCGCATTGATTGTCATTCGATGTATTGCCGAAGTATACGAAAATAAAATGATATTTATTTAAAAATCCTGATATGTGTTTGTTCATTGATGAAGGTATGAGAAAAGGAATTTCAACTATATACCAAAGCAAATAATCCATACCTACCTGAGCCACATCGAAAAAAATAATTACATAGCTTATATTCATGCAAACAATTCACACGGATGAGCAATGTCTCAGAAATTACCGGCAAGAAATTTCAAATGGAAGGATCCGAACTGTAAGCTTAGAAACGCTGAAGGTTATATTTTGGAATTGATTTAAATTATCCTAAAGAATTGCATAATAGTCATAATGATTACCCATTAGGGCCGGAAAATATTAAAATTGAAGATATAAATAAGTTGGTTCATCATCTCTGTAAACGAGAAAAATATGTACGATACGACCAAATACGATTTAAATACGATTTTTAAATTTTGGACCAAAGTTAGAAAAGATTTACAGAGTATTAGAATTTAACATGAGTGCATGGATGAAGCCTTACATTGACAAAAATACGAACAAGCATTAACATGCTAATCTCAGTTGGAAGAAAATTTTTCTAAGTTTATGAAAAACTCAGTAATCGGTAAAACTATAGAAAGCATAAGAAATAGAGTGGAAGTTAATTTACCAAAAACAAGTTAGAAACTGAGGAGATTATCTATTAAAGCATATTTTAAATGCTTCAAAATAGTCACAAAAAATAAATTGCTTGTCAACAGAAATTAAAGTTTTTTAAACTGATCTATGTAGTAATTTCTATTTTACAGATGAGTGAAGCATTAATGTATGATTTCCATTATATTCATATTAAGAATAAACGAAAATAAAGCAGATTTATTGTTTACTGAGACAGATTCGTTATGTTACGATATCGAAACGAAAGAATTGTATAAAGATATGAAAAGAAATCAATTAGCAAATTTGAATTATCAAATTTGGTAATTCAAATTATCAGGAATAACATTTTCAATGCACAGAAACAAAAAAACTTTAGAAAATGAAAAATGAAACTATGGATTACCAATTCAAGAATTTATAGGTCATACTGCAAAACAATATTGTTATAAAACCAAACATTATGTAGATAAAAACCGAAAGTGAAAAAATGTTATGGAAAATGACATCACAATGAACGAATATGAAAGAGAATTGAATCAAGGGGCTCTCTATAAAACCATGTATAATATTCAAATTAATAATCATCATCATCTACAAAATACATTAAAACATGATTGCATTGAATGATAGTAATCACAAATGGCATATATTACAAATTAGTATTAATATATTCGCATTTAATGATTGCAAAATAAGCTTATAAATGTTTTCATAGAAATGATAATCTATAATGAAACAGCATCGAATTAACCGGATTTGTTATCTATTGAAAATCAAGGCATTTTCAAGGAGTTAAATTATTTTCCTACCAGTAAAAAAGTGGAAAAGGTCTTGTAAATACAATGCTTAGAAAACTCCCTTTACCTGAGATCCATATCAAATTACCTTCTAATATTGAATCTAAACAAGTTCAAACGGATCATTCAATAAAAAACAAAGCTACGTATTTTGCAGTCCTGGTACTAAGGTTCAAAAACGAATTGATGAAGGTTATCAGAGGATTAATTTATCAGATCAAGCATGTTAAGAACATGATAAATTCTATTCTCAGTATCCTAAAACGAGAGATAGAAATTATGCGGATGAGATCTTAGCAAGGAGAGCTACTGAAATTACCGTTGATCCTAATGAGCTTGAGTACGTTAGACAAGATACTAAAGTAGTTGATGATACAATGACTGTGAAGAGCTGGTTAACCTTTGGCATTCCGAAAAGCGTGTAAACGCACTCACAGAAGTGAGTTACAAAATCTTAAGTGAATTATATCATAATACTAAAAAAACTATGTTAATATTAATGAACTTGTTTGCAAGCGTGGATTGTCTCGAAATGAAGTAAAGCATTGTCTGGAATCCCAAGAAACATATAATCTTCATTAACCAATAAGACACTATTTTTACACTAGGAGAGTTAAAGTGTCATAGATTGATGACCAGTGGCAAGCTGATTCACTTGAAGTACAAAAAAAATACAGAAACCATGAAAAAATATATTTTAATTGTGATTGATATCTTTAGTTGACATGCATGGGCTATTCTTATCTGAAAAAGGGGAGATGAAAAAATCAAAGCATCTTTTAAAAAACTTTACACAGAACAAACCCCCTGCGAAAATTCAAACTGCTAAAGAATTAGAATTTATAAACAAATCTACACAAAAATTATTCCATAAGCATTAAATTCAATGATTCAGTATAGAAAATGAAACGAAAACCCGAGTAGTTTGACGCTTCTAAAAACTTCAAGAACTAAAACGTGGAAATATTTTACGCACTAAAACTAAAAAGTGGGTTAATATTAAACAAATTGTATTCATCATTAAGATAATAGTTTTCATAGGTCTATGCAAATGACAGCTCGTGAAACATTATTGAAACAACACAGTAAAAGAGTCTAAGAAAATTTATTTCCACAAACACGATATTCTGAAAGAACTAAATTTTAACGTTGGAGATCGAGTGAGGATGTGCAGAAAACGTTAAGACTTTCATAAATGATAGCTATCAAGTTTCACAAGTGAGGTATTCATAATTTCTAAAATATTGTCATGGACACCAGTGATTATAGAATGAAAAATATGAATAGTAAAGGATTTATAGGAAGCGTTTTAGGAACAAGAACTTTCAAAATATATCAGTGATGTTCATCAAATTGAGAAAATTATTAAGAAAAGTAAAGAAAAGATCGAATTAAAATGAAAAGATATAATGATCCTTCATGAATATTGAAAATTAAACTTGTATTACGTTCACAATAAACTCACATTAAGAACAAAAAGAACTCAGTATGTTAAAGTTATTTTATTTTTTAACCCCCCAAAATTGACGTTGATTGATATAGAAACTGAATAAGATTTATTAACCATTAAGGTAGCTTTAAAAAAGCAATATACAAATTAGGAGACTATAGAACCAAATTTAACGCATAATGTTGAAAGAGTTTACAAACCACTCACTTAACCTCTGTCGAAAATTGTTCATGCAATTAAGCAAACAAGATTGGCAACAATGGATATACTTCATGAGACAATTATTTCTATTCAATATAAACGTGTAGAAACATTGACATTGACTTCTCCTGAACCTACCTACATCTATAGTTGGTTCTTCCGCTAAATCATTTGTAAATTATGTTTTTAAATTTGGAAATGAGCATGTCAGAGCATAAGTATGGTCTCATGACTGATGGAAAACACGCTATGCTTGGGAATGGAAAAATGGAAATGCACGGAGATAACCTAAAATTGGTAATCATTTTTTTAGGAATGAGTTGGATTTTGGGAACTATTGGCATAACAAAAACCTGAAAACTCTGATGAAAATAATGGATAACGTAAAAAATATGTTGCAGTTAACTAAAGTTCATATTAAAGGGGATGGAACGATAAAAGCAGAGTAGAAAAGTATAAGGATTTTATTAAATCTCTATATGAAAATGAGAACAGGAATAAAGTTCGATCTGCAGTAGAAAAAATACGAACCGTATGTCCAAGACGAGAATCGAGTTCTTGATCAGCTAGTCCAGGGTAAGGGCTTCACCCCTTGTATTATTTATTGTCCGTTTAAAGATCTGGTGATCCAACGTAGAGTAACATAGCTCCCAGTGCCATTGCCAACAGGGGTCATCGCTGCTTATCCTGCCATGGGAAAATAACGATCTAAGGAGTGTATATTCTTATTTAATACGTACAAAAATTAATTACACAATTAAATAGCTAAATTACAGAAACCCATGGCATGCCAAATGCCTCATAGCCTATAAACAAATGAACAGGGGTTCAAGGCGTTTAGGGAGCGGGTAATTTTCTGTAGTTGTTGTTTTGTGGGGGTTCTTCGAGGGTAGTGATACGATCATCTTTGCAGTTTGCAGATTTATTCAAGAACACGATCAAAATCAGGGTAAAGATCGGGGACAGAGATCGAGAGCCAAAATGAAAATCAAGAGCCAGACTGAGAACAGGTAACTTGAGATCCGTAAAGTGAGACCGGTCCAAATAAGGACTAATAAGTAACTTGAAATAAATATAAAATTTAGCAAAATAATCAATATCTCGAGACAACATTATAAGACAACTGTTGAGTAAAACACTGAGGCATCGTACCTAATTAGCTGGCAGCTAAAGAAATACAAAACAAGATGCCGATGGGCAGCTTCTCCCCGAGGCTGTGAACTTTAATCACCGTATCAAAACGACTGGTTGATCTTTGAGTGTGTTCGTCATAAAATACTCGAACGTAGAGACTTGAGGGATACGAAACTTGCCAAGGATATTTGCTGCCTGACGCAATAGTTGTTATTCAAACTATACTACACCACAACTTCTTCAAACACAATCTAAATCATTCGAATGAAACGTGACTACACTGAAATGAGATTTGGCAATACAATTTAGCTGTCAATTAACTCACTGTTTCACAAAAGGAAATCTTCGTTAGAACTGTTGCTTAAGGCTAAACAAAGGAAAATCCTAATGATTCAGTTTGAATTACAGACTGCATGATAAACTCAAATCTCAACAATACGAATACTGCAGACACTAAGTACATTATTGACCGCATTGTGGAGTAATGTATGACGAGAAATCCTTCAAATTAGTGAAAAACAATCAGCGGAATTAAACGAACAGCTAAGTCTACAAAGGGACGTCTAAGCCAAGCTAAAATGACAAGTTTAAGTAATATCTGGTGAGTAAGTGTAATGCAAAACTCCCTAACACATTGTCAATAGAAAACTTACCCGTCAGAGAGACTGAAAGAATTGTTGTTCACTGGGTTACGGTTGCGAAGGAACTTGCAGGCACTTAGCCTATAGGCTCATGGTTGACTATGATCTTCTATAAACGAGAGTTACAATTTGAAGTCACGATTACGATTAAATTTTCCGCTTAAAATACTAATCGCAAGTGGCGTGAAATAAGCATAAAAATTAACCCTAAAATATTACTAAATTTAATTATATTTTATACTAAAATAATCACGATATTTCAGCGGCACCAGAGGTGTTCCACTACAGGTGCAAGGGAATTCATAAAGTTCGGTTTTGGAGACTATAGCAATAAGATGGGTGAGCCAGTGAGATGGCTTCTGGTCTTCACCCTCAGTGTCATGAGGTATGATGAAGCCCAAATGAAACAAAAGAATGCTATAATGGGTTATAAAAAAGTACTGAATATTAGGGATATGTTTTCATATGAGCAAAATAGTAACTGACAAGATGATACTAGTGATAGCTCTCGCAGCTCACAGCTGAAGGCTCTAAACCAGACGCACGTCTGATTGAAGGACGAGATTCTGCCTCTGAACATCACCTTCTGTTAACGCAAACAAGAAACAAGAGGTACAGAAATTATGATTTGAGTATACCCTTACATTCAGTGTCAAGTAGTAAACAAAGTAGTAGATCAAGTCTTACACCATGTCAAACAACTTATACATAGT
The DNA here is from genome assembly GCA_006783055.1 of Trinorchestia longiramus. Taxonomy (NCBI): domain Eukaryota; kingdom Metazoa; phylum Arthropoda; class Malacostraca; order Amphipoda; family Talitridae; genus Trinorchestia; species Trinorchestia longiramus. Next base: position 336,890 of record VCRD01000024.1, read on the forward strand.
TTTAATATTACTTCAAGACCTACTTATAGAACTACTTCTATGTCCATGCTTTCACCTGGTCCATCAAGAAGACGTTCCATGTATGATACTGTACAGTACTCCGTAGATGCTTCAGATTCTGATGTTTATAAATCTGGGATTGGTGTGTTGCCTTTTAACAATAATGATTTCATAAAAATACATCATATATTGCTCGGTTATTTTAACAGTGGAAACACGGGTTTTAAATGAATTACAAATTTTTACGCATGAACTTTTCAAACGTGAGTCATAAAACATAAATGACGTAGAGAAGTTTGATAATTTGTCTTGAAAGATGGAATCACAAAGTATATTCATTACGATTAGAAACTGTGACTTTATAACAAACTTTACTCCCGCTATGAGGTTGGATAAAAACAAATTTTGTGAAATTGTACTAGTTGGGTTAGACATAAATTCTTCATACCAATGCACGTTTATTAAAGTACAAGTTGTGAAATTGAAGGAGAAAAAATCATTTAAAGTTAAACAAACATTAAAATAAAATTCATAGTCTAAATGAACTTCACTCCCTCAGTGTGACTATATTATGGTCTCCCACAAACAGTCGTAGATCGTTCTGAGAATCGCTAATCCCCAAGGTATACCTATCACCACACTCCTGAAGCAGCTTGGTAGGTTAACTTATACTTTGAGAAACGTTACCCAGTGCACCTTATCAGCAAAGTTGAAAAAATGTAAATTAAAAATGTAACGAGCATAAATGATTGGACAAGTGACATTACAATCAGGTATTTTATTACATATGAATAAAACTGACGTACCAGCGTTATGGATAAACTTATTTCGCACAAACGTCACACGGAAACACGGAAAATGACCGTGAACTTCGTGACCTGGATTTGGTGTACTTTAGCTCATTTAACAGTTCTAAATGACAGGTCTATAAGTAGTTCATTCGCTGTTGTCGGTATCTTAGCTCCGAGAAAGCGAATAGGAACGACCATAATTAACAAAAATGAAAAATAACACTTTATGCTAGCAAAGATCAACAAATATCATTTCCCGTAAAAAAGGATCCTGATGACTACATTTCACAATTCAGGTCCACAAGAACTCTCTCGAACGGATGAAGAAAAAACCTAAAAAATTAATTCATGCCTAAAAATCTTGAGATTATTCCCCAATGCTAATTTTTTCTGCAACACTATCAGTCAGACTCTTCACCGCAACGGCATGAACTCTGAGTCTCCTTAAAACTACTCTATTGAATTTTAGACCTAAACTTATATATGTTAAATATTTGGAGAATAAAAAATTAAACTGCTCGAAAATAGCATTGAAAGGCATGTTTGGAGACAAAAAACTACTCACACTGCTAAAATTATCTCAACTGTAAAATTTGGACATAAAAGTATTATGATTCAGGAGTATTTTTGGTTATGTGGTGACATTAGCATTGAAAATCCTAAAAAAGAATAATGAACAGAATCATGTATAAAGCATTTTGCGATTAAAATATCATATTAGTCAGGCATTTTTTTTGTTCGATGGTGATTAAACGTTTCAAAAAGTTGAATGCACACACCCAGAGGAGTTACGCCAAAATTGGTTTGTGGGCAAGAATATTGATGTTATATAGTGACTTAGTTCGTCACACATAATTAAATTGAAAATTCGTGACAGATTCCAAAGATAGAAGTTCACATGCAAAATCTACAAACTTTGATACAATGTGACGGTTTCTGCAACTCTGGGTGGGTTCTTATACAAAATTAATCGTGTAAGACAAAAAGTATGACATAGGCAAAAACTCTGTACCGCACTACAGAATACGTATTTAGACATAATTACCTCTAGAAACTCATGCAGTGAGCTACAAAAATAAGAATTTTGTAAAAACTTCCACGACATGACGGACATCCTAACTTCGCTTATAAACTAAACACTTCGTCATCGGGTAAACAATTTCATGACTGATGTCACTTAGATGATAGGGCTAAAAACCAATGATGTTACATTTCTTATGTACCAACTTTATTGGAAATATACGTTTTTGTTTGTTTTGTTGTACTTACTTACCATGGGTTACATTTGATAACCTGGTGCAGATATATTTGCATCAAATAAAACTAAGTCCCGGAAATGAACGCATAGATTTTAAAATTTCATACATACCAACATAAATGGTTATCACTTGACTTAACATGGACAAAAATATATGATTACGTTTCAACAAAATAACACCCTAAAACACAGTACTGCAAGGGCGTAATTTACTGAACACGCCTCATTTCGCTGTTTTTGAGTCAACCGGCCACTCTGCACGAGTCTAAGGCATTTGGATCTCTGTTTCTTTTGAATCTTGTGAACTTGGAATGAGTAAGTGATGATGAAGCTGAAAGATATCAAACGCTAGTTTCCAAAATCTTATCTTAATGTATCAAGTGACGTATAGAAGGAATTTTATCCTACAAATTAAAAGTGTCATTCTTCGTGAATAGTAATGAATACCTCTTCAGTTATTAAAGAACTCATTGCCATGTGTTTAATTGTTCCGTACTAGGTCCTAAGAATAATGTAATTCATCATTAAACATATATGTAAACTTTATCTGTATATATCTTATTTCATTCTAATTTTAACAATGTAATTAAAATTATACTTTAATATTTTTTAAACTGAATGAATAACTGTTTGACTGATGTCTTCCTGAGCATTATTAAATATTTTTTATAGGTCTTCATATAACATATTTTTATGAATAGGTAAATTTCCTCAATAAAACTCTTAAAATTGTCATTGAATTCAATGAATTTTCTAAAATACTATTAGTGATCATGAATCACACCAGGCTATATCTGTGTAACACTTCTAAAGGTCCTGAATTTTCCTGAACACGTATGAGAAGAGTTTTTATTAGGATTCCGTAAACATTCAAGTAGTTTCTTTCCTCTTAACCTTGCTATACGATACATTCCATTGTTTTCTATGTGCGTATACAGGAGTTTTTGAACACATTCTCCTTCACAATATTTGAAAAGAACATTGGCTGCCAGGCGGAGATCAAAAACTTGTGGTTGTGGCAATAGGTAGCGAACGAATAGATGACGGTGAGGATAAAATGAACACTTGAAGGCCCACCTCTTTGCGTTTAAATTGATTTGAACGCAGCGCCCTGTAGCTTCTTAGAAGAACGCTAGAAGCAATCCAATCTTCAACAGAAAGAATGCCGGACCCTGCAGTTTCTTTCACAAACCGGGAAATGACAGCGAGAGCCTGCAGCTTGCTCTAACTGGAAAACAGAAGCAGTTCCCTGCACCTTTCAAAAACAGAAAAAAAGCAAAACCCACCAGTTTTTTTTAACTTGAGTTTGAAAGTAGGACTGGGATGCTCGTGAAAAATGGAGAACAAGACCTGAACCTATAGCTCTCGAAAACAGTTACTGGAGAACAAAGCAGGTCTCGCAGTTTTCAATAACTGAAAAACGAAAGAATTTGTCGATGGTATGACTAACGCCAACTAATTTGGTCTCGTGGACATGAGAATAAAATATAAAGTATTCTATTTCGCAATATTTGGCATGGAATTCTGATGAGTGAAAATCAAACTTGAAATCCGACAAATAAATGATCCATAAATAATACATGAACGAATATAAAGTCAAATAAGTCATACACGAGTGTTTCGTGAATTGCTCTTCAGCCGAGGCATGATTTGTTTTTCACATGAATATAATAAAAAGAGTAAAAAATTTGTTATCTTCTATGTACTTATAGATTGAAATGTCTCACATATATCAAATAGCGAGATAAATAACAAAACTGACGACTGCACTGCTATGTTCCTATGTACATAGTTACCTAAAGACAATTCCCGAAAAGGGTTGAGACCCGTAATTCTTTAAATTTATTACATGATTTCTCTTATTTTCGTCAGTTTACGCTTTTATTATTATCATCAACAATTAGAGGTTAAATCTAAATTAAAATAATGCATTTTGTTTGCATAAGAGTGCATGTCATTAATTAAGCGTTCTCTTTGATGAACGAACAAACACATGTGAACCATCTCCCATCAGGTTCGACAAAAACACCGTTTTTTTATCGACTGAGATCTCCTAAGTATTTCAGAAATTTAGTAAAGTTAAATTAAGTTACGACTATTAAGATGTACCAGACAATCTATAATATGGCAGAACCCACTTGGAAGTCCATTTCATTTATGATGAAAACACCGTAATTTACATGGGGGCAAATGCACTCCCAATCCCAAGAAATTATCGTAAAAATAGTGAATATGATTCAAGCTTTTTTATTTTCTTTCTGCAGTAGTTAAAAAACTCATGGATTTTTATTTATTTATGCCTTAATATCAATCGCCCACTGAAAACACTGTTAAAATTGAATTACATGCAAAATATAGAATGGAGACCCCAGAAAATATTGGAATACATCATGAAAAACAAAATTTTCAAGTTATGCTAATGCGGGTTACTGAATTTTTCGATCCTAATAAAGTTTTGTTTCCTAAACTCAATGCACCTAAAACAGAATTTTTATATCTAAAATGTGAAAAAGCAAAAACGAGAACTGAAAATTTTGTACAGCCGATTTCAATTTTAGGTTAAAGCAATTTCGAATGTTCGAAAAGTTCTAAAATGTTCTTCATAAAACACTCTAGGTACAGGGGTTACACAAAATATTTAAATATTTCTTGAAATACATGGCTGGGAAAAGTTGTTTTTAGGTGAAATGTTCTTTCATGAAATGTTCATTCCTTCGGATAGAGATTTTACGGTGAGTGTTGGTTAATAGAATTTCAACCGTTTTATTCTGACTCAGTTAACTTCTCATTTTCTTAAAATAACAGCAGCCTGTTACAACTGTGCTCAAATAAGCAAGAAATGCAGCAAGAATTTGCTATTGTTTTACACTATCCGGGCCATGTACGCATAAACAACTATTGCAGTTTAATATAATGGAAGTAACAGTTTGCCAAGTAGCATAGACGCCTATGCTCTCGTGCATAGACAGACGACTAGTGCAAAATGCTACTGAATCGAGTTCGTGTTTTTGCCCTTCAATTTAATTAACTCAAAAAATTTCTGGAGTTATGCCATTCTTTTATAGTATTTAGTTAGGACATAGTTCTATAATATGTTACAGTAGTAGCATAATACAGTAGGGCATCCATTATCCGAACACCGATCAACCAAAACATCGGTTACCCAGAAGGCGAATTTCCTCGTGAGAATTCTGAATGGCGAAATGGAAATTTTGAACTCCTTTTGATAAACTATAGACCCATTAATGCACTCTTATTTATGGTGTACATTTTTGTAAGGTATGTATTTAAAAGATGTTACAAAATATACAGTTTGTGTTTAATATCACTACTTCCTTGTAAATTTCGGTTAATTTTTGTTATCCAAACACATCCCCGGTTACCAATTGATTTGGATAATCGATGCTCTACTGTAAAGGAGTATTTAGAGATTAATAAGCATTTAGAGCAATAGAGATGAGTGTAATGCATGCTGTTGCCTAATAAGGTAAGGCTGTTTTCAATGCCTGATCATCATTGCATTGTAGTCGTATAAGAAAATTATAATTTTAGTTTAGCCCATAAAATTACGGATACTGTGGGAAGACGACGAATAATGTTACCCGTTTTTTAACCTTCCTTTTTTAACATTTATGTGTGACTATCTAGACTAGTCTCTGATAAATATATTAATTCTATTTATTTCCCCATTATTATAGAAGTAATGGCTCAAAATATTTCATCACAGATGTCCATCCCGTGCTCAACAGATCTGAAGACACCCGTGAGAATGTTCTGGATGGTCCACCTGCACCAAAGCTGACCAGAAAAATATCACAATTTTCAGATATGAGTGATGGAGGGAAAAATTGTAATATGGGTGAGTATTATTTTACACCTACATACATCAATCTATAATACTAGAGGAAGCAGCAGTCAAAAAATAAATACATTTCCAGAATGATGTTCAATATTCACCTAGGTTTACTTTTACTTAGTTTCTATGGTGAGTAATTGGACCTTAACCTTTTCATGCCTGAATCATCTTCAAATAAGCTTGAATTTTCAGTGGTGAAAGTACTCTTTATAGATATCAAATTAAAAAAGGTCAATCATTGCAAATATTTACTCTATATAAAAATATAAATAATTTTATGGAATGCAGTCTAATTCTAAATATATTACTCATCCGCATTGTTTAATGTTACATAATACATACTCCTCATGAGCACATTATGCATACTTTTGCTGAATAAAAACTGTTTCGGAATCTTGTTATAAGTAAACTACCTAAAGCACAAATCAGATAATACAATGATGGTATGCAGTAATTGCTAATTAATCACTTAACATATGTGATGAAAAAATTGTTAAAATATATTATTATCAAAACTTTAAAATGTCTAAAAAATTTTGAAATTCTAAGAAAAAATATTTTTAAAATTAATGCAGTAGCATTACGGTTAACAAAAAAACGGGTTAGCAACCCTTAGTTTTAATATTGTTCATGAGTTCACAATTTCCCTTACTAAAATGATGCACATTTTAGCAGGGCTTTAGCATTGCAACTTGTTGAGTGGATTCGTATTGAAATGGATAAAATATACGAATAGTAAAAAAGGACAAGAAAAATAATGAACTTGTTTCTAAATCATTTCAGGAATTGAGATTTTCTAGAGGATATGATGGAAAAAGGCAATAGGAGCGAGGATTTTGGTCCATTCTTGGGTTGCGACCCAAGTTCCATACCATCTAAAGTAGCTTCAATCACGCACATTCACCTCAGTCACATCCACCTCAACCATGTAAGCCATTTCAGTCACGTACTCGTACTTTTCTCACACACAGGCATTTCAGTCATGCACATGTACTGCAATCATACAAAGGACCCAGGAGTTAAGGATATAGAATCAGTACGTTATAATACTGAAGATTCTTTATCCAGTATTTGTCGAGACGATTTTTAAATGTGTTCGCAGTGATAGAAGAAACGATATTCTCGGGCAGCTTGTTCCAGGTTCCAGCAATTTTAACCTACAGTAACTGTAAACACAGTAGCATACATAGCTATACATACATCGGTTAAAGTATTATCTATGTAGATACTTGATCATGAATAAACTGTTTATTCATTATCAAGTATCTGCATAAATAATATTTTATCCGATGTATACATAGTTATGCATACTACTGTGTTTAAAATAATTACCAATTTACAATACTAAATGCATAAGTGTTTTTCATTTTTGCACACAGGACTTCAGTGTGTTGGTTTCAGAGAGGGCAATGCAATGGCGGACAGAATTTATTCAATACCGAAAGATGCTGAAGCACGACATTGTTTTAGGCTGATGAAGCATTTTTGGAAGCAGGTTCCGAGCTACCAGAAACTGATTCAGAAGAGCCAGAAACGGATTCCAAAGTACCGGACGGTGATGTCGGGGGCTATGATATGAATAATTCATCAGAGATGAAAAACGATATCTCTGAGGATGCTGATGTCATTATCAATTATGATCATCCAACGACAAGTAACAATGTTCAAGAGAGTAAGTTCAAATAATTTTCAACGAGTAAGTCTTGAAAAAATAGTTAGAAAATTTTCGACTAACATCGTATCTCCTCCTACAGTTTCATGATTGAACTCATTGTATTGTATCAACAGAAAGGTCTGGTTGACTACAAAGAGAAAATACAGCGTTTTTCTCATACTCCAGGTTTGGAAAACTTTACTCCTTGTCGGGGATTCTAAAACTCTCATTTATTTGTTTTGTTTTTGTATTTCCAGCTAATGTTATGTACCTACAAAAATGTTTGGCCGAACACTACCATTTGATACGAGTTAACGGCTTTTTTCTCCTGATTAAATTTTCTTAGATTCCTCAAGGTGATTTTCGAAATTTGAAACAATTTAATCCTGCCTCTTCCTATCTTTTTTTTATTTCAGATCAATGTCTGATAGACTACTACATAGAAGGGAAATGTTTTTTTAATTTGATTTTATAGACCATTTCCGGGAATCATCTTTTGAAAATTCCAAAATTTAATCTTTCCCATTGTTGATCGATTTTCGTTAAAATGATATGGCCTGTAAACTTACAATGATTGGGGAAGATGAATGACGCTACCTCAAATTTAACCCTTTAGCAACCAATTTCTTTTTCTAGTTGCTACGTTTAAGCTCACAAAGACCGTCTGTACACTGATGCAATGAAGCACGCTGAGAGCCAGGCAGCCAAAAGAACGACGCTGTAACATGCCGCCGCGTTTAAACCTAGTAGCAACCTCATATTGCTCACTGTTTAATTATTAGAACAATTCTCCCAAAGACCGTGAAAGACGACCGAATTGTCCTTTTAGTCGCTATAGGGTTAAATTCTGATGAACTACATAGGTAACAATCGTATGTGACGATGCATATGTGCCGCTTCGAGGGGCATTGTCTTTTTTTATATTTAGTTATAATCACAAGACGTTGTACCGGTACACTAATATCTTTCCAAATGGATAAATTAACTTGTTTTTGCTTTACTTAAATGCTCGAATTTTTCAAACGCCTGATCATTTTATTTTAATCGTATAAGAAAACTAATGTTAGTTTAGCCCATAAATTTACAAATACTGTGGGAAAACTACAAATTATGTTACCCGTTTTTAAAACTTTGGAGGACTATATAGGCACAAATTCATATTCTGTGACGTATTTGGGAAGCATACGTGCCGCTTTGGCGGACGGCGTCTAGTTTTTGTACAAGCTTGGAGATCGACGATTTAATTTGGGATTCAATGGTCTACAAATTTTTGAGACCCCTGGTCTAGTGTGTCGCCGGCCAACCGTCTAACAAGAGGAGACAGCCCTAGTGTATAGTAGATACATATTTTATATAAATTTTATTAATTTATTTGTTTCAATTGGGCAACACTACTCCAATTAAAAAAAGAACAAACAGGCAGAAAAAGAAAAGCGCCAATGTGAAGATCATAGTCAATAACAGAGGAAAGTACATATGTACCGGCTAAAGAGTTTTGCTTCGCAGTCTGCAAATGTACGATCAGATATTAAACCACCTACCTACTGAAGAGCGAAGGGAAATATTTGAGCAATTTTGGAAGTTAGGTTCATGGCAGAGCCAGTCTAGTTTCATACTCTCATGCGTTGAAGTCGTCGCTCCAAAGAGACCTATTGTGCTTAACACGTTAAGTGCGGGTGCTTAGTTGGTGCAAATCTTTACTTTGTACACACAGTCAATAGAAAGCTTTGAAAAAATTACAGAACCTAACCTGAGTGACCCACCGGTGGGTCACTTCGCACTTAACGTGTTAATTCTGGAAAAAATTCCACCAGAATTTTTAAAATTACAGAAATGAGAATCTGCGAAGACGTTATTCTAAAAACTCGTGGAATAACGAATGAACGGCTGGACTACATCATAAACCACAGGTCTGTGAATTAAATGTATTCTTTGGATAAACGGGGATTTTTTTTCTCGTATCTAGTCTCAAAATAAAGATGATTAAAAATTTTCTTGATAAGTTTCCGAAATATACGTACCACTACTGGACAAGCAACAAAATATACTTCAGTCCTGACTTAAACAGAAAAAACTCTACGAATTGTATAAAGAATATCACAAAGATGACTACGTTTCTCGGCCCGTTTTCAATAGGTGCTTCAATGAGCTTAACCCTTTAGCGACTGAAAGGACAATTCGGTCGTCTTTCACGGTCTTTGGGAGAATTGTTCTAATAATTAAACAGTGAGCAATATGAGGTTGCTACTAGGTTTAAACGCGGCGGCATGTTACAGCGTCGTTCTTTTGGCTGCCTGGCTCTCAGCTTGCTTCATTGCATCAGTGTACAGACGGTCTTTGTGAGCTTAGACGTACAAACTAGAAAAACAAATTGGTCGCTAAAGGGTTAATGTGGGTTTCTACTTGCCGAAAATTGATACTTGTATGACACGTGATGAGTTTAACATTCAACTTAAATCTGCTAGTGGTTCATTGAAAAGTAAAATATTTCACAAACAAATGGAGCATCATGATAGTCCCGAGCGTGTTAGGAATATGTTGACATTCAACTGAAGAGTCAAAAAAGACCTCGCTCTTCTTGTATTCACTTTTGACATGCAGCAAACTGTTCCTATTCCTAGGATAAACACCTGTGGTGTTTTATAAACGGCAACTTTGGATTCACAACGTTGGAATTTACGCTTGCAATGACGAAAAGGGGTACATGATGTTGTGGACCGAAGGCGAAGCGATAAAAGGATCTGTAGAAGTTTGTTCTTCTATCCACGCGTTTGTGATGGTGGATGTGGGAACTTCGAGAAAATTGTTACCTTCAGTGATTGCTGCAGGGATAAAAATAGTACAAAACAATTGTTTTTTATGCAAATTTGTAACTCTTGCCGAATAACTTCTTGGGAACACCACTACTTACAGTCAGGACATTCTTACCTGCCTAATAATGGAGATTTTGGTGTTGAAGGTATATGTGCAAAAAATGTTTCTACTGTTCATAGTTTAGATCAATGGATTGAAGTGAATTATAGCAGCAAGAAAAGACACTCCGTTTGAACCTGTTAAGATGAGAGGAAAATTCAAGTATGTAAACAGTCTAATTTCCGCAAGGAAATTTAGTAACAAAAACACGAATAAGCCGGATACGTTCAACTTCTTAACACCTTACCTCCGATTGCCTGGCCGTTGTAAATCTTCACTTTGTACGCATAGTCACTAGAAGGATCTGAAAAAATTACAGAACCTAACCTAAGTGGTACACATACGTACCACTTCGGAGTCAACGTGTTAAAACTAAAGTGGTTCAGGGTATCAAAAGAGTCCAACAAAGTCGATTACAAAGAATCTGGAAATGGTGATGTATATCTCCTCGAATATCCTCTCATCACAGAAAAGCAAATAGCTGAAATCCTGAATTTAGACAGCTCCTTTAAAATATAAAAAAAGTACAACGATCTGACGAGTTTAATGAACCTAATTCCAGATGAGTACAAAGATTTCTTCAAAAATCCCAATGAATAAATATTTCTTTCGAAATGCGTCGAATTTTGCAAATGGAATTCAATGTTCGTTTACGCATTTCATTTTCGTTGATTTATCATCTAACTTCTAATTGAAGGGTGGACAGCGCTAGTGGACTACTTGCATTTTTTCCCTCGGGGAAAAAATGCAAGTAGTCCACTAGTGCTGTCCACCCTTCAATTATGCTTTCGAGAGAGCTTAGGTGTTATGTATATTAATTTTATGACTCGATTGAATCGTGACGATTCATGTACGTACGTCTAAATGGGTATTGAATGCAGATTCCTCAAATCATGTCATTTGCTTTTTAACGCTTATTCTGAAAACCTATTTTTTTGCTCCCACCGTTTTGTGTCAGTCATGAAATGTAGCATAGCAATTCAAAGGACTAGTTGAGTGCTATTTAGGAATCAAGAATGAATTTAGTTTTTCCAAATTGCATGGACAATTTTTCTGAAAATCCCGTCTCCGGCAGTTTTGCAGCGATTGAATACTCTACATCAATGAATATGTAGCGCTCCAAGGCAATGAGTTTTTTCTGAAGTAATTTTTTGTAATTTGAAAAATTCATCTCTCTTCCTACTGTTGGTCGTTTAACACGTTAAGTGCGGGTGCTTAGTTGGTGCAAATCTTTACTTTGTACACACAGTCAATAGAAAGCTTTGAAAAAATTACAGAACCTAACCTGAGTGACCCACCGGTGGGTCACTTCGCACTTAACGTGTTAACAGTGATTGTAGCCAATAAATTGACAAACACTAGGAACGATTAATGATTTCATCCTGAATTCAAATTCTGATAAACCACATAGGCACGAATCAAGATTTTGTAACGTATTTGAGAGCAATACGATTGCTTTAGCAGACGTCGTTTAGTTAGTTCATGGATTGAAGTTTCGTCGTGCGGAGATATTTATTTTAGAATTTTGTTTTCGAATGGACTGATCCGTTATTTTTTTTCTAATACGTATGTAGATATATCGGATACTAGTTTTTGTAAATGCATCTGCGTTTTGGTACATTGTAGAAAAATGAATAATGCTGTCACTTGTTCAAAACAACTTAAGAATCTTTACATCGGTTTTGTAATTTTCTTCTCGAGGGCAAATGTTTGTATTAGTAACTACAATAAAATATTCTTTTATGTTCCCTCAAACTTCTAGACATTTTCGATGTTAAACATACTATAAAATGTATCCAACAGTGGGACTCTTTTAATAATCACGAGAGTTCTACTTATCAATGAAGGTTCTTTGATTGCCTGAAGGTTGTGTCGCAAAATTTAATGCACACCCCAGACTTTTGCAAGGATTATTTTCCGATGACACATCTCTGCGAAAATTCACTAAATGTTGCTCAGGTCTGCGGTGGTATTCTCTCTTCCATATCGCTTTCTTCTCTGTTGTAATTATATTACACTAGCGGACCTGCGAATAATTCGTAGTTGGGTAACCTAACCCAACCCAAAGTAACGTAATGTAAAGTTACCCGACCCAGACTGTATCATAGATACTACAATTATGTTAAAGGGTGTGACACACAAAACAATTGTCGGACAGATGGTTATAAGCGTATAAATATATATAAAAGATATCGCAACTAAATTGACTCCCAGTGCTGTTTCGAGTTTAGTATTTATCCACAATGCAGTCCTAGTGTAGGAAATTTATCTTGGTATTTTTTAGACTCCGTCGTAGTAAACCTTTGTCCTCTACGTCGATAAAGAGCATGAATCAGAAAAAGATAAGCGTTCTCTGAGTTGGCATGAAAATATTTAGTACGTACAAAAAATACTTTCTGATCATTTTCGCATATTTCAGTCACGTTTCGTCAATGTCCGGAAAATTTTATCGGTCGTAGCTCGCCTTCTGTTGTTAAAAAACTATATTTATTTGACACGGTATACGATTAAAAAATGGATGTCATCTTACAGTTTTATGTCAATCGCTGAATATAGCACATTCATGGAAACGTCTAGGGAAGTCCTAAAAGTGAATAGCTTTAACAAACTGCAATATTTTTGTGTATTCTATGTCAGTTCTTCCGAGAGTCCCATCGTCTCACATTGAAGGCAAGCGCAATGTTTAGGCCAACGCATGAAATATGTGTTACATTTCGCACCGTGTCATGTATAAATTTGCATCTTTATTATCTGTATATATGTATAGTATGAGCTTGAAGATCAGAATGTGCAGACTAACATAAAAATACAGTCCATTTCGACGTATCTATGTAAATTGAATACGCTGTAGCAATACGTTACATTAATTTGATGTTTTCCAATAGGTACTGTTTATGAAAAAACGTGGTGAGTTGAATTTCAATTATATAAAGAAGAAAATGTCCTTTAGAATGTTTTGCAGAGAGAAAAGTTCATCTGTGAAGACATGCATGGCGTAGCTCCTAAATAATTGCCAATTCATTGACCGCAGTCTCGTAAAAAGTCGAGATATTGAACCTTGACCGGAACTATTTAATAACCTAAAGCAAAAAGCTAAGCATGTCCTTCGAATACTTCTTTATAGATATATTTTTATTAGGCTGCAACACGATCGAATTCATTCAGAAGAGTAGAAGTCAAATGGTAATCAAAATGAAATATCAAGCATAAAGTAGTCTATTGGTTAAAGAATCACAAACAATATTGTTTGTAACTAAGACCCGGCACCAAAAATTCACTGCATACTCGAGCATAATAAAATTGGATATGGGCTATATGGCTCCACAGCCATTGAAAAAAATTATTTTTCAGTTACGTTCATCGTAATTAAAATACATTTTTACAATTACGATTAATACTAAGCCATATACAGTATAGTAATGAACTATTTTTAATCGAAAAATGCAATTATTCTCATAATTCATAATTGAAGGTAAATCGCACCGAAATAGTTAAAAAAAACTCCATGCATACATTGGTATAAATAAGATGGAAAACAATTTTTCGCTGGAGGAGCCCTTTCAATCATATTTGCTCATTTTAAATATTTACATTATTTGGCCCTCGAAAAAAATTTGCTCTTAGAAATGGAAAATTTATCCTCAGCCAATCAGAGAGGCGCTTGCTCATAGCCGTATATGTCCCAAAGCTAAAACTACTCGTTGAAGTCGTCCAAGTGAAAATTTTACATAGACGGCTTCAAAACTCGTTTTTCCTAGAGAACATGGTCGGTGGCAGAACATAGACGACCGCACGTTTATAATAAACGCAATTTACTCGAAATGTCGGTTAGCCGAGTACATATTTTTGTTCTTCATTTGTCACCTTCCAGCTAACCAATCGCCATCCAAGAGACGACCACATGGAGTTGCTGACGCTTGCCCTTGTTTTACTGCTCGAAGTTTCTCTGCAAAGTGTTCGGTTCATGACACTCAGAGCAAACGATCATGCCAGCTGACTGTCCAAAGTTTTTTATAGTTTCAAGATGTGGCTGTTCCAAGCACAAATCAAGTTCGTAGCTCGTGTTAAGCAAGATAACTATCTTCGTGGTAACGGTCTACCTCTGAGCATGGTTCTCCAGACTTATTCCGAAGGACACTCTTCTTCGAGACCTGCCGTTGATGAAGAGTATGATTCAATAAGCCGGGGTTAACCCGGCTGTATTCAAAACCCCTCCACAGGAGTTCCACCATCACCTATGGTACTTGTCATAGAACCGGATGGTTCTGGCCTTTTTTGATACTGGAGTCCAAGTTTCAGAAGAGATGGCCATAGCGGCTGCGCTGAAAATGGAAGGCCGTGATATTCGCGCAACGAGACTACTGCTCGATCTACTTGACTTCCAGTAGAGGACGTTCTCGTCCTCTGTCTCGACGAGGCCAAAGAGTCTCCCAAAAGGTTAAGCCTGGATGACAATGTCTTGAGGACCAATCCAGTCACATCACATGAAAAGAGATGATTCCAAAATACAACCAGGAAATATGTGTTATCTGTGACCAACGACACTGAAGAAAGGGAGCTGCCCTGGTTTGAGACTATTGTAAGCTCCTGATCAAAAAGGAACATCAGCTCTAGTTTCTCCTTCAGTTAGACATGAAATATCGATCTGCATTTCCTGATATCTGGAAGGATACTCTGGTCATGGACTACCACGGTTCAGAGTTATTGAATCGGGTGCTACCAGTAATTATTGATGTATCCAAATGGCATTTCCACTACCATGTTTTCTCCTGAAACGAAATAAGTTGTGCGCATGCCCTAAGAAATAATTGAAAACAAAATATTCCCCCTATGGAAAATACTACAACTAGTATTTTTTCATCTATTGTAAGATGTTTAAAAGGCATTATATTAGTTAGAACAGAGATAAAACCAAATTCTGCGTCGTAAATATAATTATAATTGCTTTGACGGTCGAGATTTTTTGGCGTGTACACCTTCGTATCTTCTTACTAGGGACCATATATAATCTCCCATCATTGCAGTCTTTCAGTCCTTGATATCGTCTTTTCTTTGTTGCAATGTCTTGATGAAATGATCCACAATGATCCTCACTGGCATGACCCAAGTTTTTGGAAAAAAAATCTAGGTAAGAGGTAAAAAATGAACCTCCAATGGCATACTACAACTCCATTCAAATTTTTTTAAATAATTTCTACTACCAATGGTTAGGATTTTTGTGATTCCCGAAGAGTTTCTATACTAGGTGACGAAATGCTCATGAAGCTTTATCATCGTCTTTTCCAGTTTCTCCAACTTCAACATTGCGTTTACTTGGTGCTTAACAAAAACGCCACCCATGATGTTAGCATAATATAGCTCTGGAAACATACGACAAATTTCTTGAGAAGCATTTCTTCCAAAATCTGAAGCCTTCAGAAAGTATTTTACCAATCCGAGTTTGATATGAAGAGGATGTAGTGAGATATTGTTAGAAACTACTATCGCCTATTTAAGAACATGAAGCATCATTGGGTACAATTCCACCCGTGGGAGACAATGTACTCTCTCGTGATGGTCATCAACAGCTCTGGTATCCTATAAGCAATTGAAAAATGATTTATTTAAATGCCCCCCATGAAAGCTAGGCCAGAAGACACGCAAATCAAAATAACTATGGGCAACCCCCTTTACTTCAGCTTATTTTTTTTACAAGATTTTCAAAATTATTGTAATTTTTATTCTGTATGCAGTGTGTCAAAAGGAAAGATGAATATTTATGTCCATAATGGAGCAACACCTACTGTCCATTTTTTAATATAACAACCACACACATACAGGGAGACCCGAAAAAAATCGGGCCCAAAATTTTGATTGGCGTCATCTCTTGAATTTTGTCGTCATAAAAAGAGACTGCAGCTATTACTAGCTTATTTTGATCACAAAATCATATTAAAAAATGATAGTTATTGAACTCTTCTATATTCTAGAGCATGTGCTTGAGATGACCACCTTTCAGTTCCGTGCATTTCTTGATTCGCAACATAAAGTTGTTGAAGACATCCTTACAAACAAGCCGAGAATCGCTCAAATTTCCTCCCTGATGGTTCCCTTCACTTCAGTGACGGTTCTGGGTCTCCCTGCATACACTCACTCTTTCAGATAGCACAAAAAAAAAAGAAATCCGGGGCTAAGATCATAGCTGTGGGATGACAACTCAAAATCAGACTTGAAACTGATTACGCAGCATCCAAAGTTCTTTTTCAGCCGGTTTCAAGAAATTTTAGAGGTGTGAGAGCTTGTTTTATCTTTATATTGTTTACTAGCGCTTTCTTGCATGTCTCACGCAATGCGCTAAAAGACTGAGTTCGCTTACGTGCCGAGTGTTTATGACTGTTGAACTGGCTCTCGTATTTTCTTCACCAGCTCAGTCGTACGCTTCTTACGATATCATGAGTGGTTTGGACGATTTTCAATCGCTGCATTGAAGTTTTCCACAGTTCTATACAGTTCAAAGCGGTCCAACCATTACTGAATTCTGCTTTTGGAGAAGGTATTTCCGCATTCGAAGTGATGCACGTAAGTTTCCTGGATTTTCTTGACTGAGCCCGTCATGTATTAACATTTTACGCACTACATTTTTGCTCATGCTTTCATTGAGGTCTTGTTGTGTTTGCAAATATTGCTTCTGTCATGTCCTGAAAAATAAATGTGATCAGTGAATAAGTGTACAAAATATCACAAAAAATGCTCACGGGCTCGTTGTTTTTGGGTCACCCTGTAGTCAAATGTGTCTGCAGAATTTTCACATACTCCAAGAGTCATTCTGAAAATAGTAGATATTAGTAATTGATCTGATAGATAAAACTAAGCATACATTTAGGTTTTGAACATTATAGCAATACCAAAAATATAATACTATTGAGAAACGATGTGTTTTTAACGGATGATGATGTGGAAAAGATCGTTCGATTTTTGAATCTGCTGACAAAATGGATTTATGAACTATAAAAACGTACAATAAATAACTTGTTCAACTGTTATGTCTTGTAATTAGACAACAAATAACACTTCTTTGAACATTAAGGAAAATGAGAAAATCAATCAATGCAATTTAAAAATGCTTACTGTTTGCATAGGGCATTATTATTTCAAAAAAATCCTTTAACATTGAAACCTCAAACAGAATAAGCTTGATAACAGCGATAAGTGTTATAAATTTGTCAGAATAAAGTCCAACAAGCAATTTTGAAACAATGATTCAGTTATGAAACTGTAATAATTTGTCTATAATTTTATTATTTTAACGTAAAAATTAAATTTTGATATGAACCCGTGGAACAACTTATTTTACGGTTCCTATCGTACTGCATTCATTTTGACGCATAAATTTGCGTAGATGAGTATCTGTATCCAATTTATGTGATCAAGCTGGTTGATGTGTATTTTCTATTTTCATTGAATTCAAGTGTAATGTTTAAACGTTTTCCTGAATCACTCAAAAAATACCAGGGTTCCTAGAAAAATTTATAATTTTGTCAAAAAAAAAAAAATTTCTATAGGAGAGCAAACAGTGACATTTTTAAATCAGAACTATCTGCAAGATAGCGAATCAAAATTATAGTTTCTACTATAGTTAGTTTATTGGGAACAGGACTGAAATTCTGGGTTTGGGGATTGGCTTTGTGAATATCCGGAACATAATCCGTTGGAAAATTTGTCGAAATAACTTATGTGAAGACGATAAAAAAGTAACTTAAACAAATTCTAACAAATCATGCAAATAAAATAAATGGTAAAAAATCATAAAAAACACCAGCCGTAATTTTGTAGGTCACTTACAATGTATGTGCAAATGCGTCTTAAATTTGTACGTTTCACGGTCGTAAGTTTTTGTTTCTATTTAACACGACATAACAGTATTATGATAGCTACGGTGAATTTATAGCTCAATTCTTTATCGGTAGGAAACTCTCATAATACAAAGCTCATTTCCACATGCGTAAGTGCGTCTTACGAGTTTGCTATCATTAGACTCCATGTTTTTCATAAATTATTATTCAAAAATAATTTTATTTTATTGAAACTGACGCTAAATAGATGTTATTTTGAAGAAAGTTGAAAAGTTTGTAAATTCAGTATTTAATGAAAGCTCTTGTAGAGCAGCTTCTGGGAATCTACTTCAGTGAGGAACTGAAGACTGAGAGACTCGAAGAAGCAAGGTGAAATTGATTTATGAGCTTTTCATTAAACTTGGCTATAAGTTCGAACTATTGCCGCTCGTGGCTAGTAACTAAAGTTTCAGGGCTTTGTTTAACTGAAAGTTTTTTATCTGGAATTGTTTCCCGCTTGGAAGTCAATGAGAAAGCCTCTCCAAAAATAAACCGCTGTTATGCATGTCAGTAACAGGATTCAGCAAAATCAAAATTATTCTATGATAATTTAAAGTACAATTTTCCAAACGTAAAAACATCATGTATATAAACTTCATGTTAAGAATAGTTTAATATTGTTCACAGCATACATTGTTTTGAAAGAGTTTTAGATAAATTTGTTAGATTTCTTCACTACTAAAGACACCGGATATATACATTCCAGTAGCTTTTCATGAAGGGAATCTTGGTTCATGGGTGATATTCATAGTTTTCATGTTAAATTAAATTCGACTCTGAACGTTATTATTAGACTATCGTAAAAGACAACATTTCCAGTAACTGATGACATGCCCACTCAACGTTATTTATACACCTATCCCAAAACCAAAGACAAAGAGTTGATGCCGCTATATGATTGCGTAAACTTCTTTGTGGAAGTGTGCGTGTAATAATGGAACAATAACGTATGAATCATTAGAATGATTACGCTCTTATATAAGTCATTAAAAAAAGAATCTTCCAACCACACTCTTTATTTATCGAAAAAAGTAAATTCACTTTAAGATGCATGTCTCAGAATATTCTCATTCGGGGTAAACAAATCTATTTCATCTCAGGTAACTCAAATGGTGAGGATCATACTCACCCCTGAAAAAGAATATTTTAGTACCATGTTTAAATTAAATACATGAATGATGAATTAGGTGTATCACACTGGTACGTAATACACTTGTACATTTTACACACCACCGTTAAACTGTGGTATGTAGCAAACGAGGGTACAAAAGGTACTCTTCCTCAACTTATTGTTTCCGTGTTAAACCCTCAACAAGGAGAGAGGCTAGACACAAATATCAAGAAAAGACGTTGTAGTTTCCCCAGTGGTATGAATCATCTCCAAGTTTACAGGATGAAAGCGTGTGTGCTAATAATGGAGAAAAATTTAGAAGACTAACTAAATAGGGAGTAACTGCACACAGATAATGGGCATTTAGAATCGCCATTAAACTAAATTATTATATATGATTTGAATTTTCTTAGTTTTATAGTGTTATTTGCTATGGTATAACTTTTTTCGTATTGCATATATCGTGTAAAAAAACATGCATGTTATTCAAAAATTGTTCAGGTCTTCCCGAGCCAGCAAACTGTTTAGTACCTGCTAAACGGAAGTTAAAGTTCAAAAGATTTCAACTAGCTCTCAAGCTAAAATTATATAAGCTGAAAGCTTGATCAACAATAACTAATAACTCTAAAATAAATGAAACTGCCTCACTACATCGACATATTCTTCGATGACCCAATTTCTAATAAATTTCATAAGAGGATGCAGCATTTGGATACTGCATTCAATCGTCTGAACGGAAATGTTGTAAGTTGTTTAATTTACTATAAACTATGGTATTAGCGTAGTTACTCGTCGCAATTATTTTAATTCTCCATGAGAATATGTCGTCCTGAATTTTTCCTCAATATTTCTTCCATTATCATGATATTACATACGCAACGAACAATTTTTTTGAGTCAAAATTAGTACACGTCGCTGTCGAATAAAACTTTCATTTCAACTGTCAAAATAGAGTCTAGGAATCCCCTCAGGCCTAGTTCTCAGTATTAAGTGCAATACGTCGCTGAAACTTCCGCTAGAACTCACTGCCCTTCCTTGCCAGTGAATCCAGGGAATTGATGTAATACGAAGAAAGATTCTGGAGGTCTTTGCTCAAAAGTTAGCAAAGTTATTGCGCTTGAACAATATACTGAGATTGAGTTAAGCCTGTTTTGAAACTGGAAGCTTTTTGGGAAACTCTCCCGGACCGACGATTTGTAAAACAAGCTCAGGCTTTAGACTTCCGTACAGGTCTAGTGGAGAGATCTCAAAGTATATTTAGATCTTCGAATATAATTCGTAAAACGATGCAATTGACGCTAACTTTTTGTGCTGCAATAAATCGAAAACAAACAAGATTGAGGATTCAATTCACTGGTATACAATTATGGGGGTCTTTTGGTTTTCAGGGTACGTCACGTTTGTTATTTACTCACATGATCTTTGTGTCGTGAACAGCGTCAGTAAGTCATGAACTTCTAAATTTCCAGAGTTTTGAAGGTTCACCCGGTTTCCATCTAGGAATACAGACATTATTTCAGTTACGCGCTGGCCGTCAGACCTGGCCACTTTTTCCATGAAATTACATGTGTTGGAAAAGCCATTTTTAACTACATCCGACTAGAATTCGTAAGCTCACTTCCGCTAATCTTCTAACAGGAAATTTGCAGAGCATGTTTCCATGAAGTAAATTTTTGTTGTTACTAACATCACAAACCATTATCGTTCCAGTTAACTTCTCCGAATTTGAAATTTGCTGACAAAATTTAATTTGTATACTGATGTTCAAAATATAATGAGCAATGTATATTACAAGCACCTCGAGGCGATGGAGCAGCCCATGACGTAGCTGTCCACCTTGATCATCTTATATTGGTATACCTATGCTATAATATATATTTTTGATTACTTGAATAGTTTTCACCTAGAAAATAAACTCTATGCGATGCGAAAAATTAATATAAATTTTATTTATTCATTTAATTCTTGCTTACATCGTGACCATTATTTGATCATGGCATACTATGTCTTTTGGAAAGTTTTATAACTAAGATGCAACATGACAACTTGTATTTTCTAGGTCTAGTTTAATAACAAAGCCAAATCCTCATGGTGTAAGTTATCAGTCATCAGTTAGCTTGAGACAACGTTTGTTATTTTTCTGATTACTCCTTTACCGCTTCAGTTGCCAATATTTTAGTTAACAGATTAACGGTCAGCAAAGCAAACTCATTGGTAGCTGTGTCAACCTCTGCCAACAGGTTAGATGGGGATCCGTGAATTTTATAATAAATACTGAATAATATGAGTCACAGTTACCTTAATCACGTTGGGCACATATTAGGACTGTGGCTTAAGTAGTTTCTATTGTTGCTAGAAATTTACCAGTATGCTTAGAGAAAATACGAGTTTCATAATAGCCCGGCTTTCGAAGTCAACTGATCTCGAGACAACACGGGCTTCATATCGAGAGAAGAGTTATTGCGTAGCAGATAGAATCAACAGTAGATATCATAGAAAATGTCTACACATATTAATGAAGGTTTTAGCTATATGTTTAGTTTTTGTGCATATTTGGACAAAAAGAATAAATTCAATGCAAGTTTGAACTAAAATTATTCAAATTGTACTTAAATAACAATGGTGATGTAACTTTTGCTTCAATTAGTGATCAAATCATATTTCTTTTGCTCCAGAATTGCTGCCATGAACTATTCTTTAATATGAATAAATATTTCACGAAAATGTTTCAGACTGTTTGCAAAAATAAAGAAACAAATATGTACCACTGAAAATACTATAGCATTAGTGTCCTGTCTATACATCTTCCATGATGGCTAACGTTAACATGAACGCTTTTCGAATGATTGCAGAAATAAAAACCCAAATAGATGCAGATTGTTGTTTTTAGTAATATCCGGTATATTTCAGCGTTGACGCTCGTTTTGTCAAAATAACTGTTGCATCGTCGCACTCTTCTCGTAATAATAATGTTTGATTATTTTTCAACCTAATTTATAGGTTATAATGTGGGATTTCAAGTTTCAATGTCAGAATCCACGGTTTTATTTCCTGGAGCCTAACATAAACATGTCTTTCTCGAAAGCATTTACCTCTACACTTCTGCTTTGGGAGGCTGAAAGTTGAAAATTTCTGGTAATTAATTTGAATGGCCATTGGAATGCGTACTTGGATTTCTAAGAGAATAATTTGTGAGTTGCTTAGTTATCTGGTTGGAGATACAGACACACATTGAAGTGGTTGACGGCTAAGCCGGTGTCGGATGTATGGTGTTCACTAGCTTATACGTATGGCAAGAATTATGAAACGAAAAACAATGAATAAACAAATGACATCTGGAATCCACTTCAATGATTGTTAATATAAACTGTAAATTTTATTATGCCATTTCCTCGTGATGATGAAATGCCTCCGTTCCGTCTATGTCGTTATGAAAAAAAAAATTATATTGCGATATGCACGTGGTTCGAACACGAGCTTCCTCGTGGAACGTTCTTAGAATGAAAACGTCTCCTTGATCGGCATTATTGAATTTCACTAGCGTAGTTGCGTGCATCGGGAAAGAGTACAAACTTCTTGCTATTAGACACTGAAATACTTACAAATAACTCTCTATAGTTAGCCGTAGACACTACATTTTCTGTCGTTTGGAGAACAACTTACAGCTGCATACGTAACCTTTCCCCATAGTGATCGACCCATCCAAGTGAGTGTCTATGAGAACTTTTTGTATATGAATGGTTGAAAATTATTGTTTTCATATCTACATTTGTGAACCATGTATATTTTAGCTTCAACAAAGTATGACCAATCTAAATAATTTCAAAAAAGGAATTTCATCTGCTTCAACATTTCAAGATATATTGACAACAATAATTATCTAACGAGTACGTTTTTTTAATTTGCCAA
Organism: Trinorchestia longiramus; assembly: GCA_006783055.1. Taxonomy (NCBI): domain Eukaryota; kingdom Metazoa; phylum Arthropoda; class Malacostraca; order Amphipoda; family Talitridae; genus Trinorchestia; species Trinorchestia longiramus. The sequence goes on from VCRD01000024.1 coordinate 360,253, forward strand.
CAATAGAGCTATATTGAATGGGAACGTTAAAGAAACTCAGTGAGAAGAAACATAAGGTCGAACTCCAATATAGTTAGATTCATTAGAATGGCAGGACAATAAAAACATTTAATTTGATTCATAAGTTATTAAATGTCATTAATTTTGGTGCGAGAAAAGTGAACATGTCCAAAAAAAGTATGCAAAATGCAATAAATCACCACCATATAAATTAGAATCAATTTTTTTAAATATGCTACCAAACAGATAAAAAAGATTATATATATATATATATATATATATATATATATATAAATATATATGTATATATATATATATATATATATATGTGTATATTCGATCCAGTGTCTGTGGTAATATTTAGAGGAACTACTATATTTTAACTGGTTAAAGGAAAACAAAACGTCTTAATTGCATACGCCAATAATATTGACACGTTCCTCAGATTTCTATAATAAGGTATATTTTAATAATTCTATGTAGATAATGGATACCTGACAGTAGGTTCGATGTAAAGAAAGTCAAGTGGTAGCTTCATGAGATCGAATTTTTTGGGCTCCTTTTTTGTAAGTGAATTCTGGAGCATCTCTGCACATAGACCAACAGTAATTTGAGGGCATAGCTTCATTTCAACGGTAATGTTTTGAAAGCTTCGTTCCATTACAGATCCCGTAGCTTTGTTCCATTAGATAAATAACCTGGTGGAATTTTTTCCGTGTTTATCACTGACACGTAAAACTAGGGCAAATATTATAGGTGGGAGTGAAGAGAATAAATTTGATGGACATACAGCATCCCTGTTTGTGATATTTTTCCATGAGTACTGTCACCAGCTGAGTGTAGTTTTTATCTTCTACGTTCCCTCAAAATCCATGATTAACTCCATATAAGGCTTCCCAAGCTTCCTATTCTTTCCAATCCAAAACTCAGTCAAAAGCAAGATACCTTATAGATTGTCGAGTTTGTAGCCCAATAAAAATGCCCTCCGTATATTTTGCATTAACCAATCCAGGAAATTTCTCCTCTAAGTATTTACCAAAAAAAAGAAATTTTTTTTAACAGACCTATGAAGGTATGAAAGAAAACTATTTTGGGGTCAACGAGAAGGTCGGTAACGAAATTGTTTTTTTATATAGTAAATATTTCTTGCAGGCAGGTCTCCTTGAATGCATTGCGCTTTCTAAGGCCTACTGTCACACGTATATAAACTGTAGCAGTACTTAGTGTACCTTAGTTGAGTTTCTTAGATAACAGCAATGCCTATGAGATCAACACAGATTTTCCACTAGTTTTCAGTTCAGTATACTCGATTAAGTTGAAGAGAGCTGTCATATTTTCATAAGTTTTCTTCATGTAAACTACATGACCATAAGGAATATAAAAAAGTCAGTTACCGTTGTGAAATAATGCAGCTTCCAAATTAAACTTAATTAAGCTGTTTCTTCATTGATATTCTTGTTTCTAAAGGTGACTCGTGCAGAGGTAGTGGACATCTGTATGGCTTGTAAGCTCTGTAGTGATCTCGTTATTATCACTCTTCAGTCCCAACCCTCAGACATCTTTTATCTCCAAGCAGGCATTGAATATCTTTTTGTTGTGTCTTACTTGGAGTGAGTGCCTGAGGAAGTAAGGGACCGTCGAGGAGCCCAATAGGAAAAAAGACAATTAAAGGCAGGATGAGTTTAATACATTGTACTTATGCATTTGAATATTATATTAGTTATTATTTTTTCGTTGCGCACGGCCCGTCGTCGAGTATGGGACGAGTATAGTTGGAGTGCGTAGTTCTTGTTAATGCGTGGGTTGTTTGAGCCTCATTCTGTTCGCAGACAGGATGGCTGGTTTCTGCTTTCTTTGCTCTGCTGTTGGTTGTGAGTTGAGTTGTTCAGGTGAAGAGAGCTGTTGGTGGAGATGTTGACTTTGGAAGTGCTTGGTAGAGAGTCCGTGTGTGGCGAGCGTTGTAGCCCCATAATATAGGGCGGTTGGCTGGGTACTGCTGCCTGAGCGTGACCGTTCATTGGTTAATAACAGCTAGCCTCTTGCGGGATTCACTTCTTCTGTCCCGCTTGCTCACTGGTCGATGACAGCTAGCCTCGTCGTGAGGCTCGCTTGTCGTGGAGCTATGCGATTCTCTACAGCTCCCTCTAAGCCAGTGGTTCCCAACCTTTTTCAGCTTGTTACCCAATTTAGCATGCCACATTAAGCATGTTACCCCTTTCACAAAATTTTGTCAACATTGATATATATGGCTAAACTAAAACACTAGAAATAATTTCTTTTATTTATTGTATTAGTACATTTTGTATCTCTAATGACTTACCAAAGATGTCAAGAGCATCAGTGAGATGGTTGGAGTTGCATATTTGAAGCAAGTTGAGGAATTCTTGGCTTCGTGGTTGAAAGTGCCAGCCTGGCATCGTTTGCAACATTCAAACGAGTCCTCTTTTTTGTTTTCATGCCCAGCACAGTTGAGAACCCCTTCTCGCACAGATACGTTGTTGAGAATGATACGAACAACTTCAAGGCTCTCTTGGACAGAGTTGGCGAGTCGGCTAGTCGTGAAATCCAAAAGGAATCTGCATTTTGGTTTTGCAATTCGATTTTCAAGGCTTCATTGGCTCGCATTGTGATCCACTCCTCCTTTGCAGGGAAATCATCATCATGAATGGCCTCATCAGGTACAGAGAAGGGATGAATGATCCACTGAAGACTGGCTGTTTCTTGGTCACTCTCTGGAAAGTAGTGATGCATGCTTGTTTCAAGCCCCTTCAAATGGTCGCTCATCTCTTTGTTGATGGTCTGTAGAAGAGATCCAGTATCGTGACTATTCTCCTCAATAAACTGGTCTAGGGTGGGGAACTGGGCGATCACTCCTTTCTCCAAGCGCCGAATCCATAGTCTCAGTTTCCCCAGAAATGCAGCCACAGTGTGATGGGCATCAATGACAGTCGTGTTTCGGCCCTGGAGTTGCAGATTACCACTGTTCAGCTGCGCAAATATGTCAGCCAAGTAATAAAGTCGAGCAAGCCACTCATTATCAGTGAACTTGGTAGCAAAAGGAGATCTTTTTTGTTCCAGGAATTCTTGAATAGCCTTTCGGAGCTCAATGACACGATGTATAACCTTGCCTCGTGACAACCAGCGAACATCGGTGTGGTAGAGCAGAACTTCATACTTTTTTCCCATTTCCTTGCACAGCTCCTTGAATATGCGCGAATTCACATCCCTGGACTTGATGAAGTTG
>VCRD01000024.1:363640-392565 GCA_006783055.1 Trinorchestia longiramus
TGTTGGTGGAGATGTTGACTTGGGAAGTGCTTGGTAGAGAGTCCGTGTGTGGCGAGCGTTATAGCCCCATAATATAGGGCGGTTGGCTGGGCACTGCTGCCTGAGCGTGACCGTTCATTGGTTAATAACAGCTAGCCTCTTGCGGGATTCACTTCTTCTGTCCCGCTTGCTCACTGGTCGATGACAGCTAGCCTCGTCGTGAGGCTCGCTTGTCGTGGAGCTATGCGATTCACTACAGCTCCCTCTAAGCCATCAGAAGTGTAAGAATCATAGATTTTTTCATATATCAATCAGTCTCGTATTATAACTGCCTAAAAGTTGCAACACATGTGTAAAGTCTATGACTTATCCCGGCCCCAAAACTCCATGACGAAATAATGCTGATAGGCGGTTTTCAGATGGGGCATCAGATTGCGTTTCTCTGACGAAAATGTTATTTCACCATGTTTGTTACAGAAAATATTCAATAGATTTACTCATTTTATTGGCATTTTTATGTAACAACTTTTTCTCTCCCAAACCACTCTAACAACAGAAATTCTGATGAGAAAACCTTAAACAATAAGAACCTCACAGTCAAAGCAACAGGTTTAATTTTATAACCTACTAACACCTGGAAAACGTTCTGTTATGTCAGCTGAGAGGTGGGACAACTTGCAACAACAATATTTCTTGCATACTAAAAAAACAAAACATAATGTCACTATATCTCCCAAGAAAGAGCTTCTAAGTCATTTTATGGTGATTTTTTTATAATTATACCAGACCCATAAGAAAACGCCAATTTTGAGCCTAAAATGTTTTCATTATTGTCAGTGCTATCAATTCTTAGCGTTACAATATTCTTAGCCTATCTAGACTAAATCGTGCAATTTGATTAAGATTTTCTGAGTAAAATATCGATTAAGCATGATTCTGAGCTCATTCACTGCAAGATCTACGGAGCTGTATAGTGCCGCTCGAGAGCTAACATACAAACTGAACATATAAAAATGACATTGGCGTATTCTACGAAGTTTTCAAGCTAGCTGCTTGAAGTAAAATAGTTCACTCGAGTTTTCCGCTACTGACATTAATGAACAGAGTAATAAGGTCCGTAACCAACATAGAAAATAAAATTATTGTTACTGGATCAGAACAGTTTCATCGGGCGAACATAAACAAATATAAAATCTTGACTTCAGATTATTTCATGGTAAAAATCTGGTAGATGGACTTTGCGTCTACATTATTGTGAAATGTATGTTTTTAGGATATTGTTATATATGTTTTTTCTGTAAGTACCTAGGTTAGATATATGGGATTACTAATTGTGAATTTTGATATGTATTGAGTATGGGTTAACAGTTCCAATCTTAACGACCAGACTTTGTAATTTTACAAATTGAATGAATGCAAAATTCAACAAATTGTCGCTTACATTTCATAGGGATTTGAGTGACAGAGAAATCCTGACTGCCACTAGCTGAGATAGGTGTAAATTCATGTTTGAAGTTAAGTTAATTGAAGAACATGACGCATTGCAAATTTTGACAGTCCGACAAAGCTGGAGTAATGGGAAGATAAAAAAGGTTTTGCCAGAAAATTTGATAGTAATTACAAAATTTTGTGACATATAGGTACGGAAAAAAATAAATACGTTCACAACATACGTTCACTAGGAATACGTTTACAGCACAGTTACATTTTTCACGACGTTAGCACCGGCATGACGTCTGAGACGTCAAGGTTTTCAGAGAGATGCTTTGGTATCAAAAATATCATGACGCACATGCGACGAGAATCGCATACATGTAGTAGCAAAAACAGTGTTTATTTACGACGAATGTTGGTTAAAACAGGATTATAATAATAATAAGAATAGTTTCACGACAAATGCTCGATAACTAATCGGGAGGTGCGTAACCCGATAGAAGAAAGAGTGGTTTATATATGTATTGCATGCCAGAAACACAGGAGTGAGAGCAAAATCCTTCATCCAGTTCTTGAAATACATCATGCCATGGTACACAATGGGCCAGTGTCGTTAACACACAATCTGATCTTCATGTATGATGATAGTCTACTTTGAGCTTGGAAGACATGAAACATAGCACGATCTAAGCTCCATATGAGCTGGATGATCAACTCAACTTCATCTTCCCCTAAATGGAATCCTTGTAAATGAAGTGAAGTACGCTTATGCAACAATTAATTATTATTAATTTCAATTTTTCTATTATCCGTTCAAAACTTTGTAACCTCACCCATCGAAAAAATTGTTTCCTAAGAGTCTCACTAAGGTGTTTGTATGAAAAGTTATAGTGTATAGTTATTATTGTTAGGCTTTATTTTTTCTAGACGTGATCTCCTTCAGGCCCATGTTAGTACCTCTGCTAAAATTCGTATCAAATGTCTAAATCTACTTTTTCAGGCTTCTATTTAAGAGACGCAGAAATTGGGAAACGAAAATTTAAGGAACATCACAGTGTTGGCAGTTTTGAAGCATGTATAAAAAGCATTGAAAATTTTCACTCTTCAAGTAAATAAGCAAGGACTACATCCAAGCAAAATGTGCGTTTCTATACTAAAATGGATAGAAAATTCGCTCAAAATTTTTTTTTTATTATTTTACAATGGAACAGTACTGGATTCAGGTATACTCTCACTATAGTCTTCGACGCAAGAAAATTTTAGAAATAGTAGATGTATAGAAGTAACAGAAGTAGCTTTCGAGGCTGAAGGCAGAGGTTCACATCATTGTAAAACAATTCTTCTCCGTAAAAAAATTGTCTCAAGGAATTGAACGACGAACGTCAAAACAGTGAGGCAATTACAATTTTACGTTCCGTTAATTACTTTTTGCGGGAAATAAAAAGCTGGAAAAACTTGGGTTGGAGGTGAGAAAATATTGGAACATTCTGCATTTATAAAGACCTCTCTACTTCTACTATCATCGATGGAACATTTTGACATCATCCTAATTTCAAACAAAAAAAAGTTTTGCAGCAAATTTTCATCAAAAACGCAAATAAACGAATCTTCATATTCTAGTATTAACACTTAGTTTTTGCATGCCTGCTGCGTAATGCTCTTATTCTCTCCGTTGGATTTACTGTGCAAAGTATAATTTGGAAATGAATGGAGCGCAAATGAAAGTACTACACTGGTTTCACAGCGATTTAGTTGAATGCAACACATTTTTTAAGCATATTATGCTTCACTTTGAATAAACACATTCTGACTGTTCCTATGTAGAAATTGACTTAATAGTAATCTATTTTTGTGTCAAACATTGATTTCATCGTACTACCACATTTATGCAGCGTTACGTAGGCGTGTGGACAGTGTGTAGCTTTTGAAACAAAACATTTGCAAAAATTCAACACCACTGTTCATTGACTGTTGGCGGTTGAAAGTTATTTTTCGCACATGTCACTGGAAATGGTATAAAATGATCTCTAATTATTCCATATTATCAAAGGAGTTTGATTACCTGTTATCAAAATTATCTAAGAGATTAGTGCTGTTCAGCTGGGAAAAATCTGCTTTACAAAATTTCTAAGTCATCAGAATATTTGTGTCTAATGGTTTAATGTAACCAACATACAGCATTTAAAAGCTAGAGCGCTGAGCATCTTATGCTTTTGACGTCATCATATTTCTCGTTGGCCACGACCGCTTCCTAGGCGAAACAAATAGTTGGTTATGTAATCATTGTTTTTATATATTATATATACATAAAAATCCATCAACAGAAATCAAAAATGATAAATTCAATTTAAATTTGGCAGTCAAAAGGAAAGCGTTTGAGTAGTTATTTAAAAAAAGCTAGTAGTTTTTACGGTTTCATTTTAAATAATACATGAACTGACCGTAGGTTATGTACCGTGAGATATATATAGGATTAAGGAGAGAGTAAAAAAAGTTAGTAAGTTGTGAATAAAGAAACTTAGTCATTGTTTGTATTTACATCACATTATTTTCCATATGACATTATAATGTGCGTATGTACATTACATCCTACGTACATACATTCACGGGTATCAATAAATGTTAATTACATTCACACTCCCACATCGATAAGAAGGGTGGATGAAAGCTACTTGTGTCATTCACTTTGAGGTCGAAAAACTGGTCAGTAGACTCACTGTTTGAGCTTTTGGTAGAGATCCAGCGATTCCCGATAAAACCCAGCTGCGTTCGTTAGTTTTTCTTTAAACATAATCCCTATAATGATTGGGGTTCTATGCACAAAATCCGATACCACGACGGGACAAAGTCATATAGAAAAGAATATCATGAGGCAATAAAAACGAGCCGTTTGGTCCATTCTTGGTTTGCTGCTCAAGTTCCATGCTGCCTAAAGTAAAGGTATCATTCATACTCGTACGTGTATATCACCCAGGTCATTTTAGTCATGTACACGCACTTTACTCACGCACAGACAATTCAGCCACACAGAAGCACTGCCCTCATGCAAAGACCCTAGGAGTTAGGAACATAAAATCAGTACGTTGTAATACTGGGGAAGCTCCCAATTCAATATTTGTAAAGACGAATATTTGGTGAATGAGTTCACAGTGCCTGCAGGAGCGATGCTTTCTGGAATCTATTTCCAAGTTTTGGCAATTTTGAGTGGAAAAAAATTTAAATTGCGGAATGTCTTGAAGTTTCTTATTATGAGTATTTGACTATTGTTTATGGTTTGAACGTTATCGTCTGTACCGAAAAGCCCATGTAGGGTAACGTCGTCAAGGCTGTTGACACAATATATACGTCTCAATGAGTTCTTCTTGCAGTCTTCTTTGTTCAAGAGAGATGAGCTCAAGCTGTGGAAGACGCCTTCAGGACTTAAGATTGCAGGGTTCAAGTATTATTTTCGTTCCTTCGTGAATTTCTCTTTACAATGTTTGAATTTACACTTCTTTGTAACTGAATTTTCTTCCTTTTGTGAATATTCTTTGTAAGAAAGGAGACCAGAGTTCCACTGCATATTCCAGACGGGCCCAAATAAGGGCTTTAAAGAGCGGTAATATTATGTTCTTTGATTTGTACTTGAAGATTCTTGCAGTGAAACCAACGATCCTGCTCCCGTTCATGACTCTTTACCCCACTTCTTTGCGATGCTTGAAACTTTAAGTGATAATGATACCAAGTGATAATGAAACTAATGATTCATGTGCGGTACCAGTCTTTGTTAGGGCTATACTCCTAACTGGAAATTCTCATTTTCTTGAGTTGTCAGACACAAACCCTTTCAGTTTGTACACATATAAACCATTCTTAGTTAACTTCCTACCCGTCACATATTGTTGAAGCTTATCTACGTATAACAATCTTTCCTGTCATCTTCTCCATGATCATTTTTCGCCCTAGGTGCACGGAATTCATTCTATTTACATAGGCAATTGAGCGCAACATCGAACAATTATTGAAACTATTCGAACTTTTTCAATACACTTCCACTCTTTCAATCTTCATATTTTACGGTATAAGAGAGCATCATTTCACCCACAATAATGAAACACTTCATACTAAACACATTCATTCTTCTTATCATTGAATCCACTGACAGAGTATCCGTAGTATATGTATTATGCATTAATGCATTCAAACAAACATCTGAATTGTTGATAATTTTTTCAAACACACAAGTGTTGTGCAGCTTTTTTAGCCCCTCATCACGACACTCCTACCCTGGAGTCTTGTCTTGTCCAGTAATCTTCTCCTTCACCTTTTTATATGCAATGATACACGACTCCAATTACACACAAATATTCTCTTAAGGGGACCAGGCGGGTTTATTGCTAATTTGTTTATCATTAATCGTAAAGCTATATAACTTTGTACAAATGTAGAAAAGAAAAACAAATATTTTTTCATGGACATTTTTTGATTTGACGCATAAAAACCGAGTTACAAAAAGAAAACGAGAATTTTTAGGAAAAATTTCCGTAGACTATTCCTCCTCCAAAACTTGACGTAGAGATTCGTGTGAGAGCTCTTTAGAAAGAGCTAAAAGCCCTCTATAGCATAACGGAGAGACATTTTTTAATTGTGTTTTGTTTCATAAATATTTACCTTTCAAAAAATCTTTGATTTTCAATTTTTTGCATTTTTTTACTTTCATTGGCTATATCTTTTGATCTAATTATAATATTTTAAAAGTTTTTACGTTTATCTCTAGAAAGCTCTCTGCTCTTTCTAAAGAACCTTCTTACAACTCTCTACGAGGGACACAGGGACACTACCTCAGATGTAGCCATGACCTAATAGGTTTTTTTTAACATCAGGAACTATATCCTGTTACTACATACATCCTACAGCAGGATACAAAAAACACAAAAATGGTTACAAATTAAGATTATCGAAGTATTGAAGACATTATGGTTAAACCATATTCATAACCAACAACACAGTAGTTGCAAGTTATGGTGAAATAAGAATACAGTATATATTGAAGTACAATCTGAACTCTTGAACACTATCGTGAACCGTAAATATATGAGATTCTTAATTAATTGAAACGTAATACAATACGTTCACAGAATATGTTCTCAATTATGGATAAATTTCCTTTGACAATAATATTCTAACAGACTACTAAATTATAATATCCACACCGAGTGCGGAAATGACAGCACGTAGGTAATTTCCGGAATAGACAGAAAAATATACAGTATGATACTAATATTCACAGCTTTACGTCACTACAACAACATTGAAAAATGTTCTAAACTGAACATCTGAGAGGCCAGACAATCATTTCTGCTATTGAATCTGGTACAAAAGATCCAATCATCCTTCGGTTCAAGACGAGAATCAGTTACTCCCAAATCATACGTACACATTTAAGTGATTGAGGTTATCCGTCAGACTGGCAAAACGCACAAATATAGTCAATTCAGAGAAATAATAGTCCACGACTCGGTGTCACAAACCATGGTTGTTTTTTCTAGATTCAAAGGGATATAAAAAAAGGTCAATTTACTTGACACTATAATTTTATGACCAGAAGCACAGCACCGATTTACTTATTTCTTTACACCATCGCTAAAACGAAAATAGCCCGATTGTCAAAGAAATGTACCGTTCTGAGTTCAGTTTGACCCCACAAGTTATAAAAACAAGCGGAGATCTTCCTGTGGCTATCACAGCTCTCTAAACAATGATGGACTGTGCATTTTGACGTCTCGTAACAATCATACTCTCTACTGAACATGAGGAACGCGAAACTCGGTCGTTCTGATGGTTCACAACTTGCTGAATGGCAAATTTTTTCTCATCTGTGAACACCAAGTTTGGGAGCGTGCCTTGAGTTATCTCATTAAGGATGTGATGACTTCTTTCAGCCCTCATTCTCTCATGATGTTCAGTAAGCTCATGATGTTTCATCATTTTGTGAGGTTTCTTTCCCAGATTCTCCTTTAACACTCGATACATTGAAGTTTTGCTAACACCAACTTCTGCAGCCAGTTCTCCATGGGATCGACGTTGGTTTCCACGCAACTTCTCCCGCGTGTTTTTGATAATTTTTTTGGTCCAAACACTTCGTTTCCAGCCTTGTCTTGGTTTATCAGAGGTTTTATCAGTCTCCTTAAACTTTTTAACAGTTTTTGAAACAGTTCAATTGTTCATTTTTAACTTTTTTGTAATTGATCCGTTACTCATGTATTCTTTATGGAGATTGATAACGATATTCCGATCCACAGCCATTATATAAAGTATGAATTTAAAATTTTGACACTTGAAATAGAAAGATTATTTTACTACCTTCAAAATAATATAAGATTTAAATAACTATACATTAATTTTAAGTGATTTATTTAATAAGCAAAACTGGTGGCCTTAATTCTTAAACACTCTGTACATATGTGTGTACAGGGTGTTTTCACCTTGTACACATTCACCCCCAAATTTAGGTACTGATTCATCGTTATGTTGTGTATTTTTGCAAACCCGTGTGTCTCCATTCAAGAATATTTATTTGGCACTCAGTGCGCAATGGTCTGGAAAAATTGTGATCGAACTAATCTCGTTCTTATTGCATGTTCATTTATTTCATATATAATTTTCTTTAAAATTTTCTTTATCGAAATGTTCGAGCATACCTAATGAAATAAATACATTTAAGTTATCTTACGAATAATGGGACTGACAACAATGAGCGAATCTTCAACGGGCTGATACATTTCCCCAGTACATCGTTTATCTTTTTATTATTTTGTGCTAAGACACACTGTGCATTGTGTTGAACCTACTTACAAACATTCTCCACATCCCAAAATGAAATCTACTGTGGAACGAGTACAATTATTTTGAGTTGATTTTAGGTTCCCTAATTTATAGACATGGTAATAAATAATCTCGTTAAGTGTTTTGTAAATGTACTTTGACAAGTCTCGTGGTCAGTTATGTATTTTACGCTATTTTTGGTTCTAAACTAAAAGTATTAGAGTCATACATGGCTAAGCTCACAGTGTCTGCTCAAATTTTTTCCTATGCATAATAAGTTTTAGTCAAAAAAATGTTTTGTATAAATAGTTTTCCATTGAGATTCACTGAATCTTTCATTAGCAATTTCATGAATTTAAAACTTCATAGCAGTCCTTGTTTAAACACAGTTCTTAAGAATGTGTTGTAAGTTGGTTTGTCTTTCTTTGGATCCCCGGCAGAATAATTAAAAAAAAATAGGCTGCCCATTTTATCTGTATACTGCACCCAGATGTAATTTAAAACGGATCTGGTCAATAAATATAATATACGATCAACTGAAAAGATGAGCTTCCTAAAAGTATGCCTTTTTCTATCAATAATCAGCATGATTGAGCTCATAGCACGTCTAAATATAAAGGTTCTACTTTTAGATGACTCGCTACTGGTGTGGACGTGCCCTTAGGAAGAAGTTTTCGTAAAAAAACACCTCTTTTTAACCTTTTTCATTCTGACATACCAACTTGGAGAGAAAATCATGCCCTTTCTTCAAAATGAAAGAATATGAAAACAATCTCTACGGCTTTTATTTCTTTAGGTCTACGTATTATAAAATCTTTACTAATTTATGACCAAAAGCTATTTTAATTAAATGAGACGCACTCCGCTTACTACTAGCAAATTATTTATGTGAATCATTCATATGTGTTGTAATGTTTTTTTAGTTTACTGATTTTTTATAAAACATATGATATTTTCAGATCTTGAAATTTTTTCTAAAAATCGAAACGTTCATTAATTTAAAAAGTTTTTTAGTTCATTTAAAAAATTCTAGGCAATAAAATGCTGAGGTTGCAAGCAGCTTTCCTAACTCTTATTTGTTTTAGTATAATTGAGCAAAAAGCCAAACATCAAAGTATCTAACCCCTGTTTATTACTTGTACTAATCTTTTCCAGTAAAGAATATGAAACTTATCTCTGTGATAGCATGACATTTATCATCAAACAATAATTCATGATACAGAAGCCATAGCATTGATTGTATCACATAACCTTAACTTCTGAAGGAGATCAATGGTAATTGATTTTTTTCATTGTTTTGCAACAGAGTAATTTGAATTGTTTCCGTGTTCTTCAAAATCAAAAGAGCATTGCAGGCTACTTTCATAATAGCTAATTGAACAGAATATAAAGTAACACCACACGTCATCACTCACAGATGAATCTTATACGTTGTCAGTAATCAACAACAAGCCATACTGTTAATTTGAGATTCTGGTCTGTTACATTTGCATGTAAATATCTGCTACTTTCGGAAACTCTTTTGAAGTGGAAAGCTTTTGTCTTGTGCTAAAATGCCCATTGATTTCTATTACACAAGAGCGAATACGTGATACTGGAAAACTCCGGGGAATATTGAAGGAGCACCAGCTCTGAAAAGGGTTTGGTTTTGTGTTTATTTACTCCAGAGAAAGCCTCTCAAAAGGCAGCTGGGAACTATTAAACAAATTTATTTAGTCCCTCGCTTATACTTTAGCTAGTCAACACATCAATCACGATCTAGAAAGCTTATTTCTGAATTTGCTTGGTTTTCTGATTTCCTAGAAGATCAACAAACTTTATACTTTATTCCGAGCCATACTACAGTTATTAACGAAATTATTCATATCCCCAACAAAGTTCAATACTTCTCGTTATTTCTAAAAATTTATTGCTCGCACGGGCCCAAACTCTTTTCAAGCTATTTGGTTAACAAAAAAGAATTGAAAACTCAGTTTTCAATAGAACAAATTCATTCAATATATTTAACATGAATATTATACCAGACCTATTTAAGATACATTTTCGTACAATGAAAAATTTCTGTTTAAAGATATTGATGCATGTAATTATGAAAAATTCACATTTTTTATCTACATACAGGGTATTGTAGAATATTTGTTTAGAATATTTGTAGAATATTTGTTTAACAAAATATTCTGAAAGTTCCAGTAATGAACACAACGTATTGCAATAAGCATCATCATTAACATTCTATGAGTGCAGAAAGGTTACTACAAAAGAGTTCAGCGCTGATTTGAGGCAATGTATTATTGATTCTCGACAGTACATTAATAGTTACGAAACCATTTTCAACGCTTAGATATCCCGTGATCTACTGTATATGTAATATGTTATCAATAACTGTAAAGCGTTTGAGCGTGAAAGACTGTTGAAATGGTCACTAAGAACTGCGTGCGAATAATGTGGAGAGCTTAATTAGTAACCTCAAAAATTCTGTTGAAAAATATCGATAAGGCTAGGATGCTCAATGTATCAGCGTAATTATCCGAACAATTAGAAGTTTTTTAAATAGCATTGACGTACATGGACATAAACCACGACAAATGCTTTTTCACCATCTAACTCGTCTCTCAGTACACTTAAAATTTGCAAACACTTCTTTTTTGGACAAAAAAATTGGTGCTGGGAACGAGTAGTAAAGAGTGATGAAAGAAAAATTGAGTTATTTGGAAATAATGATCTAAACAAGATTTGATATCAGAGAGGTGAGTCTTTTCTACCCACGAATACAGCGCCAGCAGTTAAACGTGATGGTCGTTGCATGAGCTTGGGGGCCGTTTCGGCACACAAAACTGACAATTTAATTACAGGGAGGTTATTTAATTGAAAAGATGTATTGAAATATGATGACTACATCAAGATGCTGAATGAAAATCTCAAGTGAAGTGATCAAAATCTTTGGACTCAGACAGCGTTTTAATTTTAGCACGAAAATTACCTCGAACACTAATTTAAATCTGTGACTGCATAGCTGCAGGAAAATAAAATTACCGTTTTGCTGTGACCTTTGATGAGTCCTGACACTTGAATTCAGTTGAATATCTGTGGAGAGATTTGAAAGTCTGAATACATAATCAGAATGCGAAAAACTTTCATGAATTAGAAGAGTGAAACTAATCCTAAACCTGTTCAAATTTGATCGAAAATTATCAAAAATGTTTCACAGAAGTTTTCAAGATGATAGGTCATGCTATAGTCAATCAATGTTCAGATTATGTTTCTTTGTTTTAAATGTAAGAATCTATTCATAAATTCATTTTTTACTTGATATTCTTGTTGAAATTGTCAAAATAAATCTGCCGTTCGGAAAACAGAGTTTTAAATCCTTTTTCCTTTACTTAATAGTACAGAAAGTGTTTAAAATCTTGAGGGTATTAAATTCTAACACATTACTGTATACATTGAATATTGTTGGGATAACGAATAATTTCGTCGCTAACTTTGTCCTATAGTTTCAGGTTGGTACCTTCACATCGCACGCAATTAAACATCAACTAAAGAGACCTCTATATTCAGTAATGGGATTTTTATTCATAGTCTAAGAAAGTTTCACTGATAAATTTGATGCTTAAAGTAGGAAATGTGTGTCTGGAATGTTTTTTGAAAATAATATATCTGATTCGAATGATATCCTGCAAAATAATGTCTAAAATGCAGACACTGAAAAGGTTTTCTATACCCTGCTAGAAAGAGCATTTTATTACTATATATCAGGAAATAGAACACAAACATTTTTCATTTTAATTTTACTGTCGAGTGACAATAATTTTATAGACAATAATAATACGCATTAGAGTTTTACGATGTATATATATATATATATATATATATATCATGTATATATATATATATAATCACAACGTTGAAACAAATGTCTGTGGTAAGGCTCACATGAAAATCTGCTACTCATCAAATAGGCATCTATGTATCCAAAATATGAAAAGGATCGAGACTATAGATAATGATATTTGTACATTATGATCGAACCAGTATAAGGCATTTCCAAGTGTTGTTCAGGGTACATCGGAACTGTTTCTAAACATCAATGAAGCAAATTCCAATGTTAGCCCTTCTCCTTCTGTATCTAATGTGATAGCGGATTGTTAATTTTCACACACTGATAAAGAAAGTAGGCCTAGGATAAGGAACCCATGGTGCAAACTAAGTAGTCGTTCCTTGCGAGATCTTAGATGCTCCTGTTCCTATAACAGCAAGGCTTATCCTAAGTCAATTTAGCTTACCTGGCGGCCTATAAGCATAATAATGATTAAGTCCCTTCTCCCCGTTCTTCCATTTAAGATTAGGTTAAATATTTGTTTAAGCGGTGATTAAATTAGTACTATTTGAGGTTTTGGATATCCTTTTCCTGACCATGATGGTTTTGCCATTGTGCATCATAATACTCTGATACAGAGTACAGGTTAAAAAACTCCATACATTCATACAGGTGCAAAAAAGTAAAGTGTCATGGTATTGTCTTGAAATTGAATAATGTAGGGAATGGAAAAAACACAGCTTTTTGGTAGACTAATCAATACCAAGTCATATTCTTTTCCACAACCATCTATCATACTCAACATTTATAACATTTCATAAGCTACGCATATTCAATTTTAATATGCATATACAAAAGCCACTTCTGTATTCCCCTATATACATATATAATTTTGAACACGGTATTTGTCGACCCCTCTTAGTTTTTATCAACAATCAAAAGTCTTGCAATGAGGAGGAAGAAATCAAAGATTTATAGTAGTTAATTGCAGCAAGAGTTGAATACATTAATAGAATGAAATAAACATATTGAATTATGTTGAAGGGAAATCTAGCACAGTGGACAATATTTTGGTACAAAAATAAATAAAACTGTTACATATTTAGAATCACTTGTACGCGTCACACGCTATTAGATCTAGTCACATTGAATATAATGCTATAAAGTATATCTTTCATTTCTTGAATACAGGAACTATAGTTCAAAAGTCAAGTTCTTAGCTCGGATGTTTTGGACATTATTCGCTAGGAAATGAAGATCATAGAAGATTGCTTGTGTTAGATAACAGATGTGAAATCTTTGAATAGGTGCGAAAAAATTCCAGCCTAAAATATATATAATTTCTATTTAATATTTTTTTCAAACATGCAAAGTTTGACCGTTCATATTTAAAAAAATGTAAAATTCTTCACCAATGATGCATGTTTATGTGCATCGAAACTAATGAACATATAGAAACTCCACGGTTCTGATACTAATACTGTTGAAAAGGTGCTAGAGTTTTAGGATGGGGTAAGGATTTCTATTCGCTACAAACAAAAATTGAGAGAAGAAGTAAATGAGCTGTTGGAATAATGGAATGTAATCAGGAAAAAAGTAGGAATACAAGGTGCTCCAGAAATTGGAAAGTAGGCGGCTTTCAGAAACATGTTTGAAAATTTGTTTGATATTGCTTACACTAATGCAGTGGCGATGATTTCAATCACGGAAAACTGTCTATTTCTGATTGCACAGCGCGAACCTTGACTTCGTGGAACGATTGCCTCAAAGGAGGAACAGGAGGAGAAAAGAAAAGCGACTGAAAAATTAAAACAGAAAGACGAATTATTGAGCAGCACGGTAGAGCAACAGATGGTGGCCACTTTCTATCACCTTTAGTAATGGAAAAGACCTAAGTAACAGTACTAGTGAAGAGGAAAAAGCTCTATTTACAGTACCAAGTGTCAGCTGACCGACAACAAGGGCTTTGAAACAATGGCGCCAGAAGAGGCTGCCAACATACATTGTAGCACTTTTGGACCTACATAAAATGTCAGACAAAGCTAGTTTCGTGGTAATTGATGAAACTATCCGCACTTTGAGACAAGAAATCTACCCACTAACCCTGAACCGATCCAATATCGGACAAAAACGATAGCACCATCGTAAATCCCCCTTGGAAAAATTCTACCCACAGTTCCCATTTATTGTATACTGCGATGGGAGGCTTA
This sequence comes from Trinorchestia longiramus, assembly GCA_006783055.1. Classification (NCBI taxonomy): domain Eukaryota; kingdom Metazoa; phylum Arthropoda; class Malacostraca; order Amphipoda; family Talitridae; genus Trinorchestia; species Trinorchestia longiramus. The sequence continues at coordinate 377,885 of VCRD01000024.1, forward strand.
TCCCAGATCTCATTGGCACTAAAGCGGTGAACAGACTGCGTATGCTACTGATAGAAAATTATCAATCAGGGCTTCTTGCAGCCCCAAAACTGACATTGGGGAGAGAAGAAGCGCTAGCTTACGCCATATATCGTCTTCTGAAATACTGATATAAAGAAGATATGGTCTACTGGATGTGATTCAGCACAACTAGTTTCAATACTTGTCGGTATAACATAGCATGTATGCTTTTGGAGAAGCTTCTTGGTCGTGAACTTCTGCCCGTTGCTTTTCACCATCATATCTTTAAGTTTATTGATGGAGCAGCCTTTTCTCAAGCAGTGGGAACTCCATGTGTTTCTGATGTTTTCTTGTTCGAGGGCTTCAAAACCACACCATGTATGAAGACTTGTCAACTAATTATTCCATGGCTGACGCCGTGACTACCTGTAAAAATGAGATAGTGCAGATCTTAGAGAGGGCAATTAAAGTCATCCATCTCACAAATAATTACAGAAAACTACTGAAGCTGGCTATTATTTTCTTTAGAGTTTTCCTTCCTACATTCATCCACTTGGCAGTTAACAGCATCATGTAACAATTACAATGGAAAATGAAAGTGATCTGCACTTTCAAAGTCGAGATGTTTCTCGCACAGTCCATGCTGGCAGTATGCAAGCCTTGAGTTTTACGAGAACTCTGCATCTTCTTTTGCTGTATCTATGTTGACAGGTAAGTAACAGCCAGCATTACTTAAAAAGCCCAGAGGAATTACTTGAAGTTGCTGATTCTAAATTTCAGTTGTATCACACTATGAACACCAACATATTCAACGCTACTGTGAAGAAGATGACGGGCAAACAGCTCTAATTTTTTGATGAGTTGGCTTTTTTAGTGCTGTTTGATGATAATTTGGACAATAGCACTACGAATACGAGGCTTATGACTATGGAAGAGGAATAAAGGAGGAAAAACCACTGATGTGTGACACTATCGACGTGAAACTCATTCAAGGAAAACTTAAATCGATTTTGGGACCAAGAAATCGAAACTTTTTTCAATGACTTGAATCTGCAACATGATTTCCTCGCAAATCGAGCAGTTTAGTGCGAGTATCAGTCTAGCTTCAACGCTGCAAAAGTTTCATCAGTACTTGGGATGTCACTAACGATTATGCCGTACGTGCAATTGCTATGGGCGAAAATTTCTCAGGCCATCTCAAGAAAAGTGAATAACAACTGCAATTTTTCTGATAGTTTTTGCTGAACGCCTTAAAAAGTTCCCGGTCACGTGCAAGCGGGCCTCACTAGGCAACAATGAGTTGTATTGGTCATCAAGATGCCCCAGCCAATCAGCATCTAATGCACATTGCATAAGGTCCTGTAGGGGATTCAGGCTTGAGAATGTTGGGAAAAACATATCATGTGAAATGACTGTGTATACATCATATCTATAGAAACCAGATCTATTTAATCACCCATAAATGTTATTACCATACATCAAAAATTTGTCCATAGAGTTTTCAGCCAAAAAATTACTTTGACAGGGTCACATCAATAACTTTCATAATTTTATTTTCTGTATTCACATAGGAAAAACTAATGTCATTTGTCTTGCTCAAAAAAGTGGAGACAAAAAATGAATATGATTGGCCATAATTGAAAAATATTGATGTTTGAAGAAAATAAATGTTAACATCGTATTCAGTGTGGTAAATTTTTTTGGAAAACATGAATGAATGACTTGAAATAACTTTTATTCATTGCTAATTTGAATAAACGAATACTGAGGTCGTGAATTACAAAGACAGGGGATCAATACCAAATAGTCAAGTCAGCTTCATATTGCATTATTGATTGGTATAAAATTCTAGAAAAATAAATTAAAACATTCAACAGTTGTCCATATTACTCTGTCATATAACTGATCATCAATCCATAATAAATATTTAATAGGCATGACTTTGAACCAGATTACGGATGTGGTATTTTTTTAAAAAACTGTTTAAATGAAAGCATGTGTCTTAAGTATGGCTTTCTTTCGTAATGAAATAACTTTATTCGTTTACCACAATGAAATTAATATATTTGCTTAATATATTATCCGGTACAAGTTTTCTGAAAAGCGTCAGTTAATTAGAAATATTTGACGGAGTTTCAACACCCTGATTGATCTCATTCCGTTCAGCTACTTCTGAGGGACCACACTATGATAACTTCGAAAACTAAAAATTTACGACTAATAAACATACATAAAATTCCTGGAAAATATTGATCTGATAGTTTTACTACGCGTCAAAGGCTTCTCAATTGTATATAGTGTTTCTATACGTAGAATGAAGAGTGTTCTGAATGCAGAAATACTTTTTTATTCATGCCGCTACAAATATCACGGTCAGTCATGTATCGTTCCCACGAGAGCTGACGACCCAATGCTTGTATCTGGTGTCATCATTTTTTTCTCCTTATTTTGCTGTTTCATTTCGTTCAACTAAATCAATTTTATGTATATATTAACTCTGTTCAAAGTTTTTGCACAATATATACTCAGGAGAACATAGACATATCCGTTATGTAGCAACATAACGCATACAGTACACTTGCAGATAAATTAACATGCAGGGGATGCATCTGGTAGAAAGCTTCATATCTAAAATACATTAGCGCAAATATGTTATTAGAGCGTGAAAAATATATCGCAAACCTGCCATGGTTGATTTGATTATGGATAAATATTCACTGTGTGCCTATGTTACTTAAAACTGTTTCTGCACGGTCTTTTACAGTTTAGACTATTCATTTAACATTCAGCCTTTGAATAACTCATATTATGATTATTGCATTTAGCTCAACTTTGGGATCATTAGACAAATTTTCTTCACACCGTAAGTTCTAACTAGCTCATAGGTCTGAGGCCGATGGAAATTTATGCACGAATTTTTTTATGGATGGAAACAAAAAAAAATCACTTTCAGTTGAGACCAATGAGAACTCATAATATTCAGCAGTGCATTTTACTGAATATGACTCTCATCAATAAATTGTCATCAGTCAGGGAATGTGTTTAAATCAATAATCTGGTTTGTGCTCGTTCTGACCCGATATATTTAAATGAAAAGACCCAATGTACGTTACTATCATTATAATATAAGTAAGCCATGGTTCACATGCCCAACAGCAGTTGGTACAAGTACGAACTGTACGCTTGAGTAAGGAAAATGAGCGGAGCTTGGATTCTATTTTTCTGTTGCATCTGAGGCAGAAATGATTCCGGCTAGTGTACACAAAGTGATGATCACTCTGCTAAGTTCATCAGGTTAAATTGGGATAGTTCGTCTTCTTTCACGTGCAGCCACAGGTTTGATGAAGTAATTACTTTACTAATCTTCTCAAACAGTTTTTTCAAAGTCTGTTTTACTTAGAACTTTCTCCCTTTAGATGCACTACTGCATGTCACATGTTGCAATCTTTACTAGATTGCAGAACATTGTAAAATGGCACATGGGATGCTTAATTTTGTAAAAACATAGATTCCTTCCGGAAGCATTTTCTTACTGAATATCTAACGTTATTTATCATATCATTTAGACACAATTTAATGTTCATTTTGACGATAGGTGAAGTGGGCCTTCTTCGTATGTTTTCACTCTATATTTAATCAATGCAAGTGAATCAGTATGATAAGGACAAGGCTAAGAACTCGATCTTTCTACCTGGTTTTTTATGTCTAACAACAAACGTGATAGTTTTCCAAAGCTTTTTAGTAGTTATATGTAGTTTATACTATTTTAAAATAAGAAAATATATCAGCTAAGACAATAAGCTCAACATTGAAAGAAAACCCTATGGTAATACTCTTCTGAAGTTACTACATGAAATTTGCAGAAAAAGATGAAAACTAACCATAAGTTATCAGCAACATATGCATATTTTGCTATACATATATTTATGCTTCTGAATAAGCAACAAAATTTAATCAATGGTCTCTTACTTAAAATTAAATACATATAAATATCAGGGTTACTTAAGTTTTTGAAGTATCGAACGATGACAAAACATTTTGTTTGGTTTAGTTTGGACAGCACATACGTATGCATGCGATAATTTGTTCTCCGTTGCAAATAAATTTGCAAAATTAGGATAAGTTAAACTTGCTCCCATACTCCAGAGTAAAAAATTATTAAAATGAAGTCGAGTAAAGTTGTGGAGATAAGTAATTTTTATTTATTTATGCCATGAAAAAAATATTTACCATATACAAGTAGATTTAAGCGTCCGTAAGCAGTGCATTATTTACCCATACATTGACAACACTCTTCAAGTTTTCCAAAACCGTTGGAATGTTTAAACGAAAAGTTTAAGCCGACAGAGCAATCTAGTATAAATTTTGTGGGTGTGAGGCAAAACATAAAATAAAACTTCAGCGGTCATTTATGAAGTTGAAAAACAAAGAAGTCGACGAAGTAAAGTTACTACCGAAGTTAACAGAACTAAGACTCAAATCTTTTCTTTGGTGATTTAATTTCCTGCGTTATAGTTTTATCACGAGGAGAGTGATCTGAATCGAGTCTTTTTAAAGAGGACCGTGCAACAAGTTCGTTTGAAGAGCATGACTGTCAAGACAGCTTGTCGAATACGCTGCACTAGAACATTTGTGCTCACAATGTGCGTTCCTGTAGAAATTCAACGCCAAGGAATATTTTTCATTTCATTAGGAAACCTCTACATACATCTATAGGTTTTTATTATATAGGATTTTTTGCTTCGGTAATTTATTCAAATATCTACTTATAACGAAAATTAAATACATATTCATTAAATACATATTAGTTATGTTCATTATGTTCATTTTTCGAGTCATGATTTGAGGATATTATTACATCAATTTGACATGGGATTTCAATATCTATTAATTTACCTACGGAGTTTTATGCGAGTCATGTGACTATATATCGTGAAATGACAACACCTAAACTCCTTGCTCAGTTTTCTAGTTTTTCTGGGAAAGTTTTCATCAATGACAGCCTGTAATTTCTCAAAATTGAGTCCTAAGGAACGTATTTTATTAGTTCGTTCTTCGGACTAAATTTATTCTCTTTGAAACGTGAAAACTATCTTATACAGGTTTTTTCATTCACTACATCAATTCCATAAGTGTCGTTTAGGATCTTGAAGCTGTAATCGTTGATTGCTCTTCTGAAATTCATGCAGTAAAACATGCTTTACGTGTTCTTAACTTGGAGTGTACATTTGTATTAACAATAGTTATTTATATTCAAATTCTACCAAAATCTGAAGAAAAGAAACCTTATTTCAATGATTTCGATGGCTACACATATTTCATTTATAAGTTAAATTAATGTAACGATGCTCAAAAATTATAACGCAAAAATTGACAAAACTTTCGTCAAAACCTGATATACGGCATAAGAAGTCTATAGAAGTAAGTTATTCGAGCTATGAGACTGACAAGTGCTAAAAATACACTTATGATGTATGGACTTCAGTTGCGTCACAAAAAAAAAGAAGCTTGCAAACTCGAACAGTTTGACATCTCTACCTGATCCCTTTATGGATGACGCAATTTGTTGACTAAATGAAATATAACGTTTGTTCAACTGTCCCTCAATAAAAAGGTTTCAAACTCACAATGAGAATCTTTTGAAGTGTTTGTACCTGCTTAATTCAAAAATCATTTTATAAATGACAGATTAGTTCCTGCTCTGAAGGTTCAGTGAAGGATATTTATAGAGATTGCTTTTTCGGTATTGGGGAATTTTTTTAATTGGCTTTGTGACACTTCTCACCTAACATAACAAAATGTTCCTTAGATGTTTGTAACTTGTAAACATACAGATTTTGCTATGACTGTGGGCTTTATATTGTTTATGTTTTTCTTATTTCCGAATTTTTCTTCTCGGCGTATTTTTCAAGTTTAAATTTATTACACCAAAAGGAAACTAAAATGTTTGTGTTGTTTGAACTTTAATTTATTTATATTTTTTATATTATATTTGGGTCTATGTTCTTATCATAAGGTAGTATAACTCACGCATGCAAGTACATATTTCCGTGTCGTATAGGCCTAAATTCTGACTTACATACCAAATCGGCTTTCGAAAGTCTGTAGGAACGGAACTCGTTCGTAACCCGAGGCCTCCCTGTACTGCTGTTTTTTATGTATCTGGAGCAGCATGGATATGAAAGCACAATACATGCAAGGTGACTCACCCACAAGAAATCTTAACTCTAGCGTAAACAACGTCTTTGTCGAACTTTTCGTGGGTTCAACAAAAGCTCTTTTACCAGCCCGTCATACAAATCTGAGTTTTAATAATAAACTTTAGTATAGGTAAGAAGCGCTTGACCGAGGTTTGGAGGGGAAGGAAAATGAAGCTTGTGAAGCTCTAAAGGGACTGATTTATCGTTTTGTAGGAAACAAAAAAGATTAGACCTGGAATCAGTTGCTGACAGTATTTCTAGAAAAGTGTCATTAACGCAGATGCAACACGTCTCTTGACGTAAATTTTCTCTACTCTCACCTATGATTTTTGCTACCCACATAGTTACATAGTTATGCAATTGTAGGTGATGAACGTGGAGAAACATTTCATCAGAATGTTTCTATAATGATACAAATATATCAGGATCGTTGAAATGAAGCTATGCTTGCGGATTATAGCTTGTTTGTGTGAAGAGAAGCTACGAAATTCACTTAAAAAAGGAAGCCAAAAGAAAACGATCTCATGAAGACACCTCAAAGTTCTCTTCTCACCTTTCAGATATTCATCCGTGAATGTAAAATTCATTTAATATAAGAGTCAGTATGAAAATGTAAACTGCACTTTTAATGTTGAAGGCAATGTAATCAGAGGTAGGGTTTTCTTTCAATCCGTTAAACATGCTATTTCCACCTATTATTATGTCACAGAAACAAGAGCTGATGAAGACTTTTTTCTATCATATTCGTTTATCTCACACCAAAAGTAGTAAGATTTTACTCAAGAAGTTAAGGAAATATTTCGAAAAATTAATTTTGTTCGACAGTGTTATCACTCCTTTAATCTCCATGAAACATTTGGGTTTGAATGGAACGCACAGAAATGGGATTACAAGGAAAACGTCTCGGAAGCAAGCAGAGCTCTCGATATGAGCCTCACTGTAAATCTTCATCGGATTTGTAGAAGAAAAAAGAGGTCGAAATTTCATTGGAGCTGATAACTACCTCATATATTAGGTATACAGAACGCAACACAACCCAAAGATGTACCCAAGAAGAAAATATATTTACATAATTTAGTAAAACTAGATCAATTGCGATGAAGGTGCAGACTCAAGCAACAGAATTAGCCAGGTACCCTACAGATACCAGTAGAGCAGTGTGATGAGATGGACTGAAGATCGAACTGCCAAAAGCATGAACGATCAGACCTGAACTGGAAATAAATGTAACTGGAATATGTCAACTGCATTATTCCAATACTGATCACCTACTCGAATTTACACACTCTCTACGTATAAAAAAAACACGATAATGGATGACTTGAATTTCAAGAGGACCTTAGCAGGAAAGTGTTCAGATGATGGACAATTAGCAAATTTTGAGTTTAAAATCTGTTTCAAAGTCACATGCGCCGAGGATTCGTAATTTATGGGTTAATTTGAAGTCCGCGGAAAGACTAATGACCCATCTCCATATTCTAGGAGCATTACATCCCTGTGCAATTTTACATTGAAAACCTTAACTTTGGGCACTTTAATTTCACCTGGCAATGTCCTGTATTCAAGTTTTTAATTTGGACGTCAATCAATTCATGTTTGATTTATTTGAGACAGTTTTAAATATGACCACATATAAGACCTTAATTCTAAACCCATTATCAAAATTTAATTGTTCCTAATATATTAACTGTCATATTATTAGTGAGTAATTTTGCGTAATGATTTCCATTATTCACATTTCACTAAAATGATATGCCTCTAGGACACAATAGGTATGTGACTCTCGGTACAGTGACAATATTGCTCGTGCTGCACAATAATTATAAAACTTTCAGAAACAATTATCAAATGACTTACTATAGTCAAGTATCACATCTCTCTTGGAACACAATGTTTATATGACTGGTAGTGCAAATGAATGTGACACTCGGTATACATGAATAATTTTAATTTTATGGTACTCGCCTCGATTAAACTGCTTGCCATACACAAGTGGTGCATACTTCGTGACATGTTAGGTTTGGCAGAAACTGATGATTTTTTCCTGCTGATTTTTTATTTCTCCTATGAACGCCTACATTGTGAGCCCAAATATATTTAAGTTTCACTAGAGCTGTAATTCCTTCCAAAATGGATAGCAAATCAAACTGTTTTTAAATGTAGGTCAAAGTGTTTGTTTTAACTAATTCAAGGGTGCAGAATTCTGAAATGGCTGTGAATAATCTGTCATTCGTATATTTTTCTTAATACGGATTGGTGTATTTTAAAGGGAAACGAAAAGGTACGTATGGGAAATTGAAAATTATGAGATTTATGTAATAAATGAATAAATATGAATTTAGAAATGAAAAAATATTGAAAAGAAAAATAAGATGACTTGGGTAAGGATCTTTTACATATGTAGTATACAAGAAGGTCTCCACATAATCTTCGTTGAAAATGGTGTCATTCTTTGATTTCAAAATAAAACATAACAATGCATGTATATCTTTAGAGTTTTAATTTGAACGTTAGTGACACATTTTCCCAATGCGTACAAGCTTAACTTGTTCATAGACTCAAATTCAACTTTCCCTGAAATATGAAACGAAGCATTTTCAAGGAAAGACGGAACAATAGCTGATGACAGCTGCATCACGCTAACTGATGGGTAGAAATTATTCATTTTAGTCCTACATTTTAAATCTTTGCTTGACAAATCCCGGGAAATATCATAAAAGACAATTTATGTACATCTGCGTAGAAATTGCGTTATGTTTCGTTCAGCCAAATGGCGAGCTACTCATACAGCGCAGGAGTCCTTCATCGAGACCCCCTCCAATTTTTCCGTCTCTCTGGGCCTCCCTGCCCCTCATTCCGAGGGAGACGCTAAAACATGTATTCATTTAATTACTCATTGCTTCTTTTTGTAGCGGTGAAATGGTTGACCATCGAATGGCAGATGCATTGTTTTTTGCAGTACTTTGTCATGAATGGTTTACTGTATGATTGTTTTTTGTTTCTATAAGGTGTTTTCTAGGCAATAGTCTAGTTCGCCAAAATCTTTACGTTCAAACTTCGGAAATTTTCGTGAGGAGAGAATTATGAAGACAGACTTTGTGCAGATCTTGTGCAAAACAGAATATCTGTTTCCAAATGTTTGAATGAACAAAACAAACAAACAAACAAAAACGTGTATTTCCAATAAAGTTGGTACATAAGAAATGTAACAGCATTAGTTTTTAAAAATGCTTTATCATAAAATCCTTAAGTGGTAGGTATTCTATGCGTAGTATCATAGATGATAGAACAGCAGTACTTACGGGTATACGTAAACATTCACATCACGCAATGAACGTTAAATATACATCGGGAAACAAATGAAACTTCGCTTTTCCAATGATGACTTAAGAGGTAATCATTAGTGATACATATAAATTCTGACGTGGTAGGTATTATACGCATTTTAGGTGATAAGAGAAATATTTTCTTTAGGTACAGATTAGATTTGACATCATTACATTTATCTGAATTGGATGTTTAACATCCGAGAAAGACCGAAAAAGGAAAATTATGAGAGCAAAAACTTAAAACATAAAGTTGTGATTGTTATTAAATTGAAATTGTTATTTCTAATTACTGGTTGATCGTATGGTATGGCTTGCTGATGATCGATTTAATTTAGTCATTATTACAGTTATCTGTAAGCATCGTGTTTAATATGAGAGTAAAAAATATAAGAGAGTAAAAAAATAAAATATAACAGTGAATGTGTCAAATTTTCAATACTTAGATGTTGATATAGATAAGAAAAGCTGTAGTAGACTAAAGTTCTGAGGTTTCACAGTCACTTATTGTAGCAAAGCAATTACTGACATTGACGGATAAATTTTTTGATTCTGCATTCGAGAAGTAAAAAAATAACGTAAAAAATTACATATATACGAGTATATATATACATATATATATATATATATATATATATATATATATATATATATATATATATATATATATATACATACATATACATACACACATACACATACACATACATATACCTATACATATACATATCCATATACATATACATATGTACATACACACATACGCACACATGCATACGTACATGCACATATCACATGTATGTACATACACACATACACATATGCACATATATACATATGTATATATACATCTAAATGCCTCGGAAGAAGAATAATCTGAAGAGTAACACTAATTCATATAAAATTCGATTTAGTTTTAGGCAAAACACAATTTATAATCTATGAAGAATTTTTTTTGTGCTCTATGAAAATTAAACCTTTCTAACATGTTAACGTTTATAAGGTTAAAAAAGCACAAATTTATAAGCCTGAAATATAACAGAAACAAAATAAAAGTAAAAAGTAAAAAACATCCCGGTTTTTGATAAAGTTAAATTAGTCGATTTGACTCCAGAGCTGAGGAATTATAGCACGAGTTTGACATATACGTATGTTTAGTTTGAATATTGTTAGCACTATTTCAGTTTATACTTAAGTTGTGTGACACATGGTAGACACACTAAGTTAATTTTGTTTAATCATGCATAGGAGCTTAGATTTCTGTATTTGTTTGCTACTTTGATATGCAAAAATGTTGTGTCACGTTTTTTTTAAATTTTTAATTGATTGGTTTTTTTCTTCATATGCGTGGGCAGTTTATTCCAGAGCAATGCACCTGAAATTGAAAGAGCCCTTTGTCCAGCATCAGACGAGCGCAAACTGATGTTAAAATCATGTCGTCGATCAGGTTTCACACCCTTGGTAGTGGGTCGATAGAATTTAACAACGTTGGCTGAACTTTGAGGGCGATATAGAGAGGAAAATACGTATTTGACCTTGTGAATGAGTAGTCTTTGTTCTATTCTAAGTAGGATTAGATTTAATGTCACTAAACCGTTCAGCATTACATAGAGTCTAGAATTGTAGGAATAATAGTGTATAAAATTTGGCACAAATGCTTGTCGTGAGTTTGCTTTGTGCAAACATTTGTTCACGGATTGGTTTTCTATGAAACCTTTCTGTTTAAATTTTGTGCGCTGGAAGGAATAAATCTTGCATTTATATATCATTAGTGAAAAGTATTTCTGAACCCCTGAGAAATAATATCACAATAATCCAGATCGAATATGGAGGTTATAAAAAAGTCTTACGCTTGGGGCCTCGATCATGAAATATTGATAGATGCTACTTCGATGTGATTTGATTGTTTTTGATTTCGCTTGACGAATTTTACACATTTCTTTCCTCTGTAATTTGGAACTTGAAGACAAATACTATGAAATTAAATAACTTAGAAAGTCAATGAGTAATTTGAAATTAAAGCATATATTGCTCGAAAATGTTTTTATCGTACTTCAATATTTTGTTCATAAATTTAAACTGGAAGTCTGTCGTGTGGCGATAATAAAAAGTGTAGCCGTTCTAAACATCATTTTAAAACATATTAACTGCAAATTTGGTGTTTTTAGGGATTAGAAATTAAAAAACTCATTTAATGGATTCTTGAATTGTGATATTCATATAGATTTAGTCGTAGTTGACGAGCGATCGTTTCTTATCGCTAATTTCATTAGCTCCATAAAAATTGCATTGGCTCAGGAAAGTTGTAAACTCCAGGAAAGTTGTGTGCAATTTAACTCTATTGCCTTGTTCCCTCCTTTTCTCTGGCGAATTAGAATAATAAATAACGTAGTTCATTACTAAATAACGTGCTCAGGTAGTTTTAGCCCAATCCCAGTTTCTTTTATTCAAGTATTTCTTGTGTTTCGTTTAGTATAAAGAGTTTGTATTCCATGTATTTTGGGTCATGGGAAAGAGAGAAAAAACAATATTAATAAATGTTAATCTGCGTGAGTAGTGTTTGGCACAATTACAAAATAAGTGTATGTGCTTCAATAACATGTGAAAATAGTTTGAATATTACAAATCAATGTAAGTTAACAAACTGATAGAATAATACTTCCATGTACGAATAGTCTCACACAAGGGAAAGGGAAACTCACAAAAAAAAAGTAACACTCTAAGAAATAGTGACAAAAGAAAACAAGAAAAATTCAATTACATATACTGCTAAAATTTGATCTGGAAAAAGCAGACGCTGCTAACACTATGAACACAACACAGATGATTAACACAATTCATCACAAATAATGTAACGAATATTTTAAAGGAATACAGATACAAACAGTGCAATTATTTTGATACCAATAAAAATGCATATATAAACGTAAATACAGCTTTTCACCTCCTATCGTTGTAGTGCCACAAACAGCTCTCTCAACAATGATCACATGCTGTACGAAGATCGTACACTACCCGTGTTTTAGTAGTCAAAAACAGTGTTTGGTACACCTGCGTCCGGGAAAGAAATTAAATTGTAAACGTATGAAAGTACATAATATATCAGTGGTCACAGTAATATTATAATTTGTGTATATAAATTATTCAGGTCTTGGCGGGCTAAATGTAAGGCTCTCAAGGGCTGGATTTGACTTACGGGCGTGGGTCACTGACTTCTGTTTAGACCAGGGGTCACCAAACTACGGCCCGCGGGCCGAATCCGGCCCGCGACGTCAGTTCACCAGGCCCGTCGACGTTGAACTGACGTCGCTTCCTCGGCTCGTAGTAGCTCCGCCTACGCTCTGACGTCACCATGGTTTCCATCGCTTTAAGACCTTTTTGAGAAGGTTGTTCTGTAGGGCCGCTAAAATATCGTGATTATTTTGTATTAAATAATATTAGACCTAGTAATATTTTAGAGTAAATCTTCATACTTATTTCGCGTCACTTGTGAATGTTTTGTTTTAGTCTAAATTTAATCATGGTCGTGACTTCAAATTGTAACTCTCGTCGTTTATAGAAGAGTGTAGTCAACCACAGGTTCTCAAACCAAACGCCCGTCAGTCCGTCCATAACCATTATCCAGTGAACAAGTGTATTCGTGCTTTCAGTCTCTCTGACGGGTAAGTTTCTATTGACGGTTGTTAGGAAGTTTGGCGCTTCACTTAATTACTAGTTATTCCTTATACTTATCATTTTAGCCCGGCTTAAGCGTTCCTCTGTAGGTTTAGCAGTTTGTGTAATTCCGGGGATTGTTTTTCGGTAATTCGACGGATCTCTCGTCGTATATTATTCCACAATACGGTAAATAATTTACCTAGTGTCTGCAGTATTCGTATTGCTGAGATTTGAGCTATCACGCAGCCTGTAATGCAAAATGAATTGTTAGGGTTTCCCTTTTATAGCCTTAAGCAACAGTTCTAGCCAAGATTTCCTTTTGCGAAACAATGAGTTAATTGACAGCTAAAATGTACACCGAAATCTCATTTCAGGTAGTCACGTTTCATTCGAATAGTTTTGTTTGTATTTGAAGAAGTAGTGGTGTAGTTTACATCGAATAATAACTATTGCGTCAGGCAGTAAATATGCTGGCAAGTTCCGTATCACTCGAGTCTCTACGTTCAAGTATTTTATGATGGGCACACTAAAAGATCGATCAGCCGTTTTGATACGGTGATTAAATCCCACAGCCTCGGGGAGAAGCTGCTTATAGACAACTCATGTTGTATTTCTTTAACTGCCAGCTAATTAGGCGATGCCTCAGTGTTTGACTCGGCGGTTGTCATATAATACTGTATCAGGATATTAATACTTCTGCTAAATTTTGTATTCATTTCGAGTTACTTAATAGTCCTTATTCGGACAGGTCTCGGTTTACGGAGTGCAAGCTCTCAATTTCGATCTTCGATCTTGGCCTTAACTTCTACCCTAAGTTTGATCGTGTTCAATAATAAATCTGCAAGCAACGAAGTCGACTGTATCACTTCCCCTCGAAGAACATCACCCACGAAATTATTACAACAGAAAAATAACACGTTCCCTAAAGTAATGACTAAACTCGTGACTCTAAAGTGGTAACCCCAGAAAATAATTCGAATATTCTGCTTTACTTATTTTTCAATAGGGTATTAATTCTGTTTCTAATTCAATTTCTTTTTCATTTTCAGATCCCGTTTTCTTCACCCTTCATTATGGTTTCTAAGAAAAGAAAACTGGACGCCGAGTGTCGCGTTTTCAATGAAGAATGGGGAGTAAAGTACTTCTTTGTTGAAACAAAGGACCAGAAAGCTAGTTGCGTGATATGTAGCGAAAGTGTTGCCGTTTTGAAAGAGTACAATATTCGGCGTCACTATGAAACAAAACATCTATCAACATATTCAAAGTTTTCTGGAAAGTTACGCTCTGAGAAATATGAGTCCATGAAACGTGGTTTAGAAACTCAAAGAAATCTCTTCACGAGAAAGTTTGCTGAAAATGAATCTGTCACTCGTACAAGTTACAAAATAGTGCATAAGATGGCAGACCGAGGAAAACCGTTTACTGATGGCAACTTCATCAAAGCGTGTATGATGGAAGCAGCAAATGACTTGTGTCCTGAGAAAGCCGATTTGTTTGG
>VCRD01000024.1:393976-430630 GCA_006783055.1 Trinorchestia longiramus
ACTGTGAAAAAAGTTTGGTGACCCCTGGTTTAGACTATGTACAAAATTATCATTGTAGTAATCAGCTCTACATAATTACAAGTCTTAGCAGAAGTTTAAGAGTACTTCCCGTGTCATATAATACACATTAGTTTGCATGAATTCAGTGTAGATGAATTATTCGCAGTTTGTCAATTCAATGATAACGTATTTTATTCAAACAGTTTCGGAATTCAGTCATCTAAGCGTCTCAGTTTATTTTAGTATTTTGTTTTATTGCCCAGTTACACAGACCAACAAAAACAATATTGGCATTTTTCCTGAACTCCGCTAGACAAACTTTGCTACATTTGATATGATGAAAACGGACGCGACAAAAAATTTTATATTATCTCTAGTTTCTGTGAGATATAACAGGTGAAAATGTTTCCTTTTAATGGATTGAGAGAACACAATACTTGTTAAGTTCATTTACTAACAACAATGCAAGTGTGTTTTCAATTTTTTTATTGACAGTTACATTCTAAGAGTTCTGCATGAGAGGATGAAGACCTGGTAGAACATTCGGTGTAGAGAAAATCATGTGCTAGTTTCATAGGATCGTTTCCTTTCGTCTTGCATCTTGTAGGAAAATCTGGAGCATCTGTTCACAAAAACCATCAGTAAACTGTACGTACAGCTTCATTATAACAGCCCCGATATATTTTTACCATTACAAAAAATGTCTTCGTGGAATATGCAGCCGGGTTCATCACTAACAATTCCTCAACTATGAGGGAATAATTGTTGGAGTAGAAAAAAAAATTACTCTATGCGATATGCTAAATTCTAGTTAATAATATTTCTCGAGAGCAATTCCACTAACTCAGTTAAGTTATGACTTTTTTCCCTAAGAATTGATGTATTACTCCCATTAAGGCTTCCCTAGCTACCTTTTGTTTCCTGTCTAAAACACACTTAAACGTAGGATCCTTTACAAGTTTTCGAATTCATGGCTCAAAAAATGGCTTCCTTCACCTTTGCATTACTCAATCTAAGAAACTGGTCTCTTAACACGTTTGTTACGGTTGTTCAAATTGGCATTTCAAATATTATACTTAGGGGTACACAAATATTCCAATACGTAGTCAATGTGTTAAGTACTTACGTACATGTCTGCCCTTCTTTATAACGCCTTTGACGCAAATTTTCAAGAAACCGAGCTTAATATGAAGTGGGAGAGGAGGGAGGCAGCAAAACAGATTTTTCTGGGCCACGAAAAACCAGGCAAGACATTTCTTTCGATGTACTCAAAAATTTTTGTTGGTCAATTCACTGCAATGTGTTCTTCCCTATTCCTACTGACCCACATGCATAAAAAACAACAGTAATTAGTGTACCCTAGTTGTATTCTTAAGAGTGCAGTGATGACCTTGAGATCACCATAGATCGCTTGTATTCATCATTTTTATTGAGTTGAGGAGGGCTGTTATGTTTATATAAGTCTTCTTCAGGTAATTGCATGATCAACAAGAATAGACTGAACACTGTTGCCATTGTGAAATAATACAGCTTTCAAAGTTAGCTGAACAAAGTCCGTGAATAGCTTCCATTCAGTTGGATCCATGCTTCAAAATAAATCATTTTATCAAGCCATCAAGGTCGTAGCAAACCACCCGATTGTTTTTCTTGTCAGAAAATTAAGCAGATCCTATTAGCGTTCTTTATACAGTGAGACCCTGATATCACGTTGGAAAAATTTCCGCTGCTCTACATATTCCTTATCCCAGAAGTTTTGCTTTTTCCTTTGGCCAGCCAATATCAAAAATGAGATCATTCAATTGTGCATTGCTCGGTCATTGTGGTGTGTCATCTATTTCCTTAAAATCTCAATGATAGTTTGTGGAACCCCTGTTGTGTTCTTTTGGTTCCATGTTGCCTACATTTTCTGCATCAATTTGAGTGTGGAATAGGTCAAATAGTAAATGAAAGATTCGGGTATTAAATTGTTCCTGCTTTCTTTATTGATAATTTAGCCTTTATAAGTGGAGTTAAGTAGAAGTAGCAGTAATCCGTACGGTTTCGCAAATTTCAGCCAAACCATAGGCACAGCAAAAGCCATAGATCGCTTGCTATTTTCAGCCGTTCTTGTGGTATAACTGAGCAAGAATTGCCACAAATATCTGCAACCCATGACTCATCCTAGTCCCCGACCATCATACCAAAATAATGCAGACAGACACTCTTCACAAGAGCTATCAGATTACGTATATGTAAAAAATGTTCATCACAAATGTTCTCGAAATTGTTCAGTAAATTTGCACATATACGTGATATTCTGGTAAAACAAGTTTCACATTTCAAAAGCACTCCACAGTCAAAAATTTATTCAAGATAAAAATAATTGTAAACAATATGACTCACGCTTACAACACATATCAAGTTTGTAACCTACGAACATTTAGGGAGCATTGTAATTAATCAGTAGAGAGGTGTGAGAATTCTTAGAAAACTGAATTTCTCTCCAACTAAAATGAAGACTAAACTAAACTAAACTCTAACTAAAAAAGGAAAAATAATGTAAATAATGTATAATGTAAATAATGTATCACTGTATCGCCTAGCAAGCGCAAATCGGTCACTTCATAGGGAGTTTTCAACTCAACAGGTGGAAACACAAAATAATACGCTAATTTTAAGGCTGAAACATTTTTACTATTGGTTGAACAGTGTTCTTCAGTCTAAACCGCTGGGCTTGCTGTTTATATTGTGCCTAAAACAAATCCAAGATGGCAACTGGACTTCGCAGTCTTTTCGTAGACTGCGTTCTGATTCATTAATTGAATGTTTTGTTCTAAGATTCACCAAAATTTCATATGAAGTATCTTCTTTTCCCTTCTATGCGTATATGTTTGTTCAGTAGTAGTTGAGTTTAGTAGGACATTTTTTGCGTCAGATATCTTGTTTACGTTTAATTCATATATATGTATTTTTCGAAAATGGGTGAATTATATATTGCAATCTGATGTTGTTGCTTTTTTGAATCTGTAATTGATTCAGTGGAATTATTTGCCGCACTTCGACGCATAGAATCTTATTTCATCATTATGTAATGTTTCTTTTATCTCGTTATTATTTTGTGTGTTTTAAATTGTTTATTATGCGTTGTGTGTATAGGTCTCGGTCACGCACTTACTTATGTCTTTTGTCTTTGGTCTGGAACTTGTTTCTCATTCAAGTCATGGCTTTTGTTATGCACTAACGTTCAACGAACAAGGTCGGCTTATATCAAATCCTAAAGTTTATTTCAGTGGTAAAATAACTATGATACATACCACAAACGATATTTGTTACAACTTGAGAGAAATGTTCACATATTACCAGTGAATATATGCGTTCTAATAACCACAGCTGAAGATGCCACCAACTAGTGAGGACAATAGGTATCAATTTCGTTGAAAAAAAATTTCGAGGCACTGTTGATCAAGTGAGAGCTTATGAATTTTTATTATTTATAAATTATTAAAATAACTTCAAAGCCATCAAAAATTAGCAAAATAGATATATTTCACAAACTTGTAAAGCAATCTGTTTGCAAATTTATGGAAAAACAGTCAATGATGTTTGTGAGTAACTTTAAATCAATTAAAAACGTGGCAATTTCAAAATTTGAAAAATTCACTCAAAAATATTCAAAGTAAATACATGGGATTATAAACATACCATTTTCTTTCATAAGCAGAGGTGGTGAGGTTGAAAGAAGCTATTAACTAATTTCTTGAACTCATCACGAAGTTGAGCAAATCTGAAAACATTATGAGAGAATGTAGGGAAAAAACACTATTTTCTACAAAAATGATATTTTTGTGTGAAAAATTCTGAAAACATGGAAAATTTACTGAAATTTCTAGTGAATGATGTTCATATACCTAGGGGTAAAATGCATCATCGATTTTTTATTTTAAATACTTTTTTCATTCACATCTGACTAAATCTTTATCAACTTACTTGTGGAGTTCCCTCACACGTTCAAAATGTATTACCATTAGGTCGAACGCAACATTAGCGTAAGCTGATTTCAATATCTTCCGAATCATAATTTCATGATTCCCCATTAACCTGCTTTTCAATCAACTGTCGAATATTAGGACACATCAGTGACCTGTGTAAAATATTTTTGCGGTAAAGCATTATTCGTTGATTCTTTTTTTTTTAGATTTATGAGCTACGTTTCCCATGAGAAATAAAGACCGGCTCAATTTCTTTCTTCAGTAGCCGCCGCAGTTTTGACTACTGTAGCAGCTCTTCTGCAGTTAGTGGTCATCATTTGGCTCGCCTCTCCGAGCAGTTCTATGGCGTTTCTCTTGCCCTTCTGCCTGCAGAAGCCTTTCTGACTACTCAGTCATACGAGTTCATCCTTGAGATCCCCGCCCCGGAAGTTTATTGCAGCGGCTCTCCTGTCTTTAGTGTGTTCACCCTTCTGTCGTTTTGCATCTTCATTGGACAGACTCTCACTTCTTCGCTGTAAGGGTTCTTCACTGTGTCATCGCGCCTACTCTAAACAACACCAACACATTGCTTGCAATATCATTACTGGTTGTGCTCTCGCATCATTACTACATGGGGTTTTGAATTTGCCTAACTATTTAATTAACTATTCGGTTTGCCTATCCCCTCATGTACTAACTATACACGCTGTGACGTCCTCTCACCGTCACTGCAGGTATAACTCAGTCATAAATAACATTACTACGTGAGCCAGAAATCCTACCTCCCTAGACCCAATTTTTTTACAAGCTCCTCAGGAACAATTTCACTTGTAGTAGCGTTGAGATATTGATAATCAATTGCTGGAAATTTCACTTCATCTGGACCTGTGAAAACTTGCATTATATTGTTTTGAAAGATACGGATAAATGAATAGGAGTTAATTTCAGCAACATCATGTGGTATAAAAAACGGAGCTTCTTCTGAATACATATGAAGCGAAATGAAAGTCACGATGATTTCAGATGCATTGAAAGCAATGATTTACTTAGTGAATGATTGTACTTCACTTTTACAAAATAAATTTCTTAAGGAAATCATTTGTCTTTAACTAGATTATCTCCATTAATTTGGTAACTTTTATTTTATAACACATTTTCCTACTTTTTGGTCACAGTTATTTTATGTTGGATAGGAGGACCGAGCAGTATTCCACCCTAATCCAACTCCTACTTTGTATTAATAGATCAAATACTTCTGTTTTTAAGGAAACATTCGTTATAACTGAAATGGCTGAAAATATTCAACTTTTCACTGTTGCACCACTTGTGTTCAGAAAGGGTATTCATGGTGAGCGACAAAATAATTGATTTATTATAAATATTTTGAGACCCAGAGAGAGGTTTTGAGATGCTTCTTCAAGGAATTATAAAAACAGATTTGAAAGCTTGAAGAACTCTCAATTAGTAACTCTATTTAAATTGGTGTCTGTCTATAAATATATACACTATCTACATTTGTGCACAGGGTTATAATAGCTTCTGACATGTCCACTATGCATCAATGTCACTATGCTATGCATCAATGCCGTCCACTCCACTATGTATGGCAAACGACATAATTGTGATTTCAGCAGAAATTACAGAGTAAATTAGTTTACTTCAGTCGTGTATTTGTATTGCATGACTAACTGAATGGAACATGCAATAAATTCAGTACATTCACAAAAGTTTAGCAAAGCTACAGAAACACAAAAAACCCTCTTAATTACTAGGTTACGAGTCACAACAGATAATTCCTCCGTTTATGTTGTATGGTTCCTAAAACTACTACAGTTTGGACTCAGCACTAAACATATATAATACAGGGTGTCCCAGAAGTAACTGACCCTTTTGATTTGCTAATAAAACAAAAACTATTAACGCTAGGATATTAAAACTTGTTTTATTCGAAAGAAAAACCTTTTTATGCTTTATTAGAACTAGGTTTTGAATATAATGTCTTTTAAATGATGGCGATGATTGTTTTGACAACTTAGGGTTCGTTTCTTTGTCGTTTCCATAATGCTCCTTAGAGTATCAGGCGATAGTTGTCTTATTTCAGAACAAATGTTGTTTTTAAGTTCTTGCAGATTTGTTGGATTTGTTACATAAGCCCTTGACTTCAGGTAGCCCCATAAGAAGAAATCGCATGGGGTCAAATCTGGTGAACGAGGGGGCCAAGGAATGTTACCAAATCGTGAAATCAAATGATTTTGCAAGCACTCATTTAACAATGTCATCGTTTCTCTTGCTGTATGGGTCGTGGCTCCATCCTGTTGAAACCAAGTATTGCGTAGGTCCTGTCTCTCAATTGCAGGAATTAAAAATTCTCTAATCATAGTTCGGTATCTTTCACCATTAACTGTTACTGTTGCACCATCATTATTTTCAAAAAAGTATGGACCAATCACATTGGAAGCAGTTATCCCGCACCACACCGTTACACGAAGAGAATGCAGCGGCCTTTCTTGAATTTCTCTTGGATTTTCATCGCACCAAATTCTAGAATTATGTCTATTTACATGGCCAGACAAGTGAAAGTGAGCTTCGTCAGAGAAGATAATGGTTTCGATGAAAGAGGCATCCTCACACAAACGAATAAAAGATTCGGAATAATTAACACGACTGTGATAATCATTAGGCAATAACTGTTGGGTTCATTTAATTTTGTAAGGATATAACTTCAAGTCTTTTTAAAGAACGCGGTGTAATGTCGATCGGGAAATGGATAATTGAGTTGAACGTTTTCTGATGGAGGCTTTAGGATTATCTGTAACACTTGCAGAAACTCGCTCGATTTCGTTCGAGTTCGAGTCGATTTTAATCTTCCAGATCGTTGTTTATCATTAACATTTCCAGTGTCCGTAAAATTACGATACACCGATTTAATTGTGTTCTTCGAAGGACTGGTTGTTGTTCTGAAATAATTTCTGTAATCACGTTGCACTTCTGTTGTTGACATTGTCCGTGTGTAGATTTGCAAAATTCTTATTCTTTCTTCTTTCCTGTATGGAGACATGATGAAAATTAAGGGTTTGCAATGAAGCAAAAATCAAATGTCAAGCTGGTTCCTAAAAAGGATGCCAAGTATCCTATTGTGCCATAAAAAGGTTTTTCTTTCGAATAAAACAAGTTTCAATATACTAGCGTTAATAGTTTTCGGTTTATTAGCAAATCAAAAGGGTCAGTTACTTCTGGAACACCCTGTACTCGTATAAGTGCAATGGTGTACAAAATTATTAAAAAATATATGCTAACTTTCAGCTGGCTATTTTTTGTATATTTGTGAGCTATCGTAGCTTGCTGATGAACAATGATAAGACTCGATAGGGAACCAAAACATGAAAAAGAGTCCCCGCTATTGTAATTACGAAGCAAATTGGGCTTTTTGGTGACTAGTGCCCATATATATATATATATATATATATATATATATATATATATATATATATATATATATATATATATATATATACTGTCCATATTCTCAACCACCATGTTAGCTTCGGAAACGAGAAAACTGGGCATCCATACATTTTGTGAACAAAATTATCTCCTCTTTGATCATTATACATATAGGGGTTTAATCATCTTATCTGTTGGAAATGTGTATCAACAGCGTCAAAGAACATTCAGAAGGTAAGGAGTTGAAGAATGAAGTAGCTGAAAAAATGAGGCGTGCTTTAAGTGCAAACTAAATAAAAAACCGTATATCCCGACACAAGTTGCTGATTTTGTGGGGAGTAGTTAAGGTTACCACTGAGGATCGCTACTTCGCTAAAATATACTGACAAGATCAAGTACTATCAGCATTCATCCTACACTCCAGCTCTGAGTGGCTACAGTGAAGGACAATCCTCTTTAGTGCATTCTATCTAGCGTAACTCTTCTCCCAACGGTTACTTTCCCCACATATCGGTAAAGCGCCAAATAGAGTGATTTGCATAGTAAACTAGTTTTAAAGATGTAGCATGCCAAAACTTCAGACTTTCAGGTTAGTCGTTCATCATATTTTCTCAAATGAATAACTTCCGTTATCTCAAGAAAAAGTATGCGATTCAATATTGCGGATTCAATTAAGGGTGCTCAAGTAGCCAAACATGAAACAAACATCATAGTATGTGTAAAATTGTTATCGTTTGCGGAAATAATATCTGAGTTGTCATTGTGATCCTTTGAACGGGATGTATGAACTCAGTATTAATAACGAAAAATGATTCACATACAATATGGAAGTTCGTAAGTCTGTCCTTAGCAGTGCCTGAAAGAAAATGGGGAACATCAATACAAGTGCAAAAAGTTACCCATCAATAAAATGTGGAAATGAGAATCACACATTGAAAAAATATGCCTATAGGTTGAGAAATTTATCATTGTGCTTTCAACTTTCGTTGAAAGGGAAAATTTAAAAATAGCCGGGGCAAACACAGGTAAGGTGCTCGTCTACTACAAACTGTGTAGAGAAGTTTGTTAACACTCTATGACCGACTTCTTCTGGCAGTAGTATTGTGACAGTGCAACATCATGCAGAAAAAAACGACTTTGTTGAAACGTACCAGACACTTTTCAGGTGCGAAGATGAGCGTGTTCGTTAAAAAAACTACTGTCTGAGTGCTTATTCTTATCTTATACTCTTATTATTAGATGTTTTCGTATCAGTTGAGCTTAGAAGTACGTAATATAAAACAACATGTATTATCTCAAATTAAATGTATTTTGTTGCAAAATGTAATGACAACATAATTTGTGTATAACAGATTATATTACCGTTTTTTTTAAGTCATGAGTAGATATTTATGTAAGTAATGGGCATGCATGTTTCAAATGACTGTCGTACGTAGTAATTTAATTTTGAACATTGCAAACTATATGCTGAAATAAAGCACCTAAAAAATGTTTGGACGTGGAATAGTTCAATTGTTTTTTCCTACTGACAACCTGCTTTTGTTGAGCACTCAGCAGCAGCCTCTGCATATTGAAAATTAAATGAGCCGCGAAGAAAGCAATGTCCTCACCACAAGAACGCGTAGAGGTAGGGCCGGAGTTAATGAAGCGTCGCTGGCGTGGCGACAAAGCTGCGGCTGTCAGCCCACGCTGCGGCTGTCAGCCCACGCTGCGGCTGTCAGCCCATGCTGCGGCTGTCAGCCATGCTGCTAACAAAGGCAAGTCTTATGCTGATCTGTACTCCTCACATTAGCAAGATGGAACACCTGTAAGCTGTTTCTAAATCTGTGTTTCAAAATGAAGGCCAGTCGTCGAATCTGTCAAAGTGAAAATCTTGATAAAGATTAATTTATTTTTGATTTTTCGAAAATCAGAATATGAAAACTTGGTGTATCACGCCGGGTACTATTGATAAAGTACTCTATTTAATGATGAACAGATAATAGTCCTATACATGAACATTATCTACCAGATCAAATTATGTGGAATTATGTGGAAACCTTGATCAACAGAAAAGGTTTACACATTATGGTTTACTAGTGTACCCAGTTGTCAAAAATGACGGCAAGGATTCCGTGATAGCACCTCAGTGGTGCTCGCCATTGAACAACAATACCAACAATTTAAATTCTTCTCCTTTCGTACAAATCTTCTGGCGACATGGTGGCTGTCTTCTCATTTCTTCTATTTCTTCCTGTGACATCACAACGCATGCTTCAGCTTTTCTTTCACTATCCGTCTTTCTTCTCTTTTCACTGCTTTCTTTCAACGAAGTTGGCCTTTTTAGACGCTTTTCTTCACGATCACGATACATCATTACTGTGCCTTCTCGGTGAGTTTTTGAGGGATATATAGCTTCCCTCTTGAGCTTAGCATCTATGGCTCGAACATTGGTCGTATCACTGCTACTTTGCCGAGATCTTTGCCTTCTTTTCCTCTCGCGTGCTAGTCTGCGTTTCCTTCCTTCTGGTGTGTCTTCAATTGTTTTAATTAATTTTTCCGTTTCAATTTGTATCCAAAAACATACTCGTAAATGATACGGCATATCCCTATTTTACGATATTAAGGCCGTTCAGAAGCATCTTGTCGTTGGGAATAGTTATATTCTGTATACCATTTCTTCCAGTGAATTGCTAAGGCAGAAGGGCAAGCGGAGCTATTGTCACTTCCTGGCAAAAAATATCCGAAATAGCTTAGGCACGACAGGATCGATAACTCAATCAAAGATACAGCAATTCATGTAGCAAGCTCACTATGGGGTATTTTCAAATCAAATAGTACTTTGCTACTTTTTAAAGCAAAGCAGTTTTTTAGAGACTCACGGAGTCCGTTGGATGAGATGCTGGTCCAATAGCACACTTTGAAGTAGAAGCATGCAGTCATTAAGTAGAACCAGACTGTATCTATGCTACATTTTAAACGAATGTTTCCCCCATCTTGCAGGGGAACAAAACATCGTAATGACCCAGCACTGGGTTCCATATTGTGACTACGTGCGGGTACCCAACCAAGGGCCTCTACTCCGAATATTTGGCCTCTACTCCTCGTGGAGTTTCAATTGCTACGGAAAAATTCATCTGAAAAAATATGCGAAATAGCTTATGTATAACATGATCAAAAACTTCAATGAAGTATTTCGACTTTCGAGTATATATTTCACAAAATATATTTACCATCGTAATTTAGGAATGAAATTTCATGGTATCTCATCTTGTTATTCAGTGGACGAATTTCCTCCTATCTAAACCCTTAAGAGCGTGACAGAGAAACGGACCAAGCAAGCAAGCAACAAACTGTATTATTATTTATGCTGGGATTTTGCGGGTGTAACTTGGGATGCTTTTTCAAAAGTCAACTCTATGTAACTCGTCTTGCTGAATAATATTGGTAATTGATGGCGTAGTAACGGCTGTTATTTTGGCATTTCAAAGTTTTCACTCGATGTCAATGAACATTTTCAATACAAATCTCTTGTAATATTTCCGTCCTGCATGTTTATTATGCAAATCTTAATTCTTATGTCACTAGCCAGTTCCCGTGGAAATTCCACGATTTAGATTTGACTAATTTGAAATTTTATAAAGATAAATGCATTGAAGATTTACGACGAATCATTGTGTTATAAATGGATACTTCTCATTAATATATACAGGACGTCCACTCTGCATCTTATTCCACGATAACGTAGCCCAGAAAGTACCCGTTAAAATTTCTTAATTCAAAAGTAAAAAAATTAAGGATCTATGAAATGAATACATTTTCAATTTTACCCGTGGTATCATCAGAATCAGAATATTTTTCTTGAATATATAAAAAGTTCTTGAAAAAGTATAGAAATCCTAGTCTGGAACTATGTGTTTCACAATTTCAGCGATGCTGTGGTTGATTCATACGCCCACGATCGCATTTACCTAAATAGTAAAAGTTCAATTATTTCAGTCAGAAGCAAATCCAGACCGCTGGTAAAAGATAGAGGAGCTTTTTGGCTTAGTGAACATTTGGTTGGAAGTGTACAATATTGCTAAATGTGATAACATGTAGAATAAGACAGGTGTTACATTTCCAGCTGTTTCACATGATTCGTAGTGTTTCCGGTTCGTCTTCTGTTCTCAAAATTTTAAAAAGATTACCATCCCCAAAAAATAATTTTGTAACTTGGTGAATTTCAACAGCATGAGTGTCCACAGATATTTTTCGAGGAGAACTGAGAAAATTACAAAAACTATTATATAAGTTTTCTTCAAATTGATGTATGACTTTTTGTCTGCATATTGGTTTGATTTTACACAATGTGACTAAAAACAGTGACTAAAACTTTCTGGAGCAACACCTTCCCTGATTTCAACTACGCGCAACCACTGCGCAGCGCACACCAATATATTGCACTACTTGTGTTTTGCAAGTAGAATAAAACACTGCTTAAAATTTGTACAACTCTTCTTGTTCTCAAACTAATGTTCTTTTGACTAAAACCCCTGCATTAACTGATAAGTAAAGAGAAAAATAAACCCCATTTCGTCGGTCCAGGGTTAATGGGGAGTCATGTTGGGATTCATCTGTCAGAGTGAGATGAATTACTGCCATTATCCATGCCCACAATTATTCGAATATGACATGTTAGTTTCTCTGTCTGTATTATTTATCCTCCTCACTGTCGTTGAAAAATTGTGAACTTTGTGAACATTTCAAACATGCGGAGGCTTTGAGGCCCTCCAAGTGTGATCATGTTATGTTTTCTTGCATCTAATTAATTGTGTAATTTACATGTATTAATTGTGACAAGTAATTATTGTGTATTGAATGGTCATAGATATACCCTATTAAGATGTGTGGATTTGAAGAGAACGACTTTTAAATTGAAAATGCATGTGTGTGTGATTTCTGTGAGGAAAAGTAGTAATTTACTTCCTATGTAGCGGCTGTCTAGGAAAGTACACATTACGTTGCCGCTGAATTGTGAGTGAAAAACGTATCAGAAAAGAGCTCAACGTTCTTCACATGCGAACACGTGATGAGATCTAGCACACAACTGGTTAAGAAAGAGTCGTTTTATATTTTTTAGTATTTTTAAAGAATAGTTGATTCTTTAATGTAATAAGAATGGTAGGTACAAAATCGCTGAATGTATGTACGTTGTGTTACAGTAGAAATTACATTCAAGGATAAGAATTCTAAAAAACATTTTAAGGAAATAACGACTTTATGTTACACATATATGAAAATAACTTCAAATAAAAAATACATATAAATGAGTTTAACATTAAATGTATTTTGTAATGGTTGTCATATCGCAATTAAGGAATTTGAGAGCTATGAGAAGACTTTAGAGCATAGAAAAAACGTGTACAGAAACTTGATGTCTGATTCATTCTTCAATAAACCGAAGTAATATTGTGAAATGTGTAAGAAATAAGTGACTAGTACATAAGTATACACATAAAAAGTCTTTGAAACACTTCGGAAGTATTTAAGGATGTGAATTTAAAAATTTCAAAACGGATATAAACGATAAATATTTGGAATACCTATTTTCTGAAATAACTGATATCGATCATAGCATTTTAATAAAAAATATCACAACCGAAATAAAGACCGTTATTAAGAAACAAAAGTTTGATAATATGAAAGTGTAATTAAATCTAGAGGTACAGTTTTATGAAGTGAGGGTTGAAAATAAAAAAGAATACTGTGAAGCATCGTTTAATTCTGGAAAATTTATCAGTGTATCGAAGAAGTATATGAACATCGAAAATTTGTACAAAGAGGTAATCAAAAAAATTGAAGAATTCACAGTGAGTTCATCAGTTGGGATAGTTAACAAGTTACTAGATTTTAGCATAAATATGGTCGAATATGATCCAATTGCAGCTTCTAGCTACATTTAATTACCCACAGAACTTCAAAATACTAGTTCCGTATACCATATACTGAAAATAATGATGATTAGTGCTGTAAATGATGCATGGCAAGGTATTTTCGCAGAGACGAAAAAAATTGTCGAAGAATTGCAAAAAGATTGAAAACAGAAGCAGAAGAACTAAATTCTACAGATATAAATTTCCTGTAAAAATAAAATACATCAGGAAATTCGAGGAAAACAATAATATATCTAGAAACGTTTACAGTTTAATATAATAATGAATTATGTCCACTTAAGATAACGAAAACTTAAAATAAAGATGTTCTCGCATTACTGTTGAGAACAAAAATAAATAGAAGTCATTATATATTAATGAAATCTTCTAGTCCTTTCATTGAAACCAGTAATCATAACAAAAACTTCGATTGCCTTATTGTTAATGGATGTTAAGAAAAGAAGATCTGTTAAATAATAATATAAATGAATGTTCAGTTCATACTCTGATAAAATACATATTTTATAACGATGAATTACAATATACATAGTATCAAAAAATAATTAGACATTCATGTGTGAACCATGCTGATTTTGAATCGCCTTTGCGTGCAATATTTTCTTGCAAGCCAGATCTAAATTCAAGCTATTCGATGAATATGCAAAAACATTCACCGAACAGTTTTTTGTTGGTACACAAAAGAAAAGGTAGATCAATATTCAATATTGTAAATTTATAACAGTAAAGATGAGACTAAGAAGTTTGTAAAATATTTAGAAAAAGAAACAAAAGAATTTATGGAGTATTAAAACATAATAAAAAATGTACCTACCATCAGATAAATTTCGAAAATATCAAAACGCAAAAAGGTGTTATGTATGTGAAAAAAAAATTATTCATGAAAATTATAAATGGGAAAATCATAACCACCTTACTAGTATATTCCGAGAAGTTGCCCATCTAAAGTGTAACTTTAAGATAAAGAATCCCAATTTTATCGTGATATTTTACATAACTTATCGAAGTACGATGCTCACTCCTTCATAAAAGATTTAGGTGAGAGGTCTGGAAACTTAAATGCTATTCCAATAACTGATCATGAATATATAAGTTTTACTCATACACTGAATGTGGATTCAAATACATATGTGCAAAAAATTAGGAAGATTTAAAGACATAAAGAAGGATTTGCGATTCTTCGATACTTTTTGATCTATGCCATTGCCTTTTTATAATTTATAGTGTCGAAAAATTCAAGGGCATACAGGAAATTATGAAAATATTTTCCAACTAAAGAACAATTCGAGGTAATTAATCTTAAAGATATTTATTTATGCATATGAATATGTTAATGCTTATGAGAAAATGAATTGTGAAACTTTACCACTCAGGAGAGAATTTTACAGCAGATTGAATAATAAAACAACGTATGAAGATCAACATGCAAGAAACGTTTGGAAAGCATTCAGTTGTGGAACATTTAAAGATTATCATAATTTATATCTTAAAGTAGACACATTATTGCTAGCTGATGCATTTGAAACTTAAAAGAAATGTGTATGAAAATTTATTCATTATATCCGGTGCATTATTTTACAGCGCCTGGATTGTCATTCGATGCGTTACGGAGACATTCAGATATAGAATTAGATTTATTAAAAGATCCTGATATGTGTTTGGTCATTAAAAAAAGCATAAGAAGAGGAATTTCAACCATATCGAAACGATATGTGCCATATATACATGAGACATATAAAAGAAAACAATTAATTACATATCTTATATTGATGCAAACAATTTATACAGATGGACAATGTCTCAGAAATTACCGACAGGAAATTTCAAATGGAAGGATCCGAACTGTAAGTTTAGAAAAGATAAAGGTTATATTTTCGAAGTTCATTTAAATTATCCTAAAGAATTGAAAAAATCATTAATAATGATTTACCATTAGCACAAAAAATACTAAAATTTAAGATCTAATTAAGGTGGTTCCTCATCTCAGTAAATGAGAAAAATATGTTGTACATTATGAAGCTCTGAAACAATTTTTAAGTTTAGGACTAAATTTAGGAAAGATCCACAGAATATTACAATTTAACGAGAGTGCATGGATGAAGCCTTACGTTAACATAGATACGAAAAAGCGTCAACAAGCTAAATCGCAATTTGAAAAATATTTGTTTACGTTGATGAATAACTTAGTAATTCGTAAAACTATGAAAAACATAATCAATAGAGTTGAAGTGAATTTAGTGAAAATAAATCGAGAATTGAACAGATTAGCAAATAAACCAAATTTTAAAGGCTTCCAAATATTCTCAGAAATATTAATTGCTTGCCATATTCAAAGCAAAGACTGAAATTTTATTAACCAATCTACCTAGAAATTTCTATACTAGACATAAGTAGAAAATTGATATATAATTTTCATTATAATTATATTAAGAAAAAATACAGAAATTATGCAGATTTATTGTTTACTGAAACAGACTCACTATGTTACGATATCTAGACAAAAGATTTACATAGAGCTATGGAAAGAAATAAAGATTTATATGACGCATCAAATAAACAGAAAGAACATTCTATTTATTCAAATGCATACAAAATTTTAGAAAAAATGAAAGATGAAACTGGTGGGTTAGGAATTCAAGAATTGATTGGTCTTAGAACAAAACTGTATTTTTATAAAACAAAAAACTATGTAGATAAAAATGCAAAGGGTGTAAAGAAAAATGTGACGGAAAATGACATTCCTATAGAAGAAGAATAAAAGAACACTGAATAAAGAGATTTTCTAGAAGACAATGTTTAATATTTAAAGTGATAACTATCAACTATATACGAAGGAAACAAATGAGATTGCATTGTATGGTAATGATGGCAAATGGCATATATTACCAGATGGTATTAATACACTAGCATTGAATCATTGCAAAATAAGCTCGTGAAATATTTGTATATAAATGACTACCTATAATAAAAAAGGATCAAGTTACCTGGATATCTTCTCTATTGAAAATCAAAACTATTTAAATGAGTTAAAATAAAGTAAGTTAAGTTTCCTAACAGTGAAAAACTGGCAAAGATCTTGTAAATATAATGCTTAACAAATTTTATTTACCTGAGATGCATTTAAAATTACCTTCCGATATTCAATCTGAACAAGTCCCAGACGAATCATTCAATAAAAAAAACTACTCATTTTGCAGTCTTGGTACTTAGGTTCAAAAACGAATTCAAGAAGGCTATCAGGGAATTAATTCATTAGATCAAGCATGTGAAGAATATGATATTTTCTATTCTCGATATCCTAAAACTAAAGATAGAAATTATTCCGATGATATCTTAGCAAAAAGAGCTGCTAATATAGCTGAGAAACGCTGGTTATGCATTGACATTCCAAAAAACTTCTAAGTGTGCTCACATAGGTGAGCAATAAAATCTCAAGTGATGTAAATTATAATCCTAAAAAAGGTGTGTTGGAAATAATGAGCTTGTTTGTAAGAGTGGATTGTTTCGAAATCAAGTAAAGCATTGGTTAGAAACCCATGAAACATATACTCTTCATAAAACAATAAGACCGTTTAACACTAGAAGGGTTGAAGTATCAAGGATTGATGATCAGTGGTGAGCTGATTTAGTTGATATCCAAAAATACAGAGACAAGACAAAACCTATATTTTAACTGTGATTGATACCTTTAGTAAATATACTTCGGCAATTAATATCCGAAAAAAGACAGGCGAGGATATTAAAGCATCGTTCGAAAAACTTTTCAAAAAACGAATCCTAGCTAAAAGTCAAATTGATAAAAGATTAGAGTTTATAAATAAACCTACAAAAGAATTATTCAAGAAGCGTGAAATTCAAATGTTTGGTACAGAAAATGAAACGAAGGCCCAAGTTGCTGAACGCTTCAAGAGAACTTCAAACGCGAATGTGAAAATATTTTACAAACACGAAAACTAAAACTGAGTTAATATTCTACAAGTTTAAATTCACAATTAAGATGATAGTTTTCATAGATCCATACGAATGACACCTCGTGAAGCGCCATTGAAAGAAAACAGCTATTTCCAAGAACACAAAATAATCTGAAGTAACCAAATTTCGACGTCAGAGGTCGAGTGAGGATAAGCAGAAAACGTAAAGACCTTCATGAAGGATATTTACCAAATTTCACAAAAGAGTAATTCATCAACTCTAAAATATTATTAATAGAACCAGTGACTTACAGATTGAGAGATATTAATAGTGAAAAATTAATTGAAAGTTTTTACGAACAAAAACTCTCAA
Organism: Trinorchestia longiramus; assembly: GCA_006783055.1. Lineage (NCBI taxonomy): Eukaryota > Metazoa > Arthropoda > Malacostraca > Amphipoda > Talitridae > Trinorchestia > Trinorchestia longiramus. Next base: position 411,564 of record VCRD01000024.1, read on the forward strand.
AATATAGCTGTGATGTTTATGAAATGCATAAATTTTTAGAGGAGAGTAAAGGAAAACTCTTAGTTAAGTGGAACAAATATGATGATTCTTCATGGTTATCAAAAACTGAACTCACATTAGGCAGAAAATGAACTGATATTAAGTTAAAGTCTTTTAAATTATTATCTCAAAAAAATGGCGTTGTTTGATCTCAAAACTAAAGATTATTTATTAAACATTAAGAAAGCTTTGAAAAACTATTTACAAAAGAAAAGACTATAGAAAGAGATTTTAAAAATGATGTTAAAAGAGTTTACAAACCACATCTTGACCCTCTGTTGAAAATTACTGTCGTAAGTAAGCAAACAGGATAAGCAATAAAGGATATACCTCAACAGACAATTAAATCTATTAAATATAAACCTGCAGAGACATCGACATTGACTTCTCCTGAACCCACATTTTTAGTTGGTCCCATCGCTAAATTCGTTTTAACTCATGTTTGTGAACCTGGAAATGAGTTCGAAATTTGAGTACAAAATTTGATGGAAAAGTCTACGCTTGGTAATGAAAAATTGAAATACAGGGGGATAAGGTAAAAATTGGTAATCATTTTCTTGAAGGAACTGTGGGATTATGAAACTATTGAAAGAGCAAAAACCTGCAAATTTTGATGAAGATGATGGAATAAAATATGAAAATATGTGGAATCTAACTAAATCTAATCTCAAAGTGAATGGAACAATATAGGTAAACAAAGGGGGAAAGTATAAAAAAATTATCAAACCCCTGTATAAAGGGGAAAACAAATAAAGTTTGATCTGCAGTAGAAAAGGTACAAGCTGCAGGTCTAAGACCAGAATTAAGTTCTAGATCAGTAAGTCCCGTATCAAATAGTGAATCAAGTCGTGGATCTAGTCCTACAACAGCTCTAACAACAACTTAGAGTTTTTATCCTACTTCAAGACCAACTTACAGACTTACTCCTTCACCTGGTCCATCAAAAACACATTCCATTTATGATACTCTACAGAAAAGATGCTTCAGATTCTAATGTGTATGAATCTGGAATCGTTGTGTTGTATTCTAACATTAATCATATTGAAAAAGACATCAGATATTCTTCTGTTCTTTTAACAGTGTAAATACAGGGGTTTTTAATGAATTACAAGTTTTTACGCATGAACTTCTAAAACGTGAGTTATTAAACGAAAATGAGGTGAAAATGTTGAATAATTTTCTTTAAAAAAATGCAATCACAAAGTAATATTCCGTACACATTTCTCCGCAACGTTCCACCGGGATTTCAAAATTGTAGAAAATCCTAAGAAACCGATTATTTACCTCCACATCAACCCCTACTTTACGATATTAGAATGTAGCTTACAGATCAAAATAGAAATACTTTAGCTACTCGAGGTGAAAAATACAGTTCGATTACACTTGAGATCAATAAATTGAAAATAAAATCTTAAAGTTGTTTAATTTAATGATTTTTAAAATGAGAAAATAGTAATAATTAATAATGATTTGATACATATGGTTGATAGCGTTTCTTATAAAATTGGGGATGAAGAAATTGAAGGATACAGTTATCTTGGTATTGGAACAACTTTACATGAATTAGTAACTTATCAACGAAATTCTAAAGGAAATATGAAATTTTTTGGAGTATGGATACTAAGAAAATTGAAAAATCAAACGATGGGTTCAGTGAGCGTATTGACTATTTAACTTCAGCTGATGGTAAATTTAGTAAATTAAGTGCTGCCATTCCACTCAAACACGTGTTCGGATTTTGTGAAAATTATATGTACGGAAGTGCTGTATGGAGGTGAGGCATAATCTAACTATAAGAAGAGGTGATGATTCTGATCTTACTAAACTAATGAGAAATATTAAAATAATAATGATAAAGTAGAGAATGGAGAAATTACTATAAAAAACTCATTTGGAAGATCCTAGCCTATAAACAGTCCGATGAATATAAAATCAAGCTTTATCATCATATAAAGGATAAAATCAACATACGAATTCCGCGGTGGTCAGTTTGTGTATGACCATCGCTTGGCTAGAATTACGGCATAGGACTTGGGTAGCAATCGAAGAATTTACCAAAAGGTTCGTTCAACAGGATAATGACAATAAAAACAACAGGATAATGACCCTAAGGACACGGCTAACTCTACCAAAAAATGGGCTGTCACTCACAATTTAAAATTATCAGAATTTGCTTGTCAAGCCAGTCTCCAAACTTCAACCCCATTGAAAATTCGTGGCATCATTTGAAAATTAAAAATCATCCAAGAGCTCCAAAGCGCATGCTAGATTTGAAGAAAATTTGTAAAAAAGAATGGAGTAAAACCCCAAAGAAACATGTAACTCATTGATTAAGAACTATGCAAGGAAAAAGATTGATTGAAGTTGAACTGAATAGTGCTTATGCTACGAAATATTAAATCAAAATGATCTATTATTCATGTTCCGTACGAACATTTTTTCGTCCTGTTTATTATTAGGTATAATTTATTCGTTTCTCTAGCACGTTATATCGCATTTTTGTTCATCAGATATTTAAGAAATCAAAATTTTTAATATGTACGAATGTTTTATTCCCACCACTGCACATTCACAATGTTTGCCAAAACAATTTACAATAGACGTATACATAATAATGGTTATTTTTACTCATTTTCATGCACGTAACAAGTGTCAAAACAAATAAAAACCATCCAATGATAAATCTTAGTTTCAAACGTAATAGACATTTTGGAAGCAATAAGTATAACATGTTAGTTCTAAAACTGAAAGATATATTTTTACTTTGCTGCATTTTGTTCCTGCGAACTGATCGGCATTGCTTACGACGAACTCACACTTTTTTAATCCACACAACCTTACATCTAACAAACGTGAAGCTGCATTAGCATGCACGTAAAGTCCCCAATGCCCACCGTTTTGTTTCCTCTTCTTCGTGAATACAGGAGAAGCCTCGAACTAGCGGACGCTCTTCAGTTCATGCACTACAAAGCTCTGAATTTCATTAAGCGATTGAAGGGCTAGGCAATCTCATTTCCAGTACCTTGAGATCGCAGATGTTTGTTGCACAGATTACATTTCGAACGAACAATACGTTTTTAAACATTGAGGAAAATTTTTTACGTATTAAAACGGTGTCAATCTAAGAGCAGGTAAGGGAGATTTAGAGCTTGATAGTTTTCTCACCAGAGGCTGTGTGTTTTGTGTTTACGTGAATAGAACAGACGACATCTGCTTACTTAACGCTGAAGTGACGCTTGTACCACAAAAGTATTAATTAAATGTCATGGTTAGGAAATGGATTTCACTTTTATTTCGGGTGCAAGATTGCAAGATTGGGAACCAGGATATGAACTGGGTCCCACATATATATAAATATACATATATGTATATATATATATATATATATATATATATATATATATATATATATATATATATATATATATATATATATGTATATATACTGCAACAAATGTGCCACTAACCTGCACCTGTGATGAATTAGAAGAAAGAAAGAAATACATCTTGCTGTACCAATAATATAACGAGAAGCAAAAAACCGTACCAACAAATTGCCTGGCACCCCAGTACCGAAAGACTTGTCGAAGTAAAAAGACGTTTTATTGAATAATCAAACATTCTACATATATATGAGCTGTACATCCAATTTTGCATAGATATGGTCAACCGATTCCTGATGCAAAAACTTCATTGACGCTTGAAATAAATGAAGCCGAAGAAAAAAGAATACAAGTACTGGATTACAAAGTAACCTAAGCTTTGATGAAGCCTAATCATTGTTTCCACGTCTTGTAGAAAAACTAAAACTCAATGACATTTTCATGGAACACCAGCAACTAAAAATTAAGGCAAAACTGATAGGCCTCATTTTTAACGGTAATGTGGGAGCCAATTTTAAAATTTCGAAGTTTTTTTGTTGTGAAGAGCGTCTACGGGAAACGTATGGTAGCGTAGTAACCTGCAACAATAAATAGCCTAATGTTTGCACTTGCTATTAAACTACGAGCTTTGCCACTGGACGCTGTTCATAGATTTATCAAAAATGAGTCTTGGTGTACATAACATGTTGGCCGCATATACATATATGTACGTTGCAATGTAATCGATATATTGTACAACAGTAACCACTGTGTGACTCACAGGTTTTCATTTTTGGGAAGAGCTCACTGGACTGATGCACTTATGTACATACATGATACTGAAGAAATGTACAGAAATGAAGCAGCCATAGTAGAGCTTCCTAGTCTATCAGAGGCATATCACATCGCCAAACTTAAAAATATGTTCAATATGCACCTAATATTCCCTCTAATAAAATTTTGCCTCCACTACTACACATAAACTTAGTGATCATGAGAAACTATTTAACAGCTAGGGACATATCCGGTATAGGAATCACGCACCTTAGTTTTCATTTGTCTCCAAGTCCGTGAGTTTGCTTAGGAGGATGACTTTGAATCAGCTCTTCATAGGAAGTATAATCCTACTTGAGATTCAATCAAGCTGAGGCTGAGGAATTCATAGTAAACCATAGGGAAGAAAACTATGAAAAATCAATAGAAAATCTCATCAGGGCTTTCAAAAACTTAAAGTGATGTAAGACTATTCAAATTTACTTTTGATCTTGCATTTATTCATGTTTCCAGGAAATTATGAGGTAGTTAGTGGCAAACATGGAGGAATGTTTCACCAAGCTATTTCATGAATAAAAACGAATATGAATATTATTTTAATGTTCAGTTCACAACAACCGAACAAGCATAACCACAGAGAGTAATTACGATTTGGAGTTTAAAATGTCATCATATAAGCTGCAAAGGGGCTTCTAATGTTATTTCCATTCCGGACATAAAAATAAATAAGGATAAACTACAATACATTAGGCGTATTCAACTTTAAAGAAATTAGTTTCTTGAATGTTCATCGTGTAAAAAAAATATTTGCAAATATATTTAAATGGCAGCAAGGCAATATATTTGCTACAATACCAGGTATTGAAGTGAAAATCCAGCTTAAAGATCATTTCTTGCCGTTTTAATACTGCTACTACTACTATCATTGGCGAAGTTTTATGAAGAACTGTATAAATATGTACAAATGAAGGTTTGTACATTGGCGAATGAAGGAACGAATGTATGTGTATACCATGGCAGCACTGTTTCTATATACTCTATCCAATGGTTTCGCCTGGGGCTCAGATTCTACTATAGACTGATGCAAATGGACGTTAATAACTAATTTGGGTAATTTCAGAATTAATCTATTGAATTTTGTTCGGGTTGTTCTTAGTCAGATCCTGAATACTACCACTGACACTTTTTCACTGTCACTTATTAATAAACTCTGCAGTTTGATCCTATGTCTTTGAACGAATTTGTGGAGAAAACAATCTTTCCTATCCCGCCGAATAGCGAAATAAAATTCATTCCCCGAAACTTAAGCGTGGCATTGAAGTTCAAAGTTTTTGTTCTTGGAAATCGTATAGTCCAATTAAAAACTTTTCACAGACGTAATCGAAAAAAAGGGAATTTTCTATGTTGTTTTAAAATTGGAAGCAAGAAATTTCATGAACTTAATTTTTGATTCACTGTCCCAAGAATCAGTGAGTGGGGAGATCCGTGTGTCATTCATTCCAACAATCTTATTTTGCAACTTTCTTTCGCATTTTAAGTATCAGGTCGGGAAATAAGTTCTGATCATTTTCAATTTAATATCAAGGAAGACTTAAGGTCATTGTTAGTTAAATTTTACCCTCACACGTAGTCCCACTGTCATGATTCCCCTGATAAATAATGGGTTATTTTCAACCAGGGAAAAACATTCGGATCATTTCATAATTACAAACGACTAGTCACTAAAGTGTTCTCTCGTGATAATTGTCTAAATTGAAGGAATGACTAGAATCAGATAAAATGGTCTCCAAAGTAAGGTGGATAGACTACATAGTACAGTAGAGTTTCTGACAACCAAACTCATACATGCCCGCAAGTCAAGTTATACCTGTTGTCAAGTCATCCGCACGAACATACGAAAATTTATTTTCAAAAACGAAACATCATGTTTGTGGGTAGACTAAACCAAGGAAGAAGCATGTTAAATTAATGTTTCTGCGATTGTAACGAATTTGAGCTTCAATTTGTTGTAAGTAATGTCCTGTTGTTTGTTATTATTGATCTGTATTATCGTTCATTACCTCCTTTATCTTCTTCCTCATTTCTTCCCGTTTTTTCTAACTTTTTGGTTACAGGAAATTGTTGTAGCAGTCGTGCTGGCATAGAATCTTCACTCACAGAAATAGATTTCCACTCCATGAATTGGAACACATATTCAATGGCCTTCTCAACAGATTCCAGGTAATTTCTTCAGCATGTTCGTCTTCTTCGTTGCTGGGACAGCATGAATTATCTTCATTACGAAGAATCGATTCGGGTTGATGATCTGTGAAATCCGGTTGGTTGTCATTTGGGTCTGCTTCAATCCAGCTTTGTAAATCATAATCATCTAAGTTATGTAAAGGATCATAATCTAAAGCAAGTTTGCACATTTATTTCAGTGAAAGAATTCCTAGCTCTATTACTACGGAATTTAAAGTCTGGGGAATTTCATTCATTTCAACTTCATTTTCGGCATCTTGCTGAGGCCATAAACTATGTCATGCTCCATAAACAGTCGTGACTTTTACAGCATCCCAAGCTTCTTGAAGCAAATAAACTGCATCTTTGAGAGTAAAGGTTTGTTGAAATTCTACTGGCTTGACATTTTTATGCATCATCTGCAACATGAAATTGCTCATGTTATGGCATTTGAGATTCATTATGACCCCTTGATCCATTGGCTGTATAAGTGAAGTAACGTTTGGTGGGAAATAACACACATAAATGTTCCCACAGTCTGAAACTAAAACACTCTAAGATGGATGACTTGCACAATTATCAAGAAGCAACAAACATTTCGTGTTTTTTGATTTTCCCACATTTTTCGACGTTGTCACGTACTGACGGAACAAAACTGTTAAAGAACCAATCTTTGACGATGCCTTTGCTCATCCATGCATTTTTTGATTTCTATAAATTACCGGTAGGTAGATTACATTTTTAAATGCCCGAGGACGAGCATATTTTCCTAAAAGTTTTAATTTGTGTTTGCCCGCTGCGTTCCCACACACAAGGACAGTTAAATGCTCCTTGTTATGCTTGAAGCCTGTGGCTTATTTTTCGCCACAATGTTCTAAAGTTTTAGTTGGTAAGCACTTCCAATTGATCACTGTCTCATCAGCATTATACACTTCATCCGCTGTATGTCCATGTTCCGATGGAATTGATTGAAAAGACGCTCGAAATTGAGCAGCAGCTTCAGGGTTAGCAGATTTCCTTTCTCCAGTGATATTTAGCTCCCTTATTCCGTAACGCTCTTTGAAAGATCGTAGCCAACCAACACTAAATTTACAGCTTAAGTTTACTTTTAAATCTTCATTCAGTTGTTTAGCTTTAGCCATAACCATGGACCCGGAGACTGTCATGCCTTCGGAGCGCTTTGCAACAAACCACTTGTGGAGATTTTCGTCCAAGATCACAGAAAATGGCTGGCGAAAAGCTTTTTATCACCGCTTCTTTTGCTGTTTTGTAACTGAGCTCGTTGAGAAATTGTATTTTTTGAACTAAGTACATCATATAAAGTTGATCTTCCAATGTTATACATTTCCATTAAATCACTTGCGCTTACGCCATTCTCCTTTTTATCTACAATCTCACGTTTTACACTTAACGTTAAACATTTTCTTTTTCTCTTTGCTCCAGAAACGGATTCTCCAGCTTCACACATGATGGGCTATATGAAATGAAATTACATAACAAATTCTGAAAATAAGAAAACAAATTGAAAACGATTTCAATAAAAACATGGTAAACACTGCTAATAATATTCATTGAATGTCCGGTTGTCATGTTAGTCCAGTTGTCAGGTGTCTGGTTGTCAGGAACTCTATTGTATTTTCAATACAAAAACCAAAATTCGTAACTAAGACATTTGTACCACATACTAAAACATCTGTATGTGCGGGACGCGGATGCATAATGTCATTATGAAAGATAAAATTCTTGCAATTGGTTAAACATGGACGTGATATTGCTACTACTTTGTGAAAGCTTTGCATTTATGCTCTATATTGACTATTACTTCATTTGATTTAACTCCTCTTTCTAGTGAATTCATTCAATTATCTAGAAGGAAAAACTTTACATTTAAGAGATCACTTCAAACATACGCGTACATTCTTTATTGTCTTACAAATAAGAAAATCACCAGAAACTGGTGGATAAATAGACAGAAATTGTGAACGAAGGTGTCAATGCCTTGGAAAATTACAATGTAACCAACTGTTTAAATTTACTCTATGTGTGACTGAGTAAACAAACAGAACTTACGCTACGACTTGGCATGACGTTTTTATAAAACTAGTTAAGAACTGTTGGAATACACTGTATACAATAATTATTTTTGTTTAGATAAATGGACTTTGTTTCGAATAGTAACGTTACAAAGACAATTAAAATTACTCGTGTATTATACTCTATTCAAATTGAATCCGATATAGTGACACACGTGGGCAAATGATATGACTTTGTCAGCGGGCTTTTTTCATCATTTAAGTATAAAAGGGAAAGTTTAGGAATCTCTCTATGCCTTTTTTGTATTATAATGAAACGATGCGTATTTTAATGATTAAACTATTACAGATGAATAATTTTGCATGATATCACCTGTGTTGGTTCCCAAACAGTGAATGAATTACTACACTTTCGATTTATTCAGACATTAAATCATGACTAAAATACTCTACGAAACATTGAAAGGATACGCGATTTTGGTGAACTTTGCTACAGATTGGGCATACGTAATTCCTGTGCCCTATGATATTTCTCGAAAATATTTGCCCCAGCACAATGAGAATTTTTTGATCAAGTGAATAATTGAAACGTTCAGGTTTCAGATGTTTTCGTCTTGTATCAATACCCATCAGCATAGGAATTGGTTTTAAGCACATGTTTATGTCGTTTGTCACAAAATTCAATATTGTAAACATACGTTTGTTGTGTTCGTTATGTGTGTTTGTCGTCTATTCAGGTCGCCAAATGGGTTACATTATTTTAGAGCAACATTAAAATGTGTTCAAATTGTGTATATTTACTGAACCGTTAAAAATCACGATTATTTTCCAAGGATTATGAAATATTTTTCTTTTTTATGGAGTGAAAATTGCGTTGCATGTATGCAACGTTAAGTCATAATGGGTTAAGTGAAGCATGTCAAAGTAAATTTTACATTTTATAGGTAAACAAGGGTCTCCCTTCCAGGTAAGAATAGAAATTATGATTTGAAGTGCCTCATAAACTGATTCAACATAAAGAGCTGGAGTGAGTGGACTGTCCTCTAAGAGGTGTTATTTTATCAAAAATTTAAAAGTTGCTAGTTTCCCGCTACGTTAACCTTATAAGAATGTACCATAGCAAAGATCTCAGAAAACCTACCGCTTTACGTGCGACAGATGCGTTTGAGAATCTCTAGAATATTGTTGTGAAAAAGCCGTAGTATTATGGATGAAAGGACTCAGGGTACACTACAAAACAGTCCATTTCCTAATAAAATTTGGTTACCATTAAGCCGATTTAAATTTTTCGTTTTATAACCAGGAATTTTGGATTTCCAAACGTTGTGGTAATATGTTCATCAGAAGTTTTGCGAACTTCTCATCCTTTAACAAGAAGTTTTAACATATTCCAAAAAAATAGTTTGACACCTGCAGGAGAAGTATCATCACCATTATTTTAGTCAATAAGATATTAAAGACAAGATCCAAATATGACCAGTGTGTCTCTCAAGAGCAAATTACTGATTCTGAAGTCGATCCCAAAATTCATCATCCGCCATCAACCCAAACTAAAGTTCCATCGACAACTATTGAAAGGCCTGTGGATCACTGTACGCGAGATCAAACTTCCTCGTAAAGAACAGGAATGAGTATCCGTAGTAACGCCAGTAAAAATACGCTGGTCCTTGGAATGGTTGCTTGGCCCAAGACATTCTCAAGAGAAAATAAATCTACCATCAGTTTAGAAAATTGACCGTAGTTTAGCTTAAATTTTACACTCAATTCAGAACTCGCCAAACTGAATTCCCAACAGTTTCATATTTATAGAAAACAGTCGAAGGAACCGAACAGAACCTCTCAATAACGCCGTTTACATAGACTTTAATAACATAGATGACTTAATTTAATATACTAGTGGACGTTAATTAAATGACATATAGGGCTTTAGTTCATTGTCAAAGAGCACTTTAGTTAAATGCCCTGGAGGACTTAAGTTAGTGGCATAGAGAACTTTCCTTAACTAATTACGTCAACTGGCATCTCAACATCTAACATTATGAACTCTGAAAATAAGATAACGGGACCTGAAAAAGAGTTTACATACGTCCTTGAAGGTCACAGCAGAAAAAAATTCAAACAAAAATTCAAACTAAAAAATTATGAATGAAAGAGCTAAAAAGTAAGACCTAAAATTACAAAAGAAAGGTAACTATGAGACAAAACTCACTGAGGGATCAAGTCACTTGCCAGCAAGGGCTACAACGCAATCACAGCTGTAGCCACAGAACCCTTGACCGGGCATCAAAACAGCCTCCAAGTGCCCTGCCAATGTTGCATTCAGTATTAGTTTAGTTAGCGGTAAACCAGTGACGTTACAATATTCAATAGTTTCTGCTGCTGGAGAGAGCTTTAATTATACAGGGAGTTTACTTCCTATGAGCATTTCGTGTTCTTATATTAGAAGCAGTGAGTTGGCTGGTGTTTATATATTTTATCTTATTTTTCCCTGATGCATCATCGAACCTCTTTCGACCGCCTTCGTAATGTATCTTAATTTTCGTTTTTAACACATTTTATTGCTTACAACGTTACAGAGCAAGTTGCCAGTAGTCACATTTAGCTAAAGTTCCTATGGCAATTAATCAAAAATCTCAAGATCAATGAAGTATTTTTAGCGCTCTGACGATCCCTGGCACGTTGCTTTGGAATAAACTTACCACGCACATTAAAAAATTAGTCACTAAGGGTTTCAAGACAAACGGGACACGCCTGTTTGAGTCTCAATGTCGTCAACAAGTGATAAGAACTTCCTAAGTTGCTACGAATTAAAATAGCCATTATGTTTATATGACTTGGCTCTATTACACCTACGTTTCAAAACTTTTTTAAAAGGTCAGGTGCTTTCCAACTGATTTAGGACCCTTTTTGCGAGCTGAAATAAAAATAGTTTATCTTGCCTGGTCAGGTCTGGTTTCTAAGATATCGTCTATTATTAAAGTCCAACCTATTTTTCTAAAATATTGCAATCCAAGCGTTTATGGGCTTTGCTTCTGCAAACCCAGGTCGTGGGTAACCTTTAATAATTAGTTTTATTTCTCTTTTTAGATCTAGAAAAACTGATCGGAAGTGTAAAAACCATCCTAACAGGTTCTGCTCCATCTGCAGATACGTGGTTCTTCCAGACCGTCAAGAAAAAATCACAGATTTTGTGAACAAGACATATCACGCTTACTTTGGAGACAAACAAAAGGACTAGGATAAACTATTCGCTCCCCATGTCTGCTGCAAAACATGTGTAGAGAACTTACGGGATTGGAGGAACAAGAATATGAAGAATATGCCATTTGGTGTCCCAATGGTGTGGAGGGAAGAGAAAGATCACGTTATTGACAGCTACTTTTGCATAGCAAATCTAAAAGGCATCAGTCGCAAGAACAAGCACCATGATGATCAATACCCTTTAGCTTCTCCCGATGTTCCTGTTCCTGAGCTAAATGTCACCATGGAATCAAGTTCTGATTCCGAATCTAGTAACATGATTGATACAGCTAAGTGTGATAAATACTGGTCAGAAGAGGACGACCAGCCGGTGCCTTTGACCCAAGCCAAACTCATTGACCTGACACTAGACCTGAACCTCTCGAAGGAGTCTGCCCAGCTACTAGGTTTTCATTTTTGAAAGAAACGTCTACTGGCGTCAGGAACATTTTATTAGTATCGGGTTGGCGAGAGAGAATTTAGAAAAGGTTTCATGTTTGATGAAGCATCTTCACTGGTCTACTGTAGCAATATTGCAGACCTGATCAAATTACTAAAGTATGATGCTACAGAATGGAGACTTTTCATTGAGTCATCTAACAGGAGTCTCAAAGCAATTCTTCCGAATATCGGAAACAAGTTTTTATCGATCGCTGTTGGGCACTCAGTTGAAATGAGAGAATCCCACAGAAGCATGGAACGTCTAGAATAGAATAGGGCAATAGGAACGAGCCGTTTGGCCCATTCTTGGTTCAATACCTAAGTCCCATGCCGTCTAAAAGTAAATCCATCAGTCATGCACGTACACCTTAACCACGTAAGTCAATTTAGTCGTGTGCACACATATCACTCACGCACAGGCGTTTATGTCACGAGCATTTATCTCAGTCATACATTAACCTTAAGGAGTTAGGGACATCGTTAGTAGGATGTAGTACTGGGGGGGTTCGTAATCCAAAATTTATCGAGACGATTTTTGAATGTGTTCACAGTGCCAACAGAAACTATGTTTTCTGGCAGCTGGTTCCAAGTTGCAGCAATTTTAACGGGAAAAAAGTTCATAGCTTGAGATGTCTTGAAGTTTCTCAGTAATAGTTTTTGACCGTTATTTCTGGTTCTTACGTTACCGTCTCTTTCGAAGAGCCCTTCCAGGGTAACATTGTTGAGGCCATTGAGATACTTAAAGGTCTCACTAAGTTGTCCTCGCAGTCTTCTTTGTTCTAGGGATATAAGTTCAACGTGTTGAAGACGTCTTTCGTAGCTGAGATTGCGGAGTTCTGGAATCATCTTCGTTGCTTTCCGTTGTATTTTTTTCCATTTTATTAATATCTTTTCGTAAGGTAAGAGACCAGAGTTGCACTGCATATTCTAAATGAGGCCGGACTAGCGCTTTATAGAGCGGTAATATTATGTTCTTTGACTTGTATTCAAAGTTTCGTGCAAGGAAACCAAGAATCCTGCTCGCATTTTTGACGCTTTTTTCCACTTGTTTGTCATGTTTGAGATTTTCAGTGACAATGACACCTAGATCTCTTTGTTGCTGGACTGTTTCAATGGGTATGTTATACATCGTGTGTTGGAAATGCCGGTTATTTGCACCAACGTGCATTACTGAACATTTTTCAATGTTGAAGCTCATTTGCCAGGTTTCAGTCCAATTTGCCAGGTTTCAGTTGTTTGCTCTGAGCTACCAGAAACATAAATGGTTGATCTATAGAGATCTTAAAGTTTTTGGACTCATTCTGGGACTTCAAGGTGGTTACACAAAATCTCCATGCATTCTGTGTTTATGGAAAAACCGTGCTGATGACAGCATTATGTCAGACAAAAGTGACCATCCAGACAAGGATTAAAACCTGGATCACACAACGTTATGTCCCACCCTCTGGTTGAACCGAGCAAGATATTGTTTCCACCCCTCCACATCAAACTCTGTCTCATCAAGAACTTTGTGAAGGCAATGGACAGGGAAGGTGGAGGATTTTCTTTCCTTCATCAGAAGTTTCAACGAAAAAGCATGGAGAAAATTAAGGCAGGTACATTTGATGGTCCTCAAATAAGGAAACTCATCAAGGATACTACTAATGATGATCCACTGAATCATGCTGAACTCTCTGCATGAATGTCTCTTGAGTCAGACATTGCAAACTTCCTTGGCAACCACAGAAGTGCCCAGTATCAGAAGGTCGTTGATGAGTTAATGGAGAATTTCCACCAACTTGGTGCGTGCATGTCAGTGAAAATACACTTCCTCTGGTCTCATCTAAACCATTTTTCAGAAAAGTCTGGAGACTTCAGTAAAGAACAGAGTGAGGGCTTTCACCGAGATATCAGTGTGGAGGAACGCTATCAAGGCCGACCGAAGGAATGTCAACTTTCTGGCCGACTACTGCTGGTGCCTAAAGAGTGATGCGCAGTCTGCTCAGCACAAACGGAAGTCCCTAAAACGACTATTCATCTATGAGTAGCTTCCTTACTTCATTATACTTTTCTTGTTATCTATTCAAAATATTTTGTAAGCCTTCTGTGAATAAATCAGTTTAATATTTTCAATATTGCGTTTTATTCACCTACAAATAGATCGGAATTTATGATATTTATAATGTGCTGATATTTCATTAACCTGATCTGATTGAGAAATATGAACATGATTTTTGGATTCAGTGAAAAAATTTGCCTAAATCAGGTATTATATGTTAGACCTTGAAAACATCGCAGACCAGCGTTATCAATTACATTGAATGAATAAATATACGATGTAGATAAACTATGTATCCTATTTTCATTCCAGCATTTTTTTTTCGTAGAATCTGGAAGCTGATTCTAGAGATAGTATTATAATTATCTATGAATGCATCAAACCTTCTCATTTCCATATCTGTTTTATGTATACGACTTTTGTACCTATTGCGCTGCGTTGCTAGAAGGGATCCTTCAGCAGCGTCTGCACGTAAATTTGAGTAGAAGAATCAATAATTACTAAGAGGATTAGATTGTGAACTGTAGCGCCTCTTTAGATATGTGAGCTACAGTAGAGTGAAACGTCATAGACTCTGAACGCTTCAAGAATGATGAACACTACTCATTTCAATATTTCAGTTTTATCATTAGCGTCATGACGTTTCATGAAACTCATCTCTCGCCCTCGAGCCTATGCCTTAAATAGCACTGCAAAAGACGCGAATAGTCACCGGCCGTTTCAGCATTTGTGTAAAGGTCTTCAAGTTAAAAACATAAAACTTGATCCTATTTAATGTGTACTTTGTACTCGACTGTATAGTACTTTTTTGTTACATAGCAATAAAAAAAATTTAAATTTTAATTTCATTTCGTACCCTTCTATAAAATCATCAATGAAAATTCGAATTAAACATAATGAACTACTGTCTTCTTCATAACTGCAACTGGAATTTGTCAATAAAATGTAATTCTATTGCTCGTATATGATTCTTCAGCACTCGTATGCATAACCTAGGATTTCTAAGTATTGTGAAATGCTTTACAATGAAGATTTTATATCCAGATCAGTTGAAACCCCCATCGGCAAAGTGCATAATCCCCATCAATATTCATTTCTTTGCTGATGACAAACCTTTTGTTCCTAAGAGCATCTGAATCAAATTATAATTTGATTCAGGTGCCTCAGGCTGATAATTATTAGCCTGAGGTTTTTTTGTATGTAATAAGCCTTAACTCATGTTTGAGACAAGGTTTTGTGTCGTTTACGAATTTAATAGTTTCTCATAATTTGTACGTCAATGTTGTTGATTAGATAGAGAACAAGAACGGACATAAAACGCTTCATTGGGGCACCCCTGATGTTACACGCGTTAAATCCCTGACTTGATAACAAATCATCACACGTTGAAGGTGACTAGTGAATTAGTTTCGTATCCATCGAAAGAAGTTGCCGTTTACATATGTATTCCATGGGCTTTCACGTAGGCCTTTAGCCTTTCTTATATAACTTTTTCGAACGCTTTTTGACCGATGAAATATACAAGGTCTACGGCTTTTCCACAGTCGTATGCGCGGTTGATTTCTCTAAAACATTCGAAAAGGCTTGTGAGTTATCTGGTTTTGAGCTCATAGATGTTGAGATTACAGACTTTGAGTAATCTTTCTATTGTTTTACTGTCGACGGATGTAAGACTAATTGGACGATAGTTGATGAGCGCTTGTTTGTTCCCCTTTTTGAAAGTAGTATTTACGTGCTTCCAATCCGCTGGAACAACACTAGTTTTGAACGATCGATGAAAGGTGTTTGTAAAAAGTTTCCTAATTACTTCAGCAGTTTCTTTGAGTACATGGGCGGCAAGGCCATTGGCTCCTGTTTCTATTAGTAGGATTAGAAGAAGCTCCTTTTTTACCTCTTCTCTAGTAAACATGTCGTTTGCCAGTATTTCTTTTGTGTTTAAGGCGTGAAGTCTCAAAATTTTATTAAAGACTTCGCGTACGAACGCTCAAGTGAAGTACGTATGTAGAATTTTTTTTTACTGTCTATCAGTGGTCCGATATTATCACTTTGGAATCGTTTGTCATATACTCATTTATAAATACTTTTCGGGTTAGTTTTGCTCGTGCTGCAATGGATTATTTTATAATTTCACTCGCTATATCATATCGTCAGTTTAACGACCCTACAGGTGTTGAAGTGTTCTTGACGATAGAATTCTGTTTTGTATATTTTTGTGGCAACATAACTTCTCTTTATACATTTATAGAATGAATAATGTTATATTTGCTAGCATTGATTAAATCTTCCAGGGTAAAATTAATACACACACATTTTACGATAATCGTAATGCAATAAATTCCTCATCACGGGATAGTCGTGGCAATATGGAGGAATCCAAACCCTCTGACATGTATGATATGTTCTTCACCAATGAGGCCCACGCATGAAGAGAATAAATACGGTTAATTAGCTTAACAATGTTTACTGAAAAGCACACGTTAATCGCACGTAAATATATCATGAATTCAATGTAATCAATGCATGCATATCTCCTCAAATCATCTAATTCCACTAGCAATTATTACCTAGATCATACAACACCGAATGTTAACAGAATTAGCACACTGTTCAACCTAACAACACACAGTAATGATACGCAAACAAGTCATGATTCACTGAAAATTAGTGTAATGTTGGCACTTAATTTTACTCCCAATAATTACCCAAATACACTCCCATGAATCAATGCAATCACTGCGATCTTATTAACTAATTTCACTGACAATACTTGCTCAATTTCACTCTCAACTGAAAGACGTTAAGAATTACACTGTGTTTCGTTCGTAGCAACCATACTTAATCATCCATTCTGTTGTGCCCTAACTCTGTATCGCAGGCTCGTCTTTTTATTTACACTGTGCGCGTGCTGTACACTGTTTCAAATTATTAACGCAGCTTCCCAATCTCCACTGCTTTAAAGAGGCACCAATGGGTTGAAATATGTTAGTTAATATTTCCACGAGGTCCCTGCCATTGATTTTCCGAAGTGATTACGTAAACATCAAATCCATATTGACGCTGAACTTCTGAGTTTCTCCGAGTTAATTATTAGCAAGAACTTTTCCAAGTTGATATGAACTCCTTCAAGTTTTCAGTGGTACAAACTTCTTCTAGGATCCTGTTGCTCCAAAGAACCTCCCTCCCTAAAATTGAGAGAAAAATCCTCCGTAAGTACATGCCTTGATAGAGGTGCCCTAATACACGTACATGTATGCTGTTTGTTGGCATATTGTTTCTGTTTCCTATCCCAGAAAAATTCTCACCTCCACATCGAGAAAATTTCCCGTCTTTTGCTTCCCAGCAAAAGACGTACCCCAGCTTGGTCGACTGGTATCACCAGCTTGGTCGACTGGTGAGCGAATCTGCTTCCGAGCGGAAAGACCCGGGTTCGAATCCCGCTGCCGACATGGTTGACGCGGCTAGAAATACGGCGTGGGACTTGGGTAAAAAACCGAATAATTATCGAAGTAATTATCCGATCCAAGAATGAGCCAGAAGGTTCGTTCCTATAGCCTCATTCTATTCTATTCTATTCTATTCTATTCTATTCTATTCTATTCTATTCTATTCTATTCTATTCTATTCCTTGTGGTCAGTCGCCTGTCACTCTAGCTCGTGGGTGCCCCCTGTAGACGATTTGTCGCGCCCTTTGCTGTTGCTTCCCAGCACTGTGTTCAATTTCTATATCTGAATTTTTCACACCTTGGTTTTTTGACAGCCGCTTATATCTTCCGTTGGGGTTTTCGAGAAACAAACTTCCTGACGTTTAGCTCCTCTTTTCAAACTTCGTTTTTACACTAAAGGTATGGTGTGTGTATGAGACCGTCGGGCACTACTAGCCAGAGGCTTTCTAGGGTTTCGAGGCGATTGCAGAATATATTTCAGGTGCTTGAAGTTTGCTGGCTTGATGATTGGAACTGCTTACGCTTCATAATAGCGTGCTGTGTGTTTGTATTTATGACGCTGCGACGGTTGGTTTTTAATGGCCCGGCCGCATGAGTTCCACACGTACCCACTCACCTTCACACATTATTACACATCATCACTACCATCACACAGGTGTAGCAATTTGTATAAATTATGTCTACTTTTTATCAATCGATAAATTAATTGAATATAGAAATGTTTTGCCTACTTTTAATAGTGCAATGATTGATTAACGATGAGTTCTTTTCTCTCTCAAAATTTACGTAATCTTGGTTTCAATGCATGCTTTTTCAGCTTACTGTCCTTTCGTTATATTTCAATTAATACTTGTAAATGACACAATTTATTGAATGCAAGAAAACATTACATGATCGTCCTTGAAGATACTCCAATCCGCTGCATATTGAAATATTTAAAGGTCCCCAATTTTTTCAATGGCAGTCGTGAGAGGGATAAATAATACACACAGAAAATTTGATACATGTTATTCTCATAATCCCGGACTGGAAAATGCGAGCCATCTACCAAATTTTGGCAGATTAAACACATCATGATGTCCTATCAAACAGTGCAACGATTACCACATCAATTGCATTCTCAATAGCTGAATCGTCAAGTATGTACACAGAACAATTCAAGTCTATGAAACATTCTGTTGCATTCTGTTGCTACAGAAGTTTGTATTTATGAGATGGATAAGCTTAGATCTGGATACCTGACTTTGACTAGTAGTCTAGTTTATGTGGGGCAGATTGAAGTATCTCATGATTAGTGTTTTATGGGGAGTACTGAGAACAGTTTCGAGGAAACTATGGAGTTAGAATAGAATAGAATAGAATAAGGCAATAGGAACGAGCCGTTTGGTCCATTCTTGGTTCAATACCGAAGTCCCATGCCGTCTAAAGTAAATCCATCAGTCATGCACGTACACCTTAACCACGTAAGTCAATTTAG
>VCRD01000024.1:431053-500721 GCA_006783055.1 Trinorchestia longiramus
CGGTGAATGCTCTGTGACAGAGTTTCGTGTCATCGGCGAATTTGTTGATTTTACTGATGATTCCGACATCAAGATCGTTGATATAGATGATGAAGAGGAGCGGGCCTGAAACGCTCCCTTGAGGGACTCCTGATGTTACAAGCGCTGGATCACTTGTTTCATCGTGAAGCACTACGCGTTGAGTTCGACCTGTGAGCCAGTTTCGTATCCATCGGGAGTAGTTGCCTCGTATTCCATGCGCTTCCACTTTAGCCATGAGTCTTTCGTGGGGGACTTTGTCGAAGGCTTTTTGAAAGTCTAGATAGACAAGGTCTACGGCTTTTGTACTGTCGTATATACGGTTAACTTCTCCAAAGAAGTCAAGGAGATTTGTGAGGCAGCTACGTTTTTCTCTGAAACCGTGCTGGGTGTTATTAATAAGATTTTGATCATTAAGGTGCTTTGTTATACGGACTTAAAGTAGTCTTTCTATTGTTTTGCTGATGACAGATGTTAGACTGATTGGACGATAATTATTAGGGATTTGTTTGTTCCCCTTCTTGAAAATAGGAGTGACATTTGCGCGCTTCCAATCATCTGGAACTATCCCAGTTTCGAGAGATCGATTGAAGATGTTTGTTAGAGGTTCGCTTATTACTTCGGCTGTTTCTTTGAGTATCCGGGGACCAAGGCCGAGAAGAAAAAGAGAGAAGTTCATCATCATCGGCTACTGTTCATGTTGGGTTTCTACATGCAAGTACAATTGATATTTTTTGCTAGTGGAGAACAGTGGGATGCAGCATTTTCATTTTTTTTCTCGTTTTGTTTCAATAATGGTCGCAGTTTTTCTTTGATGTGCATATTTCAGGCACCTCCTCTGTTACTACGCGAAAGTTCATTGAAATTGTGGTCGACGTATTTATTCAATAAAACTTTCGCTGGGAAATGTGTTCCGTTTACATGAAACCATGTTTCATTGATGTCTATTTTCGCTCGAAAAAAGATTTAAAAAATTATTACAAAATCATTGATACACAACATTGGGTTTCAGATATATTTATTTTTTAATTTCTCTTTGAAAATGATTATAAAACATAAAATATTGAATTTTTGGTTTTAAAAATGCCTTATCGTTAAGATCCCTTAGTGACATAAATGCATTGGTTGCTAATGCCAAAAACAAAAATTATGCTATCATTATTGAAGCAAAATCAATTAAAAAAAGTTTTGCCAACAAGTGCGTGAAGACATTTACTTCAGAAAAAGTGGCATGCAACATAATGTGACAGTTTGAGTTTTTAAAAGGAAGGCTGAAATCATGTAATGAAATATGCTAAGATGGGTAAGATGTTAAGGTTGCAATTTATAATTTTTGAAAACATCATTCAGTATGGTGAGTTGATGGTCTAAAAATTTGAAATTACTAGAATACTTAACTGAAAGTCTTATAGCATATTATAAAATCCAATTAAATTAACAAATTAATGAACAAATTCTATTTATATGTAATAGAGTTGATGCAATAACTTGTATTTCCTGTTTTTTGTGGAATACTTTGTACGTTACCATCCAGTATTTCGCTTCCAGTATCAGTATCAGGTAATTTCGTCATCAAGTACCTGAACATTATGAACACAACAAATGCATTAATACAACACTGCAGTTCCCCAACACTCTACGTATAAGGAAATGAAGCAAAACCATGAAATTGCTGGATGTATTGCATAGGAAGAATGTTACATATATAAATTACTAAACACACTTTATTCCACAAGTTCCATAAAAAAACGGTCGTAGCCTCTGAAGACGGGCCAAGGCTTGCTTGACCACATGGCTATTCACACAATTGAAGGGTGAAAAGCAGGAGTCAGTACAGTGACTGAATCCATTTACAGGGTGTGGCATATAAACAATCCTCATTACACCTCTCAAAAAAATTATCTTGTGTAACGAAAAATTACTTTTTTGAAAAAAACAGTCATGATCATCTTTGGAGGCCCTTCTGGCTACTTTTTACTCTATGAACCTGCCCTTTGCCTTTATGACAACCTCGATACGCCAACGGAACAAACTACAGCTTTTCTTGCCAACCCCTGCTGTAAGATTTGAGGAAACCATTTTGAAACCATAAATTCGTTCATGATAGAGCATGGACATTGGTTAGTTTTCCGTTCGACTGCACGCCATACAAAAAAGTTCAATGAATTAAGGTCGGGAGAGTTGAAAGGCAAGACAACGGTAGAGGCGCTGTGAACTCAGCATTTATCGTGGAGTCAGACCTCCTTAAATAATGCAGCCTGACAGCTGTTACTTCAAAGTTGCTATTGGAAGCAACTAACTCGCTTTTGACCTTCCTCACAAAACTGTCATCCACTTTAAGATACTTTGCAATATCGGAACTATTTTTCCCGGCGTGAATTGACATCATTACTGCCTGCCCTTTCGATAGCTGTGAGAAGTTTAACTCCACTGCTGATGTCATGACTAAACGCGTGAGAAGTAGAGACAGAACTAATTGCTTGATTCAATTTTTACTGGTTGGAGAGTAAAAACTTGGCCTTAGTAAGTTCCAAAGAAACGGGTATCTTGACCCGTTGCACCCAGTACCATCAAACAAAAGTATATATAAGGAATTTCTAAAATAGCGTAAGAATTACTAAGAAAATAAGAATTGAAGGGTATCCGAGTGTATATAAAATGAAAAGACATGTTTCAATAGATAAATATTATTTTTTTCATAAAAAGTTTATTGTGCACTTAACAAAAGAGATTATTTTTTTGGAGCTATGGACGCTGTATATGTAATGTGTGATGATAGCGTCGTTCTTAGCTATTTGATGATTTGAGAACTAGAGGAGCCGACGTTGCTTATTCTTTTGAAGAAAGAAGATCTGAGTGTGTGAAAAACGATTCATATTTTGATAATGTGTAAACGACATAATAGTGATCAATTTTATTGTAAACTAATAGATTTGCGTTTGCTATATAAATAACTTATGTAATTCTTAAGCTTCAAAATGGAAATCAATCGGTGGATTGAAATTCTTTATTTGGATATTTCGAATTTTGAGCCCCTAACTGAACAGCTGGTGTAAAAATAGACAGGCAGTGGTTATGATGCTAAAGTTTTTACATTTTCTGTAATATAGATTGAATATAATGTTCATTTTTCCATACACCTTTTGGTTGAATAAAAAAGTCAGGAGTCCGTAAACTGAAATTTGCTGGTTTTGATTATCATTATACCTCTCAAGAAAATATTTTGTAGCTATATGCTTGACACTCCTTAAAGATTTCAATTGGTAGAGAATAATATGGACAAATTTCTAAATATGTGACTATTTCGTACGTTTTTCCGGTAGAGCTCGCATCATTTTTTGTAATATTTACCAACATAAGATCAATACAGATGATCCAATTGTGTTTGTTATATTGCAGTAACTCGGTGACTTTTTTCACACCTCCACTTTCTTTATCACGACAAACAAAATGTCCAATAGGGACTGCACCAAATAAATTAACATTATGTAGAAAGACACGCTCCAAGCTCTGCTCTGAGCTATGTATGCATATTTGCTATTCATTTGAATTATAGATTGAAAGCCCAAGTTTTTTCTTGACTATATCAACACGAAAACCGCTTTAACTTCAAAAGTACTGTAGAAATGTACTTTCTCTGGTTCACAAGTATAATACTTAAAATCCTTGTTCAAGTAGGTTTTTTCTCATTCATTTAATATTCTAGGGCTTAGGAATTCGTTCTGCGAAAGGTGCTGAATTAGTAGAAGAATGTATTATTGAATTATTCTCAATGAAATATTTAATTCCTAATCGTTAGTTATTTCAGCCTGTCAGTTACATTATTTTTTGCAGTCGAGTGTCAGTAAAAACAACATCTTATTGCGAGGAAATTTATAGTGAATATGGAAAGTACTGAATACATAATAGTTAATATATATAGCGCAAACTTGATCCACAGCCAGGTATGGCATCATATTTCTCAAGCTATGCTCCAAAATCGCAAAACCTAAATTATGAGATTTCACAACATCCTTCCCATTCGTCTGAAATCTTTCTTCCTGATTGTCAATGCTGTTACCGATTGTTCAGAGTTTTCTTTTACGCATCAAACATGCCTACACTTGAAAGAGGTAATTAAAGTGTCTCGAAAGCTCATTGCAACTATTAGAAAATGTGTTTAGAGATGAAATATATGACGTTCAGAAAGATTGAAAGACGGTTATTTCAAAAGGGTTTTTAACTCATTGACAAATTTCAGCATTATTGTTCATATACGACAGTTTGTAGAAGAGAACTTATTACAAAACAAGTGGTTTCTGCCTTCTCTATCTCCCGATACCCAGCCATCAAGAAAAAAATGCTAGACCCACTGTCATCCATTATCTTCCTTGTACAGTTAAATCGTTCAGCCTGTACAATGACTGAAACACTACGCTGCGAGTCGGTAATCCATATGATATCCTACACCTTTACCTCTACGTCCGCTCCTACAGCCACCAAACGCCAAATACATTAAAGAAAATACTAAACTGAAGGCTACAACACGTTTCCCTTCTGATAGAAAAAACTTTATATCTTGTAATGGACCAATCAACATGAGTGGTGATATTCGGTGGGTCCAAAATTATTCTGAAATTTTGAGCAAATATTACATTCATGTTGAACCAGGGAAAATCTCACTAATTCCTTTTTTTGTACTAATGCTCGTCCGCTAAATTGCAAGCTCTTACTCCAGTCTAACTCCAATACAAACACAGTCAACTAAAATATGGCAAGCCCACAAACAAGAAAGTGCCTGTTCGTTATTAACTGTTTGCCAATGCCTGGCTGGGACTCGGCTCATTATATAAATGGAGACCCTCATAGCCTGTGATTCCACCAAAGTGACAGCAATGTACCAGCATTTTTCTCTTTGCTCTGACTCTGCTCATAATCGCGCATCAAGTCGACGGAAGTAAATGAAGGGACTTATTTCCATGCACGACTATGTTGCGTTTTTCCATTGAACACCAAAATATTAAAGAATCTAGCCCTAATGGACAAATTTTTTGTTCATCTTTGTACGAGTTATGATAATTTACGTGTTTTGAATACACATTCAAGGAGCGCGCTGACAATTACTACACTAAACAGATAAGGACTAGACTAAGTATTACAAATGCTTTACTGTTAATACAATGGCCATCTATACCGAACTTTAATTTAATCACGTAACTCAAAATTTTAAGAAGTAAACTAACAAAATTTGTGCAACAGTTGTATACGTGGTTGTATAAAGAACATTGAATAATCAGGTTTCCAAAAATCGTACGTGGAATAACGGTATTCTATTTGTCGATCCGTCCGTGAGAAGAATTATCATAATAATAATACATGATTTTACTATTTATCTGCAGTCTTGAGTCCTAATAAGAAACAAACAATTGTTAGAAAATATACAAATTGGATTTACCTTAACACTGTAGATCAAATATAAAGGCTTCAAATAATCGGTAGTACTAGCGGATAACATAAAATTGTTTGGCTTAGAACAAAAAATTGAACGCTGCTTGAAATACAGAACACTAATTAGAGCAGACATTCACTGACATAGAAAAATATTCCAACTGCTTCATTTATTTCATTCCATATTTGTATCTCATCCACACACTTTCACTGTACAACAAACTGAAAGTGTCATGAATAGCGTTGATAACAATTGATTTCAATGATTTCATACATCATTTTGATAATATTATCAACAGATGAACTTTCAACAATATTATTACTTTATAACGTAATAAACGTTAGGTAAATAATATGTATTAACACACCTGTAAGTAAAATAAAGTGACCCATGAAACATTACGAGGAGACTATTTTAAAGCTGCGATCAGTGAGGAAAGTTCTGGAAAAGAGAGGTACATTTGTGCATGGTTAAAATAAAGTATAAGACTACGATGAACATTGGTGTGTTGTAGATGCCCACAGCAGTAAGAACAACTTGACGTTGCATAAATTTGTCATGTGTAATTAGTGATTATTGAAAATAACTAAATAACTATTTGTACGTAAATGAGGATGATAGAGAGCAATCGTTGATAAGAAAAGTGTGCAGAAACAAAAAAAAACAGTATCTCCTGGTCACGTTAGAAGACAATATAGAATAAATGTCAAGAAATCAAAAGAGAATGGTTAGGAAAGTAATGTAAGATTTTCTCACCCAGCATAAGCGTAGTTGTTAAACGTGGAAGTCAAAGACAAAAATGGTTTTCATTGTGTTCAGGAAGACAGTGTTGATATCTCTTGAAGTCCTTAATTAAATTATGTATTCGAATTTTTTTTATTTTGTTAATATTCACTACATGAGTCAAATAAATGATTTCAAAGTGTCAGAGGTTTCAGAAGCCGCTTTGCAATATGAAGCAAGTTGAGTCACGAGTACAGAGCTCGTGGAGAGCACGAAAAGTTTAGTCCATTAACAATTGGATGGATCGAAGTTCTACGAAGTGCACAACCAAAACTTCTGAGATATGACTGACTGTCAATAGAACATGGTCAGTGGGGATCAAGCAGATGCCTTAGCAGTAGTAGTGAGAAAACTGGAACTGAAGTTTGTGCTGAAAGAATGAAGACCAAACGATGACTGAACAATTAAAACTAGAAATATATGAACAACACGAAAGTGACCAAACAGAAAAATTACGAAGCAACCAAGGATCACTTGCTCTAGTTTATTTCTATACTCCACTGATCAAGAAACCACTATAAGGGGAAGCTGAATTTTATCTGAAAAAGATAAAAGGTATTCAAACAGAAAACAGTTAGGAAAGTTATAGATTTAGGTTTGTTTGCAGGTCGTTAGTTCAGGAGATTTTTAAAGGTTCATGCAAAGTATAAGGAGCGAGAGCAGACCCACCTCTAGAATGTAAAATCTCTGCATCCAACAATTTTGTTTTCACAATTTTAACACATAAGTACTGTATCAAGTTTTTTTAACTATTGGGTCAAACCCTTTCGTTAAGTACTTAGTTCAAGCTCGAGCCAAGTAATTTTTAGAGATAGGAAATTTAAATCCCAGACACCTCTACGTTTTGAAATATAAACTCAAAATCAAGATAATGAAAGCAGACTCAAAAACACCAATAAAAATAGTAGGCCACACAGAAACCATGAGAGGTCACAATTAATCAAGTGGCATCCGGCAGACAGAGCACGCTAAATCTTGCTCTAAAAGCGATTTTTATAAAACTGGTTACGATGCAGTATTGAACACTAGCCGAGAATGCAGGAGAAGCTTCATCTTCTTGTAGACTTCTTAGGACTTAGCCAAAAGCACGACCCCAACCATTGCATCTTCATTGAGTTCTAACACAAAAAAAAGTAATAAGATCACTTGACTTCACTAACGATTGAAGTGCAAATTGCAACAGCGAGAACATAAGAGAAGAATTTTTCACTGCACAGAGTAAAAGTTTTGAATGTAAAATCATGTGAGTATAAAGTAAATGTTCTTAGAACTTAAAATAAGATTATTAACCTCACAGGAGGTAGGGGAAAGTGTAATATCAGAAAGTTCAAGTAAACTGCATATAAGAGTGCGAATGAAGTGTGCATGTGTATTATTTTTCAGATTAAATTATCAGAAATAATACACAAGGCAAATTGAAAACGTGAGTATATCTGTATTAAAAAATAAACCTCATTCACGAACTAAGGAAGAATGAGGAATAGTAAAAATGAAAACATATCGCCAAAAGATGAAGAGTGTAAATAAAAACAAATATTGCAAAAACAGAAGGTATTTAGTAGGTTGTAGGCGCCTGGAAAAGAAATAATGAGAGCATCAAAACACCAATAAATATTCGCTGATTCATAATAATTAGTGATCGATTGACACAAATATGGTAAAACCTGTTAACTCTGATTACGCAGGACACAAGAAAATTACAATGTTTCCTGAAATTCATTCGTCACATCGTATTCATTTTGGTTTTAGAAAACAAATATGATAGAGAAGAGTCTTTACTAGATATAGGTTTTGTGATTTACAGGGTGCAGCAACATAACTTCCTGTTGTCAAAGGGCTTTGCCTTAAAAATAAGGAAGGTATATTGTCACACCTTGTAAAATAGTTGGAAATATTTTTTTCGACTGATTAAGAAAAATAACACATTTCATTTACATGAGCCAACCACATAGAAAGGGCATTTTAAACTTATGTTTTGATTGCTGCATTGCAAAAGTTTTGCATTCATGAATTTAATATCAGGCAGATGGTTATGGATGGCGAAATCATATGGGGGCTTCATCGGATCGTTTTCTCCCGGATTGCCTTTTCTAAGTGAATTCCAAAGCATCCATACAAACATACTGGCAGTAATCCGCAATCATAGCTTTCTTCTAATTGTTCTACTACTTTTTTTCTATTACAGATGTATCATCATGGAATCTTTCTCTGTGTTCTTCACTAACAGCTCCACAACTGAGAAGAAAAAGTTTTGATAGGAGTCGAGAAAATGGATTTTAATGGACATGTTGCACCCAAGTCCAGTGCCCAGATGTTCACATCAGATTCGCAGATAGCGAATCATCGTTCATCGTTCAGTGATGAATCATTTCATCGTTCAGTGAAAGAAGCTCCTTGAACAAAGGAACTGGAATTTCATATGAATCAGGCAATGGGCCAATTGATGCACCTAGATTTGGGTAACATATTTTATATCATGTTTGTTCTCTAATTCGAAAAATTGGTGGACCAGAGGTAGTAATCATTCCCGTGTTCATTTGGCTCCCTTAATAAATTCTAGTTGTTTTTTTTGTCTCTTATGTCCATTAGCATAGTTTTTTGACACATTGTTATAAACATTGTGCAGGACCTACGATTTACCCTAATCACCTCATTTAATCTTAGAGTAGGTCATGCACTCTTATTTCACGTAGGTCCTTAAGCTCATTCTTTTGTTTGATACAGTGAATCACCCACATATGTATATAGAAAAATGAATCACGGCGATTCAAACAATTCCTTCGTAATGAAGTCGAACTACTGAATGTTATTTCACTAAATCAATCTGAAAAAAACATAATTATGTGACACAAAATTGTCTTGTATATTTATTTACAAAATTGTTTCATGGAAAGAAGTCTGATTACATGAATAAAACAAAAACAAAACGAGGAACAAAACGACAACACACCTCACTCAGTGAAAGATTAGCTTATACATATTGAGACTTAACAATACTGCGTCCATGTCTTTACATAAAGGACTAAAGTATAATAAACTAATTTGGTCCACAAAAGATAACGTATCATTAGAAATTGGCCATCATCATGAGTCCGGTTTCCAAAAATATATATCTGGACATCTGCATTCTTTTGAAATGATTTTAGTTCTAAATTTTGAAAAAAAGTACTTGAACATCAGATTTCATGATTAGTTCTCGGTTATTGATACACACGTTCCAACTAAAACTTTAGGAAAGCTACGTCACGAAATACATTTTCTATCGAATGTGCGCAGCTTTCCATTATCAGAAAATGTTGTTTTTAATCTACTTTTGCGTGACACTGATACCACAGGAGACCCGGGTCACAAAGTTAGGTGTAACGCTCAATATACTACAGCTCTAAATTTCTCTTAATTTACATTTTTATTTTGCCCATCGATTAGACAAGGGAAGTTTGTTGAATTTTATCTGATCCCGTAGACTAGTTAAGAAAGCAAATATCATGTCTAAATATTTGAATTCCTTGACGAGGTTCAGTTTACCTGAGGAATTGAAGGGTGGAAAGCACTAGTGGACTACTTGCATTTTTTCACATGGTAAATATAATATATTTTCCACGGGAAAAAATGCAAGTAGTCCACTCCCGTGCTGTCGCTAACACAGCGCAGACAGAGGCGATTACGATCCAGTAGTTTACTATATGAAGGGTGGACAGCACTAGTGGACAACTTGCATTTTCTCCTGTGGGAAAAAATGCAAGTAGTCCACTAGTGCTTT
Source organism: Trinorchestia longiramus (assembly GCA_006783055.1). Classification (NCBI taxonomy): domain Eukaryota; kingdom Metazoa; phylum Arthropoda; class Malacostraca; order Amphipoda; family Talitridae; genus Trinorchestia; species Trinorchestia longiramus. The sequence continues at coordinate 441,043 of VCRD01000024.1, forward strand.
CCACCCTTCAATTGTTATGTATTGTACATACATAACAAACTCATATTCAATGTTCATATTTATTATCGTTATATCAACAATCTAATTAAGATTAAAAAGTGCTATCACAGAGTTTAAACACGACCAGTATGCAACACAAAAATTTATAAAATTCAATTGGTAAATGTACATTACATCAAACATGATAACAGCTAGCTATGAATATCTTACGGCAAAATAACGATTCGATACAATTTCAGACATTAGCGTGAAAAATATTCAATTCAATCATAAAGATCAAAGGCAATGACGGGATATGAAAGACGAAAAACAATATTTTCAAGGTGATGCACGAACACGGTTATGAATCACCAGCCGAAAAAGAATGGGCAATATTCCAAAGTCATTCGAAAAACCCCAATCATAGGACTATTTGTTTTGTTTACCGGATAGAAATTAACCTTCCTTTGCTAAACATTGACCATAGACTGTAGGTGTAAACTGGTTGATTACAACATGTAGCATGTATTTTGTTTCTTTATTTTTGGTAATGTTCATGTGTGTTTTTATTATTAAATTTAAAACCTACATTCGATTTTACGTAAATTAGATAATTATTTATCCATTCTGCTTCTAAATTTTCGTGATATATGTGTTACTTTTCTTTACTACAATTTGTTGGTTCAGTTCATGTTGGCACTGATTGGATAGTTACGCATCGTTTAGTACACTTTCATAAATTGAAGGATTTTTAGCGAGTATAATATTAATTAGAACAACAAACAATAAAATCTTTCAATATACATGCCTTGATAATCTTTTTTAAGATTACAAGTCCTATGTAGATTGAAACTTTCTAGAGTGCATATCTTCATATCGTTTGACTAGAAAGGACAATACAGAATTTTATAATCTTTCCATTGCATTATCCCATCGTACTCAGGATTTTATCTCCATTATTATGATGTCCAGATGAAATCTCTCACCACACTCCTCACTGAGATCATCCATGCCAGATTTTTTCCGAGGAACAAATGTGGATAAAAATACAAAAACTTAGCTTTGAAGAGCATACGAAGACCATTTTACAATATGCTTTACTGCCATCTAATTGTAATTAGAATCCTAGAGATTTCCTGGTAATCCATGAATTACATCATAAAATGTACGCCAAGGTTCTTTTTCAACTTTTGTCACTGTTTTTTCCAGTTTCTTCGGCTTCAAACTTGCCGTTACATGAGCCAAACTATTTGTAACCCTTGATCTTAGCCTCAGATCGCTTTGGAAACATTAGCCTAATTTCTTGAAAAGTTTCTCCTCCAAAATCTAAGGTCCTCACGAACTATTTTATCTACCCGAGTTTAATATGAAATGTAGCTCACATGACTTTGAAATCTACTTGCAGCTGTTTGAGAACATTTAACATTCCCAACTGGAGTTTCAGCGGCAGAAAAAAATGTACTCTCTTACAATAATAATCATCCACTGTACTGTCATTTATCATAAGAAAACATGAATGTTTTGTGTATTTTTTGAAAGACAAACAAAAAGACAAGCATCTTTAAAGTACGAAAAACACCTCATTTTAATTCTGAGTAATTCATTTTGTAGCGAATTTCTTCGACGTTATTGAAATTTACTCACTTCTTGGTGGAGTGTGCTGGACACAAAGAAGGATAGGTACTTATTTAGAATAGAATAGAATGAGGCTATAGGAACGAACCTTCTGGCCCATTCTTGGGTCGGATAATTACTTCGATAATTATTCCGTTGTTTTACCCAAGTCCCATGCCGTATTTCTAGCCGCGTCAAACATGTCGGCAGCGGGATTCGAACCCGGGTCTTTCTGCTCGCAAGCAGATTCGCTCACCAGTCGACCAAGCTGGTGATGAGTCGACCAAGCTGGTGGTGGTTTATCGTTCCACAATTTCCATTGTGGAGCAACACTTTCTACCTGTTTTTCCTTCAATAAATAAGTTGCATTAACGTCATAACTCCACTGAGGTTTCCTGAAAAACAAATGTAAATTGAAACATGTGATTTATTTCAAAATACGCGGGCAGCCAATCGTTGTGAATACGCAACGGAGATAGCAGCACTGTACGGCAGGCAGAACTCTAGCTGCAGTAGCGAGAGTGAAAACTGTTTTTGATACTTAAAAAGACATTTGGCGTCTGTGTCTGGGCTTCTATTGAGCTAACTGGCGATTCGTTTCAAGACTGAAAAATGGCGTTCATTCCTCATCCATTGTCACAATCGATGAAAAGAAAGTCCCATTGAAGCGGTCATCACGCCTCAACATTGTTTATCAACATGCTCCGTACTCAGCCTTCTCGTCATCCGTCAGCGTTTGTGACACTTACTTGGAGGACACTTATCTCATTTTCTTGTTTTCATTCGGGATTGGGTGCACAGATCCCTCAAAAGTACCAACTTTGTAGGTGATGTGTTCCACACTCATTCGCTGATCCTCCAAACTCACTTTCTCCACTCGCTCGATTATGTCGTCACGTCGGCTGGTGGGAGGCAGATGTTCTACCTTCTTTAAACTGTCGTACCTACGAACGCACACTAGACATATTTATGACACCATCATCACATGTGTTACTCAACTGGTGAAAATTACTGTACTTCTAATGAAACGTCGTCATTTTTAGTATCAAATCCAGTCCGGACTCTTGCTACTGCAGCTACATAAAGTTCTGTGTGCCGTACAATACTGACATCTTTGGCACTCATTCACGAGTGTACACATAATTTTAAAAAGCTGCTTTTTTCTATCTGTTTTCAGTGCTAAGAAAATTATCAGAAGTGATATAACTTGAATGTAACGTGTAATAACCACATGTGGGGTAAAATGTATCTGGACAATTTTCTCATCGTCTTGTACACATCCTGAAAGTTGCAAAATTTAATAATTCATCTGAAAGAGAAAATTAGACATACACTTAGTAGTGAAACATTATAACAATACCGAATATACAATACGATTAGGCGACGACGCATTATTTTAATGGTGAATGATACATAAAAAAGCATTGCATTTATAGAATCACCAGAAAAAATGGACTAATAATTCATACAAAACAACAATATAAATACATTATTTTTAATTCTTACGTTGTGTTATTTTTTTAACTTGATTTGAAGTAATTTTCCGTTGAAAGAGACAAATGGTGGAAGCTTTCACTCTACGTATCTCACACTATGGCTTTTGCATACCAACACATTTTAAGCCAATTTTCACTCAGTAAAATTAACTGTCCCAACCGATGTTCAAAAATTAAAGCAACCCATCAAACTGACACTGTTCTATCTCATCACTTCGGTAAACTAACATGTTATTTTATATGTGTATTTTAACATGTACTCTCAAATGGTATACTATTTTCATTCATCTTTAACTTCAGTTGTCAGCATGGTGAGTTACCGTGAATGGGTAACACACGCAGAATTATTCAAGTGAGAATTGCAGAGTACATTCGTATGATAATGGAAAAGATTAAATTCTAGGAGAGTGATTTTTCCACATTTCTGCGTTACACTACAATGCTATGCTACAAGCTATACATAAACATTGTGACCATTGTTGCATGGATTACAGTTTTGATAGCCAGTGATACTTGCATGTTTGTGTACTTTTTTAAATCAGAAAATTACAACTAGGGACTAAAATAATGTTAAGTGACATTAAAAATTTTGGATAACATACAGTGAATTTTAGCATTATCATTCTGAAGTTAACACTTATTTGAATATTGAAAGCTTTCCCGGCTGAAGCACAGACGACTGCATTATATTGAAAAACTGATGAAAAAAAATTTCTGCCCAAACTTTCATAGTTGATAGCTCATGGATACATTTTAGTGGTCCGCTTTATTCAAAATATTGCCCCTATTTTCAAATACAATTTTTAAAAAGAAAGTTCAGCTATACGTTTCTGTTTTTCATCACCATGTGCTCCGGAGGAAAGATGGTCATGATTACATAACAAAGTGAAAAAAAGTACTACGACTGATTGCCAAAGAAAAAACAACTGAGAGAACAAATTCCGGCTGTTAAAACTTTTTTCTAATCTCACTGCTGTATTAGACCCATTATAAAGTTGATAAAACAAATCGACTCTGATTGCCGAACAGGAATTTTAATACTGCCGTCATTTCTTGCATCATTTACTTGAGTTTTGATGGCTCAAAAAGTACCTGCAGGTACAGGGTTAAACTTAAAATATGCAATGCTCTGAAAATTTATCGAATGTTTTTTAACATCTATGAATGATTTTAATTTGAAAATGTGGAGAATTCTACCGAAAACAATCTCCAGTTTTTAAATATGGCAGTCAGGAGCTCTACCCCAGAAAAGAAAACACAAAGGGTATTTAGATATCAAAAACAGTTGTGTCACTTCATTAAATTACGTGTGACTACCCAGGAATACTAAAACTGCATAAAACATTTTCCAAACCAACTGAATTTTTGATGCATTTAGGGAGGAGAGAGGGTAGTACAGAAGTAAAAAAATTTTTATCAAATATTTCTAATAAATACTTGAATAACTACCCATTCCAGTGGCAGTTGTTAAGTTTCATAATTGATTAATTCGTAGGCTATTTACAAAACGGAAGCAGCATACGTTACGTTGTCACTTTATCGGGCGTGTGTTTACACATTAGTTGATAAACATACTCGTACAATCAAACTACAGGGTGTTCAATATTTATTGTTACAATTATTCTATTTGTGTTTAAATATAATCTAAACTTTTACCAGATACTTTTTACCAGATAATGGCTAAAGATCTATATAGGTAAATAATAAAATAGAGTTCCATAAGACAGGAAAGTCACCAAGGGACATGGCCAAGCCACTAAATGTGTAGGTCAGGGCAAGGTCGCCCTCAAACAGCTCTAGCATCAAAATTGGTAAAATCCACCAGTGAGAAGCTGAGGACTTGAGAAGGAATGAGCAAAAATCCCTCAAACAATCATTCATGACTCATGTCAAGCATTCTCCAAACGTTTGCAGCAGGTTATCGACGCTGATGGAATGCATATTGAATAAATTATTGATATTCAGAAATATTAATGTTTTAATAACATGTTTATTTTAGTTAGATTTGTATAATTTGATTTAATTAATCAATGTGGACAAAAAAATTGTATCGATAATTATTGAACACCCTGTACAGGCCAAACATAAACTGTATCAAGGCTAGAGCAGTTCGCATAATAAATTTTCACATCAATCAAGAAATCCACGTAATTAATAAATGTATTGACAAGAGAATTTGAAACTGAGCATTACAGAAGGCCGTCGTTCACTTCTACGGTGGCAAATTACAGTAAAATATTACTTTTTTTAACTATCATGTAAATTACTATTCAGATTATTTATATTCTTCCAGATATGATAATGATTTTTTTACACTTGACAACCTATTAACAAAGGTAGCCACAGTAGAAAAAAAAATATTTATTTAAAATTGTTGGTACTAGAATAAACTTTGTTAGGAAAATAAGCACTATGACCACGTAATACAATAATTCGCGTGGAAGATAATATATGAACCGGGCAAGTGAAAGTTGTTCACATATGTTATTTTATAGTTTAGATGAAAGTTATTTTAAGCGTTGATACCCTGAAATAAAGTGAATTTCTTTTTATTGCAAGTCTCACAGGTAGAATCTTCAATGCGAGAGCGACCATGGGATTAAAATCCTATATACTACAGAAATCGAAAAAATCAGTTATCTCGGTCTAATACTAAAAACTTTAACATCAGTCAGTAGTGTACTCAGAATCAACGTGGTTTATTAGTTCAAACATAAGAGAGAAGAACATAGGTGTTTCAATAACTGTTGCATTGCTATGGTTGAAACAATTAAAGGCCCTAGAAAATTTCAGAGTTCAATCTTTAATCATTTTCACATTTGCCTTACATATCTTTCAAACCGACAATGGCGATTTTATTCGTATACTGAAATGGTGTGCAACGTAATTAAAATAATAATGAGTCTGCACATTCATGAACTTAAGCCCGCCCAGATTGGGACTCCTAATGTCTTTTTTCGCTCTCAAATTATTCAATAAACTATTGGCATAAGTCGGCCAATTGCGTTGGCTTTCATTTCGTCTCGATCTTTTGTAGCTTTAAATTTATGATTTTGCGGTGCCTTTTTGTCATTCTAGTATTTTTAGGTGTGAGTATGCATGCATATTTCATTTATAGTGTTTAAATAATCATCAATATTGTCTTGCATTGTAATAAATTTACCGATATAATTTGTTTTTCTTCGGCCTGTTGTTGATGTTAGGTAAGTCGAAATGCTACATATTATGAGCTGAATATCATTTTTGTAGTAAAATGATCATAAATTTATTCAAAATTTAACGCTTAGTAAGCTTCAACAGTTTCGCATGAATGAAAAAATTATAGTGTAATGTTAATAAGCAGTTCTAAGGTACACAGAAATATATTCCAAGTAGCATATCCAGAGCACATTAAGCGAATATCTTGCTCAAAATAAGAAATAAAGTCAGTTGTCTCACTGAGCTGCGTCTCCGTGACTGCTGTCAACCCAGAATGAAATCACAGTGTATCTAGAAACAATAATGCCTCCCAACTTTTGTGTATGTTCCTGATACTAACTTATTTCCTGCGAAGTGAGCACCCGGTGGGTCACTCAGGTTAGGTTCTGCAATTTTTTCAAAGCTTTCTAGGGACTATGGGTCCAAAGTAAAGATTTGCACCGGCGAGGCAATCGCAGGGAACGTGCTAAAATGAGTCAGTGATAGGTTATCAACATTAATATTTTACATATTTCGCTCAGAAATTGATACCAGGGCTAGATAAACAATTTTCTATACTTAGTTTATCTGCTACACCACACACAGCTTACGGATTAGAAAAATTGGACTTGTTCATAACTCAAATGAGAATAAGTATGAATAATCTTTACGGTATAAGTAAAAATAAGTATATATAGTAACAAATGCTTAAATGATAATAGTAACAGAAAATTAATAAGAAGAACTGTTCACTGGCAAAATATATTCACATAATAGTAGTACGGATATTAATAATAATTATAATAGTAATTGTTGATTCTGGTTGTCGTCGGTATAGAGATGCTGAAGGTGCTGACCGTGATGATGAGGGTGGTAGTGATCATATCAACTGGCTAATAACGCACCATAGTGATTACCAATAAATATACTATGACAATCATCCCTTGAATGCAAAAAAATAACCGTTTACCATCAAAAATAGGCTTTTCATGCTTTCGTTATCTGAGTTCTTATTGCTATTCAAATCACCATTCTGAGCACCTCATCAGCCTTTATGTTGATGAGAAACTTAAGCTCGTCGTCGTTTACAAGGAGAGAGATCACTCAATGAACTCAATACTATAATTATACTGCTACAAGAGGGACTTCTGTCCTATGACACATTCTCAATATAGATTAATGGCAGCCTCGTGTTAATGAACTTTCTAATACAGAAGGAACTGATTACAAGTTACCGATGCTCGAGCTCAGCTGGTATAGAAGGAGCGCATCTTTTTGGTACGAAATTAGTTCAATGGTTCAGCAAACGTAAAGCACACTTGGCTCCGTGGAAGGAGCATCATTAAAATTGAGTTCTTGCGATGTAGATGAGAAAGCATGTTGCATGTGAGGAATGTCTATCGTTGAGACGTGCACTTGTGAAGACTATGGAAAAAGGCATTTATTCTTTCATACCCAACTAATTTCAGGTACAAACGTCAATTGGTATGAATGATTTCATTCATCGAAAATTACACTTTCGATAAAACTAATTGGTGCAGTTTCCGAACTTCTGTAGTTCTACTGAGCAGAACTAGGAGTAAGCAGCTAAAACTACCAACGTCGTTAGACGCGGATGGATAAGTAGGGATATAGATGGTTAAGAGTTTCAGCGCCGTCGTGTTCGGAGGTTCATCCGGTCCCATGTCACCCAACTTGACCCTATTGCATATGTGTAGTCTATTCAGACAGTAAGGATTCGCTGCAGTGTGGAGCGGGGTCGTCGGGCTGCGTGCTGATGGTGGATGCTGATCCTGCTCCATCGTCAGCTAAACGTGACGTTCTACTTCTTCCTTGCTTTCACTTTCCTAGATTTTGTGTTATTGAATAGAATTTCCTTCATTTTGTTTTTTGTGCTACCTAGCACCAATTGTCTGATGCGTACACCATATTTAAACTGGTTTATCCAGAACTACAAATAAAGAACTTAAAATTTGACTATTGTTAAACGTTAAATAAAATTATTTGATTAGAGTGAATTCGTCTAATAAGGAGAACGTTTGAAAAGACACTCTCAACCCTGAATTCCACTCTGTAAATTAAATTTCCTCTTCCTTTCATAAACGTCAACACTGATACTATCCTTTGCTATCCATGTGGAGTACGCTTCTTCTACTATTTTCTTTCTAACTTTAATTTCTCTCACGCCAGGCCGAATCCGATGGAAACGCTAAAACAGCACGTATGTTTTAGGTTAGTATCAACCAATAGAAAGTTGTCTGAAACCGTACATAATGAAATATGAAATGGGTCCATCATTACCAGAATAATCACTCCATCAATTTCCAACAGTACACAAATTGGGTGGTTGCTATCAACTTTGGGACAGCGATGGGCGAACTCTTGCCAGTGAATAAGTTCTCGCAGTCAACAGTAGGTTATTTGCTTGTAATTAGGACCATGCCTCACACATGACAATAATAATAGCAATATGATCAGTATTCTGTTAAGTTCATAGTAAATCTTTACTTTAGCAGCAGAAAGAAGGGGGAGGCTACGGGCCCTGCGTCGGGAATCCTTGAGTACGGGTCATCTGCGCCCTTTACCGCTGGAGCTCAGCGTGCGCTGCCTAGGATTCCGATTGAGCGTGGTTCTGGTGGTGGAAGACTGACATTCCGGCTCTACACCCCAGGGACCGACGGACCTCGAGCGTGGGGGTGCTGAGACTGGCCGTTCTCTCCAGCTTTCTATTAATGTTCTGGCTCTTGCAGACCTCAGTTTTAAATGTCAATCTGGTTATTTAGCATGAGGCCAGTTTTATTGGAGGGACGGCTTAAAACTCTTAACCAATATACGTATTGTGAACTTAATAGTCTGTTAACACGTTTGTTGCGATTGTCCAGCCGGTGCAAATCTTTACTTTGTACACATAGGCACTAAAAGACTTGGAAAAAATTACAGAACCTAACCTAAGTGACCCACTAAAGTTACCCTACTAAATTGAAGCAGTTAGTCGCCGAAGTGCAAGTTAAGCGACTAACTTTCAATTTAATCATAATTCACGTTTCAGTTGTTGACGGTCAATTCGTCAAAATTAGTTTATAAAAATCTCGGAACTCTAAAAACATTTAATTACTATATGATTTGAAGTAAATAAATTAGTTTTAAACCTTGACTTTGATTCATGAAGTGTCGTGTACATTTGTGGCGTGCAAATTCACGACACATAACTTAGTGGTCAGGTATGGCGTAGCACTGAGTATCAAACATTTTTTCGGGTCTTCTTCCCAGCTTCACATACCTAATTAATCGATAGCAACAAAGTCTGAAGACGCGATGAGGGCTTCGACTGTTCTGCATTCACTGATAAAATCATGGAAACAAAAGAATTGACTAGTTTCTCCTACAATTAATCAACTCTCCTCATATGAATACCTGCTACCTAAGTTGGGGAGGAATGGTAGGGGAAAGGTCATTGTAATTGTTATACATAACTCTCTGAGTACATAGAAGTGATATAAAACATTATTCTGTTGTTTTTCTACTGAAAATACCCCAACAGTTTTGATCATCAGAATTTTAGTGCTGGTTGAAAATCAACTGTCTTAACGTGGGATAAGTTAAGGAAGAGTAGAATATATAACAATCATATATATGGTTTTGAACGACCTCTATAATACTACAGGACTGCTGTAAGGCATCCGTACATCCAACTATGTTGCAGATTATTCGATTTTTCCCACGTAACAGCTAAAGAGCTTACTTATAAGCATGAGTTGGTTAGTTCAGCTATGTAGAAGTATTATTGAACATTTGGACGAAGCAACACTGCTTACCTTACAGCTTCTTAATCCCTATATCACTAAGGAATCAGTGTTTACTTCCAAACTATATATTACTGTCTGAACCATCTTTGGTCAGACAAACTGGACATTAAAAAGAACTCTTCAGAAGAAAGAACAATGCAAACATCTAACGAACATAATCTACATCAAACTCAATCTCGTACTTAACCTACTTGAATTTTCACATTTTTACGCAACTTTAACAAAATTGTAGACAACAAAATATGAAATTTAAACGGAACTACTTCGAATGAACAAACAAAGATCAACGAGAAACCTAACGTATTTGCCATTGGGTATAGCGTCTTGAATGATGCTATACCCAATGGCAAATGCGTTATGTTTCTCGTTGATCATCGTTTGTTCATGAAAACAGAATTTTCAGGCGGGGTGTTTAGTAGAACGCAAGTTACTCTGACACCAGAAAATAAGAGTTACGGAAGGTGTTCACTTATTAGAAGACGTATGGTGCACACAAGAGGAAGCAGTTATAGTCCTTTGCAAACGAATGAAATAAAAAACAGCTTCAAGATGAACTCCTTCAACCATATGAAACCCTAATCTGTAAAGACCAGAATAAATCTAAAATGGTTTTTACAACAAACTTTCTCCTGCGAATAAAGGACAAAATCTAAATTCACAGGTATGACTTATTGATGAAACAGTAAAAAACGTGTGCGCAGGAAAAAGTGCCATCTAAATACTTAGAGTTGACGTCCCAATGTATCGCATGCTATAATCTCTCCAAAAAAAGATGGCATCCATCTTAATGGAGTTGGACAAGCTAGACTCGAGCGTTTCCTGACCATCGCAACTCTCGGACAAATTGCTGCTACTACTTGCAAAAACGACTGAACGACAAGTAAAAATAGACCTGAAACAAAAACCTCAAGTTCAGCACTGTCGCCAAGATGAAGCTTGGAGCATTAAGACAAAAGAACTTACTCTGCACATGGGTGCGACCTCACAACTGCAAAACAGTTAGCCCAAAACACAAAAAACGATCAAATTGACAACTTACGAAATTCAGAGTGTCAATTGAAAATATATTTAAAGCAGAATTTGAATTGAGTGCAGCAGCAACATGTAAAAACTGTATTCAAAATATGGACCTGCGTATTCCCTTCAATACGGAATTACACGCTTTTCGGAGACACGAGAAACATTAAAGCTCAATTACAGCACTTTCTTATACTCATACACCCTACGATCATATAACGCTCCCTAGTCAAAATACCAGCAGGAAAACGAGTAGTGCACCCGCCAAAACGACAATTCTTAGGTTAATCTTTGCAACACACAACTTTGGCACTGTCAGAAACTCTTGTAAAGCCACAAAATTCTTAATAGTCTGGAGGCAACGTACTAAAGAACTATAGTGAAAACATAATACCTCACACCAAGATGATATTGAAATAAAAGCAACAGGCACTAACTCATATCTTGACAAAGCACAGTCTTCAGTGACCAATCGTGAACTAGTAACGAACGAAAATCAGCTACCCAAGATGGCAGATGAACACAACGACAGACCTACTCCAGGCTAACAAACTGGAAATGAAAATACTTAACAAATTATGGGAGACATATTGAAACTAGTAGAACACATATAAGGCACCCTGCTAAAATGCCAGCAGTCTTAATAAGTTTATAAATCTCTGACTAGATCGTCTTTTTAAACCCGGCAAAATGGAGAAAATGTATCACAATCTGGTTCAAACGTTGAAAAACATCAGATAGATCATCCTTATACCTACCAAAAATCTTACTCAGCAAAGACTGACAGTTCCGTAAATAGTTAATAGCTATTTCATCACAATATGCAACCGGTCGAATTTCAGAAGGGTCATCTGCATACATCAAAAAATGTCTTTGTTTTTATTAAAATCTTTATTATTAATAAAACAGTGTAGAACTTGTCAAATTGGTTCATTGGTTCGCTTTGAACTACTAATGCTCCAAATTAGAGCTTGTCATTCTTTCTATGAGCCCGTGATCACACCGAGATGATCCCAACTTTAGTCCATTTCTTCAAGAGGTAATTGAAGTAGGCAGGGTACAATTTTTTAACAATAGCTTTAATGCTACACCTTCGATCCCTGAAAGAAATATTTAGCAAAATATATTTATGTCATTACCAAATGTTCCTCTTCGTGACTTAGCGCCCATTGATGTACATATTCACAATGAACTTTCAAGTAATCACGATCTGATGAACAGAAACATACTTATGTTGCTACGTAACTAGCATATTCATTCTAAATGACACTATATTCGTGTTTGAAATACACAACGAACTAAAATACGAAAATAATGCCAATATACACTCGGTCTTTTATTCTTGACTGAGAATATAACAGAAAACAATGCCGTTGTAGTAGTTACGACAATAACAGCTCATCAGCATCGGTTATTTTGTACCGTCAGAGTTATATCATAAACTGCAAAAAGAATATTACATAGATTTTGAGTCGTAGAGTATAAAATCTTGAAGACTCTACGCTATTAAATTAAGTTTTTTGGATCTTGTGGACGAACTCTATTCTGGCCAAAGTGTTCGCATTCCGACGTACCTCCTCTGCGACAGTGGAACCCAAGAATTCAATTTGCTATCACAGAAGGCCTCTGTGAGCGGTCTTCCCCTTGATGCTAGCGTGAATGCAAGTGTTCCATTGCTGTCTTTCCAAAGTGTCTTGGATTTGTCAAGTGAATCTCAAAACTATTTACTCTCTTATTCACTGCAATTTACATAATTGAATTGCTATTTTAGCATTAATTTACTGGATAAAACTTCTGGTGCCACTTTAAACATTTTTCGTCGCATTCCTAGATCGTAATATATCTCATTTTTAATTGAAAAGCAGAGAACAAAATATTTTCTCGGAACATTGCAGTGCACGAAAGTGAAACGCATCCGAATGGAAATACATTATATTGAAACAAAAACTATGTCTGAGATTAAGGCCTGTGTTGAGGAGGATAAAACAATGCATCTAAAAATATTTAACAGTAAAAATAATTATGATTGTTCCCTAGAACTTCAGTGACACGAATTTTAACTCATCACACACTTTCGAACTTACTGCAGCTCACATTATTTATGCAACTTAATTATATCATAAGCACATTGGCCCTATAGGGCGTACCACAAGAATAAGCATTTTTGTAAATTGTGTCACACGCATGTGAGTTTCGAATTGGACGTCAACTTGATTCGTTTGAATTCCGGTTCATAATACTAGAGTCATACAAAAAACTTGGCATCATTTGTTAATGGCTTGAAATATTCAAGTAAATTTTAGATTTTTTAAAAGAAGAAATTAGGCTTCAATATTTTTGTAATTCGTATACCAAGAGTGTATACAACTAATTATCTATTTCTAGCAAGATCATTTAGTAATAACAATAGAATGATGCAATAAAAACAAGTCTTTTGGCCCTTTCTTAGGTCGGTATCCAAGTCCCTGGCCGTAAAATCATTCTATCCGCCAATGGTCATGCACATACAGACCGGGGCTGAAGAGTCTCGAACTCGCGTCTTTCTCATCGCAAGCGGATTCGCACACCAGTCGACCATGCTGGTGGATGTTAATGGAAGCAATAACATGCATAGAAGTAGTCGATAAAAGAATCTCAAAAAAATCTTATGCCGGGAGGTGAACGCCAAGTATCAAGCTGCAACGAAAGTTCAGTCAATTTTTGTAACGAAAAGACCTCTTTGACCTCTTCTCTTGTAGTAATTATTTGTCCAGAAGGACGATTCTGTAGGCTTATAAAGAGATTTTAATCTGTAGGAGCAAGATCGAGAGAACATGGTAGGTGAATCAAAATTTCGCAACAAAACTGTTCAATGAGATTTTTTGTCCCTCTTTAAGTGTTGGGTCTGGCATTGTCATGGTACAGGATCACTCCTCTTCTGTTTACCGACGAATGTTGTTTTTTCTTTAGAACAGTCTTTAACCCATTTACGCCGAGAATAGGAAATGTATTCAGATTTGTTATAACTTTCAATAAAGGGTAAAATGGATGTAAAAGAAACAAAAATGACATCCATTTAGTTGTATAAAATATAATTTTTGAAATATGAGGCGTGATCATATGGACACGCTCGGCACGAGAGGGTACAAAAACTGTGAGGGTACAAAAACAACTGTGTTCATATGAACACGCTCGGCGTAAATGGGTTAAACAGTATAGCTTCTGGCAGTACACTGCACAAGTTATGGTTTGATTGCCACCTAACAGCTCATAATGAACAATACCCTATATGTCCCGCCACACGCAGAAATTTTTTCAGCTGCAGACTACGTTGAGGCTAACAACACTAACCAATCATGTCACAACGAAAACACCAACCTATCACATTAGTTTTCTTATACGGACTTGGTAAACTAAGAGTAGTCCACTTCACCTGGGCAGCATCGCTGCGGCCTTGTCGAGGAGAACTAGGCTACTTGCAGTAGTCTATTATAGTTCACCTCGACGCTAACGCGACATGATCATACGAGAGGACTAGACTAGAGGACAGTAGTCTACTCTTGGTCGACGATCCCTGGTTTTTGGCAAATGTGTCGAGTAGTCTATTAATGCTTTCTACCCTTCAATTATACAAAATAGATAATAAAAACAAATTCACATTCCAGCACAAGCAATTTACCCCGTGGAGGGTACACATACGGCCCACAGACTGCATTTTGCCTAAAGCTGTTCTAGCTGCTTACTGCTTGCGTGTGTTTTGTAGAAATGAGTGGCAATACATTTCTTGCGAGCGGGAGTGTCAGTTTTAGCGTGGTTGCCAAACACAGATTACCGAAGAATTTTCTGGAGATTGGAATTAAACACATTGTGCCACCCCTTTGGTCCAAGTTGTTTAAGAAACGAGTTTAATGTAGGCCGGGTTCAAACGGTGCCTTTGCGTTCATTTCTTGCTCCAGACCATTGATTCTCAAAGTGGGTGGAATCGCCCCCTTGTGGGCGTTACTAAGGTACAGGGGGGCGTTGAGTACCTCTGCCTCATGAAGGGGGCGCTAAATGCACATAAGGGGGCGTTGATGCTCTGCTGCGTCGGTTGTTCAAATATCATTATGAATTTATTCTACATTTTAAAATCAACTCATCGATGCAATGCCCACCACATGTTAGTGTAAAGATGGCACCTAAATCTAGCGAAAGAACTCCCAAGCGCAAGGCTCTGATGCTTGAACTGAAATCAATTACTACTGTTAACAGGACGTGCACGGTCATATAGTGGACTACGTTAGCGGAGGCCAGTTCACCAATTTCAGTTAGTCACCAACTGTCACAGTGCGATCATTGTCGTAGTCTGTCGCTCGGTTTGAATCGGACATTGTTGTTTGTTTGGAGGCATATTGCTGCATTTTTAAGTAGATGCTGTTTGTTTACAAAGTTTATTGCTAATTATATGTATTAAAATTGCCAAACAAAGGTGGGGCTGTGAACTGTCGGGGTAATTACAATAAGGAGAAAAGGCCCCGCGTGTTTTGCTTCCTGAAAGAGCAGTCTGAGAGCCAGAAGTGGCTTGATGTTCTTCTACCTCGTGAAAACTTTGTAGTTAATCCAGACAAATTTTTCATTTGTGGGATACACTGGGGTGCTGACCCACCTCTGATCAAATTGCGTGGTGGTTCTATGTGACCTGGAATCCCTCCCAGTATCTTCAATGTGCCTGCTTCATGTCTGCCATCTCCGAAATTTACACCTCGCCCGGCGAAAGTGGAAGACCAACAACTGAAGTATTTTCTTCAGAAGGATAAGATTACTTCAGTTGATGCTTTCAAACCTGAACGTAACCTGCTGAAGCAGTACAAGAACTTGATTATTTTAAGATCGAAAGAAAGGCTTGTGTGTTTGTTCATGACTGACTACTTCAGTGAGTGCAGCCTGTTTGTGATTGTCGAAAACAAGCCCACTTTGTGTTCCCCACTAAAGCTCAGTGCGTTCAAGGACAGCATTAGTGTACCACTGCTTAAGACACTTTATCCCAACAATGGTTGGAGATTGTATACTCAGGTCGAGAAAACTGTGCGCTGGGAAATGAAATATGACATCCCATTTAACAAAACGATCCAAAATGTTGTCACTCTTCTTCAAGCTCACACATCAGCCTGTGTCGACACCGAGAAGGAGAAAAAGTTCGTATTTTTGACACGTCAGTTGGAACTTTTATCACAGAAGCAGTTTTTCATGAATGATGATAGTTTTACCCTTCAATCATACCCAAAGTGTTATTATGAACAGCTCAGAGATTTTTTGGTGCTGCCATGCAAACGCAAGCTGCAGTACATCACTTCATCTATTGACAAGGACCAGGTGCTGAGGGAAACATTTGACAAAGTCCAGACACTACAGCAGAAGATTATGTTTCTCTTGGTAGGTGAAATACAGATTCACCTGAATGCAGAAGAATGCAGTCCTTCTTCAGACCCCTGTAAAGAAGGCCCGGTTGTCTGACTAATCGCTGTAGTTTAGTAGGTTTTTGCTTCTATGTCTGTTTGTTTATTTGCGTGAATGTTTCTATGTTTGGTTGTTTGCATTGGAAAAGGTTTTACTATAATCCATTTTGTAAAGTTTAAAACTACAGCAACTCGGCTTTCTATAAAGTAGCCACTAAGCTCATACAATAATACATGTTAAGTCCGGATAAAATTGGTATTTCAAAGCATTACAGTGTTTTAGGGCGATTTGAAATTCACTGTAAAACCTTATTATCGTTTCTAGTGCTTGAAAGAAGTAATTTTTGATCAATTTGTCCAATGGAAAATGTTATGCTACTAAGAATGCAATGGCCTACGCTAGTGTAGTCCACTATATGGCCGTGCATGTCCTGTTTATAGTAGTCCTTGATTTAAACAAAAAATTATCGCAGCGTCTGTGGCGGGAACAAACAAAGTACAATCTGTTCTCGTTGACCGGTGGGTTTGAATGAATAAACATTGTACAGTTCCTATTTTTTTAATGAACTAGTGTGAATTTGTTGCATTCATATTATTTAATTGTTTTCATTAGACATTATTGAAATATTATTTTTATTTTCAAGGTTTCACAACCAAGAACATTGTTTCATTAATAAAACGTAGGCTTGTTTGTTGGTTTTGGTGGATTTTATGTTCACTATTGATGTTTATTTGTTTTCAGAGCGTTTAACAACCCTTAATCATGGCTCATAATGATTCAAAAAAAATATGCAGACAATATAGAGTTGAATATTTGAAGTCCAGTTTCATTAGTGTTCCTAATAATGAGAAATTACCAATGTGTCTTCTCTGTGAGAGAGTGTTCTCTAATGAGACTATGAAACCATCCAGACTCTGATCACTGAAAGAAAATTCATCCTGATAAAATGAACCAAAGTTTGCCTTATTTCCAGGCTTTACATGACAAATTTCGCAACAGAAGTTTTATTGTTCCCCTCATGACAAAGCAATCACAGAAAAACGACGACGGACTTGTTTGTTCATACAATATTTTAAAAATGATTGCTCGATCTGGAAAACCGCATACAATTGGCGAGCAGCTCCTTTTGCCCGTATAGAAGAAGTCCTACAAATAATGGTGCATCATGCTTCACCACGGCAGTTACCAAATCTATTCCTCTTAGTAATAATTCAGTTCATAAAAGAGTTGATGAAATGTCTGAAGATGTTGAAGACATTTTATGCAACATACTGAAAAGACAATTTGGCTTATAATTAGACAAGTCCATACTACCAAACAATGAAGCACTACTTTTGGGATATGTTCGGTTCATTAAAGACAGTGAAGTAGTGCAAGAATTGTTGTTTGCAAAAGAACTTGAAACAGATACTCGTGGTGAGTCTATTTTTGCAGCAGTTGAGTTGCTCTTTAAAGAAAAAGGCATCCCTATGGAAAATATCATTGCCTGTGCAACAGACGGAGCTCCCGTATTAACGGAAAAATACAAAGGGTTTCTTTCTTATTTGAAGAAAACAGTACCTGTTGTATATACGAGTCATTGTATAATTCACCGACAGCATTTCGTTGCAAAGAACTTAAGCAGCGATCCTCTTTGTAAATCTCTTGATGCCGTTATCAAAGCAGTAAATAAAATAAAATGTCAATCACTCAATTCTTGAATATTCAAGCAACTCTGCCATGAAAATGGAGAAGAATTTGATCGTCTTCTTTTACATACCGAAGTAAGGTGTCTTTCCAAAGAAAGTTGTTTGAAACGATTTTTTCAATATTCTTTTCAACACCGTAGTGGAGTTTCTACAGGAGAATAAATTCTGCGCCTTAAATGATGATCTCATGGTTTGCAAAAGTAACATCGCCTACTTGATAGACTTATTTGACACATTGAACGATTTAAATTTGTAACTACAGGGTAGTGATGTAAATCTTATCAAAGTAAAATCGAAGATTTGCAGTTTCATTGACAATCATAGGCTTTTTAGGAAAAATATCGGCCGTCGAAATTTTTCTCTGTTTCCAAATCTTAGCGAGCTATAAAATGAAGAGTTTGGCACATCTGTACAGGATGATGAATCCTGATTTATTGTAATCATTTGAATTCTTTGCATGAAGACATGAATCGCAGATACCAAGATTTGATCAATATGGAAGTACCAGACTGGCTGCTAAATCCATTTACAGATGCTTGGAAAAGTGACAAGAATTTTGCAATACAAGAAAAGCTGTTAGCTGTAAAAACCGACTTCGAATTAAAACCTCTTTTTAAAAAATCACACCGTAAATTCTGGTTACAAAGAGAAATTCCTGAAGAGCATCCGAAGTTGTGGGAGGTAGTAAAACTTTATTTCCTTGCTTTTTCTTCTTCATACATGGCTGAACGTGGATTCAGTGCAGTTACGCAGCTTCTCAGTAAACAAAGAAATCAATTCCAGATAGTATATAGGGGAGATTTAAGATTACTTCTCAGTAGCATTGAGCCAAGAATAGACGAAATGGTCAAAAAACACCAAGCTCATGCATCTCATTAAAATGATAAAAGGTAAGTTCTAATTATTTATAATTATATTAACTTTAAAATACTGAGTTGCAGGTAATGAAATGTGAGTAGGTTAAATTTAACATAGAGTTGTTGAAAAATCTTGTCTTGTTTGTCCAAAAAAGTTTGGGAAACACTGTTCTAGACGTATCTCATAACCGAAATATGTGTTAAATTTTTGTTTTTGTACGTACACCGTAATTTGCTGAAATCACCTCGTTATATGATTCCGGTAAGATCACAGAAATATGACCTCAGGGTTCATAACAGACAGGAATAATAGAGTGTTAAAGCGATCATGTATCGTCGATGAACTTGCTGGAACCTATCATACCTTGTAATTTGTATCGATTCCGCAAGGGTTCAAAATGCAAGTTTCTTGTCTCCTCCATTTTATAATTAGATTTGTAGTTTGCACTAAACATCAGGTGTAAAATAGTAACTAGTGGATGCCGTCATCATTTTTGAGGATTAATAACATGCACTCTTCGTCCAATGGCTTTTTCTTGATATGAAGAGGAACCCTTAAAATCAGTGAGGCAATCGGAATTTTAAAATTTGCTAATTAGAATCTTCCGGGACGTCGACCCTGGAGAAAACATGAAATTGGAGGCAAAGAAAAAAACACTTCGTCAAACACAGAGACGTTTGCATAACTTCTTCGTATAGAGTGCACAAATTTTCAACTGCTACGTGTGAAATCAAAGTTGAAAGATAAACAAAAGCTTCGTTACATGGTTTTGCTTCTAATCAATGTAATCTTCAGGACGGAAAAATATAGGATAAAATATAATATGGCAACAGAAATGAACCGTTTGGCCCATTCTTGGATTGCTACCGAAGTCCCAGGGCGTCTGACGTAAAAGCATCAATCACACAGAAGCACCTAAATTATACATAGGTATTTCAGCCACGTTTACATACCTTAATTACTTACAAGCATTTCAGTTACGCAAAAAACCGATGGTTTTCTTTGCTGCTCGTGAATGGTGAGATGTAGATAGTAATTTTTTTGTAACTAGTCCAGTGTTAAACTGTGGTAGTAACTTTTTTAATGCAGGTAATGAAGTTGCTGTTACTATTACTACGAAGGTTTGTCATCATTGTGGTAGACGTATCCTTTCAATGACACTTCCGCTGGAAGATGTTTTCCATTTAGATATAACCACGTTTGATTGACAGTTATGATTAAGACAGTTATGAACTTATAAACTTATTAAGATAAACTTAAGACTGCTGAAACCTGGACCTGTTTATTGCATCTTCACAGAACAAAATGACAGAAGTCCTACAATTCTGATGTCCAATTCGTCTATTCCAGCGACATTGAAGACCATCTACTAGCTGTGTGACAAACGGCATATTATTCAAATGAGTGGAGATTTTTATTGACAGTTCCTTTGAAGTTTGAAATGTCTTTTCATCACGTCTCAAACAAGTTTAGTTCTATTCCAGTAGTAGACCCTGTTGAAATGGAAGAGAAATTTGTCATCCTCAAGATCATTCTGCAGAGGCTACAGTATCACACAGGTTTCCTGGAATCGATAATCTGTGTACATATGAAAATGGTGAACGTTCAACAGAGCCAGCAAACAGGTTGCACACTTACCAATTTCGTATGGTATTAGAATTGTATACCTACAACAGGCAACTCGGGGGAAAAACAATAGCCACAAATAAAAAGTATAACACCAGTTGCCAAAAATATCAACAAAGATCTTACTGTTCATAGAAAAAAGTTCCACTACTCATCAAATTTCACTTGGTGAAACAATTTGTGAAAACACCTTCATCAGATATAAACTACTTCTATAGCATACATATATAGACTCCTTACTCCTTATATCATAGTTTAAAACACATACGAGTCCCGACAAGAAAGTTGCAGGAGTGGTCAATGAACCCAAAATATGAACACTCTTCAGAGATGCTCACTTTGTCACAACAACAAATAAGGTAGAGACTAAAACTGAGTAGAGCGTCTCTGATACGGTAAAAAATCCTCGAAAACTGGAAAACGGACGATAATGATAATCGTGGAGGAACTGCTGATTAGTTTCAATCACTTGAATGCAAACTTAGCATAATAATGCATTACTTGCAGTTTTTAGGCGATTTTTTAATATCCATGGTGGCGTCAGTAACGAATATAGAGCTCATTTTCATCAAGGTAAAGCTATGAAAGAACGCTATAGAGGCTAACAGAAATCCAATGTGATGACTAACTGTTGTCGAAACTTTATGAAAAATATTTCTGCCATGATGCATCATATGTAGAGTGTTATAAATGAAAAAAATACGACAGTTTAATAATAATTTTAAATGTTACTATAAGTATATAATTGTACAATGTTACATTATGGTAGAAGTAATGAAAATTATTGAATTTTTCCATTTCTACAACGATTTTTCAATCAGTAACGAACCTTAAATGTCAGCTTCATAAAACACAAACATGTCATTCCTAGCTTTCCTACTCAGGAAGTCCCGCATCATGATCACATCTACAGTGTTTATGACCACTTCGCAACTTAATTCGATCGTGCACACTACAGTGTTAAAACGAAATCGGACCGAAATAATCCTTTAATCGTTTTACCACTTACGTACATAGCTCGAAATGGCCGCGCACTGCCATCTCATTGTCCTTTGTGGGCCGATCGACCATTCCTGTCAGTTCAGGTGCTCCAAATACAGTTTATGTCTTTTTGGATGCAAGGCCAATCTCTCCTATTCCTAAACAATAACTTTAAACCCAGATGCAAAAAAATGGTGTTCGAGATTTGAACATAAATAATGAGTAAAAGGTTTTGATTAGCCTAGAGGATTCGAAATTTGATTATCCGGATAAAAAATATTCTGTAACTGATGAAGAATTCAGGCATCTAAGCCAGACAACCACCAGAAGAACATAATACTGATTGGAATGTATAACATGTACTTGCAGACAACGATGTCTCTAACAAATGATGTTATAGTTAATCGTGTTTTGTAGTTCGAGATCTGCTACATATGATTGCATTGCTTCACGCATAGGAATTACCTGTGATCAAAGCTGGGAAGCAAATCACTAGTAGGTCGTAAACCTATGGTGCATTTGAGTAAGAGCTTGTGACTGACTGTTTGCCGTATTGTGATGCTCACAGGCTGTTATCATACTATTTAATATAACTGACAGAAAATTTAAGAGTTTAGTAAAGATTTAGGATACTTCATGAAAAACATAAAATTTGATCGTTTGTGAAGGTACATGATGCTGGAATTTTCCCAACTTTTAAAGTATTGTGTAATATTTTTAACAATCCTATATGGATTCTGATAACTTGACTGAGAAAAATTTGAGTACATTGAGTAAAGTTCAGCGACGCATTGTTGCACCTCTTGAAACTGATTTGTGTGTAAAAAATTGCTGACTAATTTAAAACACGGTCATCCATCCTACATCATGCGTTTACGTTTCAGAACTCCCCGCGGTTGGTGAAAATCTGTTGAATAGTAGTATAATTATCATGATATTATAAAACATTTTAAGTTTTTATAAGCTCTCCCGACAATCTTATAAGTCAATAAAATACTAAGCTCATACGTAGCTTTTACCTCACCCCTAAACGCTTCCAACACACTCAAGTCAATTTTTCAGTAAATTAAACGATAGCAATCCATTCTTCCTCCAATAGCGTTCCATGTTTAAAATTTTAAACGGCGTTTTTTTCATATGTAAAACATGTATGTATTTTACCACAGTATTTTCTATATTAAAAAGGATTAAATTTTGCAACCTATCAATTCATTTCTTTCATTAGCCAATATTTATTTCCCCTCTAGATTCATAATTATATATGTACTGTCGTTTCCAAAAAATCGATGACCTTTTGGTCACGGATTTCCAAAAACCAAAAACTATTGTAACAGTATAATTAGGCAATATGTCTCGATATGAACTTAGATATATCATCAACAAAATCCTCGATATAATGAAGCCTCAATCGTGTAAGTTGTGAGTGATGACTGTACTTTAACTTCAGTTGGAATTATTAATTGCATATAGAAAGTTTCTAAGTTTACACAAAGAATTCCAATCATCTTTGTAAATTGACAGAAAAATGACACACAACTGTTTTAGGAACATCCTTAAACGGCCATAAAGTACCCTCGCAGATCTCCAAAGACCGTTTGAGACAAGCAGTACTAAAGTAAGCAACATAAGATTAGCCTATTACTCGGTAAAAGTGACTTGTTCGCTATCACCGTGAAAAACACTCACTCTTAAAGCGTCTCACGTTGAATCTCATATGACATTTGTCAAAGAACTTATAAATATCCGAAAATGTATTGGAACAAATTCTTTGGCTCTGGCCAGATAAGAATTGCTTGTGGGGGAAATGTTACTGCAAAAATCTGCATGAAGAAAATGGATGTTTACCTGTCAAAGAAAGCCAAACCTACCATTATATTAATAAATAGATTCATCATTGTATGTGCTTATATTTCACCATAAAGTATTGGAAGAATAAAAAAAATTGAATATAAAATGAACACCATAAAGTGAGTAGAAATCTAGTGAAGAGTGCATTGTCAAGAACATTTTTAACGGATTTAAAACCAAGGTGGACTTTCTAGCAAGATATTGATCAAAACATATCGTAAATTTTTCGATCACTTCACTTCTTGTTTATATTTCTTGTACTAAACATATCAAAATATTAATAGTTACATTCATTGTATCCCACAGGACTAAATAGCGTGGGAAAAATAAATGAACCATCATGTATAACTCCTATCTGAATTTGCGTTATATTTATGCAGTATCCCTAATATTTTGGGGACACCGTATACCGGGTGAACCAAAAAGAACTGACCACACCTTTCAATAAAAATCTGAATTCTTTGGCAACACTTATGTTGCCTTGTCGCATATCATCTGCAAGCCTGTTAATTTAACCTTGATGATAAAGTTTTGTTATTGTTGTGTCCTGTAAAAGGGCTTCCCAGCCAGATAAACGAGGGGATGTGTCTGCACTTTTTCGAGCGGGAGGTAGCAAATTCGAAGTGTCCTGTACAACTGTCTACGCGATCAGACGTGTTGGCAGCGGGCAAAAGAGTGTTGTGGATCGAGACCGCTTAGGAGATGCGATTCAAAGCAGCCCCTTGATGTCCATGCGCCAACACGCCAGGAGGCTCGGGATTGGAGCAGTCACAGTTGGACGAGCAGCCGCAAAGCTGGGAAGCAAGTCCCTTGTCCTGGTCGAAAAGTCGCTTCTCACGTCAGTCATCCGTACCAAACGTTTTGAACGTTGCCATCGACTCATGAATGACCTCAAGTCTGCTCCACCAGGTCGCGTGATCATCTTCTCAGATGAAAAGACTTGGACAGTCGACCTGGTGAGAAATATTGAGGCCCGCACATTGAGGCCAAGGTCTGCTGTGTTAACCACCCAAACATCACAGACCTTAAAGCTTCCATTGACCAGGAGTAGATGATCATGAACACGCACTACTCTGTCACGATCAGCAAATCTTCCAGGAGCCGTCTCGAGACCATAATCGCTGCAGATGGCGGTTATATTGAATAAAATTGAATATTAGACCAGTATTTCTATTGCCTGAAAATTTTGCTCGCTTTGGTCAAGAAGTTTATGAGGTACCTAGAGCAAAATTTAGATGTAGTGTTTGCCCAGTTTTTTTTGGCCCGCCCGGTACGTGAAAGCCATTGTTCTTAATTGTGAGGTCTTTTCCTTGTACAATGAATTGCATTGTTTTGTTATTTTCATATTGAATAGTGTATTTATTAATCTTGAGTCAAGTCCGAACCCTCGGTGAATATAATTTACATCAGAATGAAAATTCAAAACTACTCTCAACCCGTTAAAAAAATTATATTCTCAGTTCCGTAAATGTAGGAAAACTTTTATCTTGTGAGTCACATTTTAAATGCACCAATTTCATATTCGTCATCTGCGTGCAGCTGAACATATAATAAACGAGGAAACCGTTTTATGCTATCACAATCACAAATATGAAACACAAATGGAATATTTTTTGTCAATACGTTACAATCTTGATAAAATTCATACATCTAATGTATATGTATATATATATATATATATATATATATATATATATATATATATAACATGGCTGCACCTATTAAATCACATTAGAAACTCAAACGACATAATTAACGCTCCTGTGCTCGAGCAGAATCTCAATCAGAAGTGTGAGGACGAGACAGTTCTTAAGAGTAGAACTACGAAAGATAGGCCGGCCATTATTCTTCATCCCAGGCATGGAACAATGCTGTGGCAAATGTCCTTTTTAATGACCTCGGAACGAGGCCCATTCATCACAGCGACAAGTCTTCGTCTAATGACTGTGTCATTTTTAACATTTGAGGATGCACGAGATCATACTTTCTTCCCATTTTTGAACTATTCAGAATGATAAAAATAGCTTCCTATCAGTTTTCTGCTCAGCTGTGGAAAATTCTTCCCAGATCTTCTCACCGTTGTATTTCGTAGTGGAGCCTTACATGGAGTCAAATAGTCGTTTTGCCTCTTTTTTTATTTTCGTTAACGCTTGGGAACTAATTACTTGACTTTAACTTCTTGTTAGAAAATAACTTGGGAGATGGAGCAGTTTCTGCAATAAAGAGTGGTGTTAGTTCCTGCAGGTAAAACTAATTTGAAGTAGACATCACCGTGAAGTGAGACTCAACATTAGCTCTATCTAATGCCACTCAACTTTTTATTACTTGCTGCTACTGTGTTACGTATTGTGTTTAATGTGAGCCTGAATCTTTTTTCATTAGCTTTGATTTTGGGTTCAAATTCAATCTTAGATCTCTTCACTCCTTAAATTAATTCAAAACTTGAAAATCACTTCATTGAAGTCTACATTAACAACGTAACTATAATAACCAGCATTGTCTAATGAATAAAATAATTATTTTTTTAATTAATAGGAGGAAAAATAGACGAATATCTGTATTTTACTACAAAGCAGCATGAATTCAAAGAGGAATGGATCATTCTTCACGATAATCATCAAAATATGTTTCCAAAAGCCATTCGGAAAATATTCTTTTTTAAACAGCGTGAGGACATCAAATGAGCTAGTCTGTGTGATACTTTAATCAATGAACATGGGCAGCATTGATGAATAAGTTTGAACAGAGACACCAGTAACATCAATAATTTCAACATGGTACGAAGGAACTACAACACTAAACATATACCAACGCACTAGCTGAGAACTATCGAACTGAAACTGCTACTGCACCTAATATTAACCACCAACAATCAATTTTTCCGAATATTAATTTACATATGCAATATTCACTTAAGGGTACATTTTAAAACTCCATCTGTGTATTTCTACCCGTTCGGGCAAACATGATTATCTTTCGGTTAGCGCTTGTTTCCAAGCAAATTCTGTGAAATTTTGTTCTGGTCGGTTACGTAGGTAGATTTAGGTTTTCAAATATGCACCAACATTTTACGTAAATTTATTGTCCAGGGTGTGTATTAAATTGTCTACTGTTTTGATTAAAACAATTCTTTTTCATTCTCCTTTTGTTTTGTAGTGCACATGAAAGAATCAAGAGAATCGGTTTTGAGAAAGATTATTTCATACGTTATTATATTGTTATACGTATTGTAGTATGGCATTGCCCTATATTTCTACTTGTTTATGTTTTGTAGAACACTAAGAGCTCAAAATGCGTAGAAAGTTTCTAATCTTTGTTTCCAAATGATCACAATAGTTTTTTATTAAGTAAACATGAAATTAAAGGTACTGACAATTTATTAGTTTTCTGTAGTAGACTGTTTAAAACTGTATGTTTTTTCAATGTTGTGTTTTATACAACTCATTTTCAGTGCAATATGTATGTGAAATCATCCACATTAGGCCCGTTATTAATTTGAAAAGAAATGAAATGATTGAATTACATTCTAAGGATTTCTAAAAATGTTATATTTGTAAAAAACAAACAACATTTTAATGAGGTGCAAAGTTTAAACCCTGAAAGACTCAGCGTTCAGCGTTCGGGATGAGTCATTGTCACTAAGTATGTCTGTTAAGTTTTGAAAATGATCAACGAGTAAATCATTTTAGATCCAGAAATAATAAATCTCTCAACAAACACCAGCAATTCATACCGAAACTCGTTAATTTAGTTTATTTGGGAGGTGCCTTTGCAATCTCTGGGTATATGAAGGATGTAAGGAGAGTTAGACATTCCTACTGATAGAAAACATTGTGAATGATGAAAAGTTGTTGATACTACGCGTTCCGTCTGTGTAAGCGTTCGAAACAGCACCTCAAAATTAGGTTGCAATCTTCTCGTATAGGTGCTCACATCGATCGAGTCAGGAAAAGTTCGGAAAGCAAGTACAAGGATGCACACTTAGAGAGACTCTTCATTGTACATAGCAGTATTCTTGTGACGTAGGCTACAATACACAACACACACGAAAGTAAATGAAAGTTGTTGGTTCTTCGAAGCACATAATCTATTCACGTACCAGCTGTTTTTATTAAATGGAGCTGAACTTTCTAACGTGACTATTATCATGAGTGTAGGTAGTTATTTTGTCTCTCCTGTCGTATGTACTAGAATAGAATAGAATAGAATAAGGCAATAGGAACGAGCCGTTTGGCCCATTCTTGGTTCAATACCGAAGTCCCATGCCATGTCAAACCGAAGTCCCATGCCGTGGGACTAACGGATTGCCGTTAGTCAATCCGAAGTCCCATGCCGTTTAATAACACGTTTACTACTTCACTGCTGTTCAAAATTTTTAGTTGTTGGTAATCGAAATATGTAATTTTGAATTTGTTTAATGTGCATTTTGGCAATAGCATTGTATGTATACTTGTTGGAAATACATACAGGGTGTTCAATATTTATCGCTACAACAATTCTATTTATGTTTATATATAATCTAAAATTTCACCAGATACTTTTTACGAGATACTGTTCACCATATAATAATTAAATATCTAAATAGTAGAAGAGCAATTGTAGAGTTGGATAAGTCGGGAAAGTTACCAAGGGACATTATCAAATCACAAAATGTGAACAGAATGCTGGTTTGAAGAACACTTAAGCGATTCAAAGAGACTGGGAAGGTTGTCAATAGGCCAGGGCAAGGTCGCCCTCGAACAGCTCGAACATCAAAATTGGTAAAATCTACCAGGGAGAAGCTGAGAAGTTGAGGAGGAATGGGCAAAAATCCCTCAAACAATCATTCGTATCTCATGTCAAGCATTCTCCAAACGTTTGTAGCAGGTTATCGACGCTGATAGAAAGCATATTCGATAAATTAATTATAGATATTCGGAAATATTAATCGTTTAATAAAGCGTTTATTTTAGTTTGATTTGTATAATTTGATTTAATTAATAACTGCTGGCAAAAAAAGTTATAACGATAATTATTGAACACCCTGTAATTTTCACACATGTATGCTGTATCTAATTCGATTGACCTATTATCAAATATAGTTTCATAAATCAGGAGTATAAATCATACAAGATAATCGCAACCCTCAAAACGAAATAAAAATCATCCAGTAGCAAGGTGGACATAATTGTTATCAAAAATTCGATAGGGGAGTGAAATCTGTCGTATTAGAGAGAATGATTCAGGGCATAACTCAATAAGCGTAATTTATTATTTATGTTTGATATACTTTTGTAGTTGAGGTAAACTATCGTTTTTTTAGGCTGAAACAATAATACAAGAAGCTTTTTGCTTTTCTACTACAGATTTAGATCTTTAGCCATTATCTGGTAAGAAGTATCTGGTAAAAGTTTAGATTATATTTAAACTTAAAGAGGATAGTTACTACTATCTACTAAGCAATCAAATTTCGGGCAACTAATTATTAGTTGCCCGAAATTTGATCTAGTAATGACCAACAGCCAAACGTAGATTTATTGCACTATTAACACATGATCTCATTAAGATTCAAAATAAAGTTTCTTAGTAAAATTAAGAATTGAATAAACAACCAGATGCACAGAGACTACTTGACATTTCTCGAGCATCAGGATGTTTTGACCTACACGAGATCAGTGTCTGGCAATCCAATCACCCTACTATGAAGTACACTTGAGCGGAAATTTCCGGCTCTTGAAGCCTGTGGGCAACAATAGGACTCGTCAGTGACACAGAATACATTGTATACAGTTAATTTCAGTAGGATGGTATGTGCCTCAGTTGAAATTTCATTTCACGTCCTTGGAAAATGTATCGCTAATGAGAGATAATTTATCAAGATGTATGGACTTTGAATGTATTTCCTTCTAGTGTCCTATTATAGATGTTTTCTGATATCACAGCATTCCCTACTAGACCCAAGCAACGAAAGCTCAAAACCTTAGGATGTTCCTTTCACCCTTTAATGTCGAAATTAATAACATTGATCTTGTAAATCATAAAGTTGTTTTCTATAACCTATCAATGGTAAGATGGTAACTAAAAAATAAATCTTCTCAAAATTGCATTTTCAAAAATTTTATGTGTACAAGATCAATTAGTTCATTTCGGTATACACTAATTAGATACACAGACTGCAGGCGAGTTAGTCCGCTAAAATTTTATATTCCTTTAGGTTCATAGACCAAAATAATAGTGTTCATAAACATATCCAAGTGTTTGGAAATAAAATAATGATACGGTTAATGTACTTAGAATAAAATGAAAACGTCAAGTGCTTAGAAATAAAATATATGGCACATGATGAGACGATCGCTTGTAATACTAACCACCAGCTTGGTCGACTGGTTGCGAATCTGCTTGCGAGCGGAAAGACCCGGGTTCGAATCCCGCTGCCGACATGGTTGACGCGGCTAGAAATACGGCATGGGACTTGGGTAAAACAACCGAATAATTATCGAAGTAATTATCCGACCCAAGAATGGACCAGAAGGTTCGTTCCTATAGCCTCATTCTATTCTATTCTATTCTAATGTAGTCAGAACTAATTAGCGAAACATTGAAACAACCTATAAAACAAGTATATTTTCATCTAGCATCAAAGCTTGCAATAAACTCCTAACGTAGGAGAACTTTACGAGACAATTATTTCACTATATCTTTTACATTTATTAGAAGCATCTATCACGCTCTGTGAAAACTGACAAAACGGCTTTGTTATTCAGGCGTAGGTTTATTTCACATTTTTGCAAACAACGTTTGTTTTCGTGTAAATCCATCATTCATGCATGTTTTCCTCAACTTGTCGATGATCAGAAAATGATCCACCTTCCCTAGTCTCGTGGCGTTTTGGGGCTTCGTACAAAAATGCTGCTGTTTCAATATGTCAGAGATTGACACGGATGGTTTCTTATATTTTGAAGCAACCTTCAACCTAAATTCAGTAAACTACATAATGTCCTTCCGTTGCAGCTTCAAAACCCTAGCATCTTCTTGATAGCAGTTCCAGCTGTTCAAGAGGGCCAAATTAGTTATATGATATATAAAGCGGTGGTAATATTTCTTTCACCTGATTGGGATTCTGTATAAAGAGAGCATCCAGCATGTAGTGCTGACTTCTCCCATACCGTTGCCATAGAGTCTTTCAATAACAAGGCAATTTACTTCAATAATTTAATTTTTTTGTCTGCAACATCTGTCCATCGTTTCAATAGGCTGAATATTAAAAGAGGAGACTAGATTGACAAGTTCATTATCAAACCATTCTACACGACATATTTCGTAATTATCAATCTTGGTTTTACTTGCATTATAGTATTCACAGCCTCTTGCAATTAGAACTTTATCAGAATACTTTATATAAGGTGTTTCAAAGATACGAGGATCATGAAAAGTACCACAACTTCAAATACCACGCCTTGCAAGGTGTGTAACTAAAGGAATAGACGTGAACCAATTATCAAAGTAAATGATGTGTTTCCGATTGTTGGGAATATTCCAGCTAAATGTAACACAACATTTGCACTAGGCTTGAGATCAAGAACACTATCCGAATTTACTGGCTCTATTTCGCCAGTGTACGGCATGAAGTCATTGACAGTTCCTGAATTGTCGGCCAACACGAATAGTTTATTTCCTCACTTATGTGGCGTACAAGGGATATACTGCTTCAAGCAACTGTGACCTTTGAAACGGACCATTTTTTCTCCAACACTTCGTTTTTGTTGCATGGGAATCTTATTGAATTCGGTTCAAGGGATATCCATGAGAGGTTTGACTTTGAAATATTTTTCAGAGAAGTCATTTTTGTCATTATTAGCTACATGTGAATTTTCTTCAATTTCCTCAAATCTGTCTCTTGTCATAGTGCCTGCGACAAATTCACTCCGACATCCCATTGAAGTTTTCCAGTGCCTCATACATGCAGGCAATTTTGAAACAGAGAATTAAATACAGAGACCAATTGACTGTTTCATTTGCTTTTGATTGACATTCAGTGGCTCGTTAATATTTTTTAACTGAATACGAATTGCTTTGGTCGACAAATAGGTCAAAAACGTCGTTATTGAAGAATGCATTAAAATATTCCAATGGCTTTTGAAGCACCTCATTTTCGTCTTACTGTTCTTCAAAACCATGAAATTTGGTTACACCGAATGGCTTAGCTGTTGTCCAATGATGAATGACAGACCTTCTGTTTGATCGGATAGTTCTTTGTGTTTTTCTGATATGGTTTCAAAAGTTTCAATGTTTGACTTATTATGCAAGCAGCTTTTCCTTATCACCATCTGAGAGTGCCTCTTACAGTAGATTCTATGATATCTATAGTGATCGCTATAACTCTTCAGTCCCAACCCTCAAACTTCTCCTAGCTCCGAGCCGACACTGAATATATTTTCTAGACTCGGAATAGAATACATCTTTTTATCTTGTCTTACTCGGAGTGAGTGTCTGAGGGGATAAGGGACCGTTGAGTAACCCAAAGGGATAAGTGACACAGGAATGAAGTAAGTTCGATACATATGTATATTAAGAAGCACGAAAAGTAATTTGATCTCACTACAATGTGAGTCTCCTGTAATATCTCAACCACCAGTGCGTGAGTACGGGCGTAATGAATGGGCTTGGTAATGAGTACGATGGGAATCTTCAGTCGAGAACTTGTAGAGGCAGATCTTGGTGAAGATGTTGACTTCTGAAGCGCAGTGTAGAGTGTTACGCCGAGCACTGCAGCCCCATTATCTAGGGCAGTTGGCTGGGCACTGCTGCTACAGCGTGACCGCTCATTGGTTAATGACAGCTAGCTTCCCTCGAGATTCACTTCTTCTGTCCCAACAGCTAGCCTCGTCGTGAGGCTCGCTTGTAGTGGAGCCATGATATTCACCACACATCTCTCTCCAGCCATATCTGTAAGGAGAGGATCACTTATAAACTGAGATATATTAGTTAAAATCTTCAACAGTATAGCAATAAAACTGCCGATAACTGAAAAGACCAAACACTAAAGGGATATAGAATAACGTATAACAAACAATCTCACCTTCATTATCTGAAATAGTCAATATTAGATGATTAGATGATGCCCGCCTTCATCACTATCTTGTTCATGTTCAAAAAACATATTTGGGCAACTTCTCAGTGTTTGTCGGGTACAAGTTGTTCAACATTTATCATTACAACTATCCTATTTAAGTTTAAATATAATCTAAACTTTTACCAGATACTTCTTACCAGAATGGCTAAAGATCTAAATATGTCGTAAAAAAGCAATTGTAGAGTTGCACCAGTCAAGAAAGTCACCAAGGGACATTGCCAAATCACTAAATGTGAACAGAATGCTGGTTTGGAGAACACTTGAGCGTTTCAAAGAGACTGGGAAGGCAGCTAATATGCCAGGTTAAGGTCGCCCTCGGACCGCTCGAACATCAAAATTGGTAAAATCCACAAGGGAGAAGCTGAGGAGAAATGGGCAAAAATCCCCCAACCAATCATTCGTGACTCATCTCAAGCATTCTCCAAACGTTTGCAACAGGTTATCGACACTGATGGAAAACTTTGTAGTGATCTCTCTTGTATCATTCTTCAGTCCCAACCCTCAGACATCTCTCATCTTCCAACAGACATTGAATATCTTTAACTTTTGTATTACTGGGAGTGAGTGCCTGAGGGAGTAAGGAACCGTCGAGGGAGTAAGGAACCGTCGAGGAACCCAACAGGAGAAAAGACAATTAAAGGCAGGGTGAGTTTAATAGTTTATATTTAGGCATTTAAATAATATGTTAGTTCTTGATTCTTCGTTCTTCGCCGCACACGTCTTGACGTCGAGTACTCCTGCCGGTAGAGCCCGGGACGTCAAGAGTTGTAGCACGTGCACTTCTTGTTAGTGTGTGGGCTGGTTGAGCCCCATCTTGTCCGCAGACAGGATGGCTGATTTCTTCTTCGTTTGCTCTGCTGTTGATTGTGTGTTGAGAGTTCTTCAGGTGATGAAAGTTTTTGGTGGAGATGTTGACTTTGGAAGCGCTTGGTAGAGAGTCCGTAACACAGAGCGTTGCAGGCTCCTAAAGCAGGGCGGTTGGCTGGGCGCTGGTGCCTGAGTGGGACCGCTCATTGGTCAACTGGCGCTTCCGGTTGTAACGGGCCCTAGCCTCGTCGCTGGATTCACTTCCGTTGTCTTGTTCTCTGATTGGTCAACGAAACACTTTTATCAGCGTGACAGAGGAGCAAGGAAAACGCTTTCATCAAGCGTTCCATGCTGGGTACACTCTGTGCTACGTTCATATGTAGTGATTCATTACAGCTTATTGAATAAATTATAGATATTCAGAAATATTAATGGTTTAATAACATGTTTATTTCAGTTTGATTTGTATAATTTGATTTAATAATAAATGTGGGTAAAAAGTGATAACGGTAATTATTGAACACCCTGTAGACCGGATAACGTGGAAAAATGGAAGTAGGTATTTATGAAATAATAGCATGTGAATTAAAAATGTTTCGTTTTTTGACATTATCCAGTGCTATGTGTATGTAATTATATATATATATATATATATATATATATATATATATATATATATATATATATATATATATATATATATCAATGTTTTTAATAATATATTTTTCCATATCATTTATTGAAAATTGTTATTATAAATATATATAATTGTGACATATTTCTTGCTATACCGGTAAGGAACAATTTGTCCAGTTCCACCAAGAAGTACTTGGTTCTGACAAGGACTTATTTGTCTAGCTTATAAATTAGGTCATATAATACTAACTATTCATTATTTTAGTAAATCTACATATGTTCCTACTACAAAGTCCAAACCTTATAAAATCATTGAGAATTTGATATAAGTTGAAAGCTTACCTGAATTTGATTCCACTACTTATAAAATGGACAATGTGACCATCCGTAACGCAATAGCTCTCCCTGCGACATTTAGCTACACACTGACTGTGTAAATGTGATTTAACTAGGATAACTGTTGTAGTCACTTACATAAACAGTGAACGTGTTCGACTGCATCAGTATGCTGATGAATATGTTATAATAATTACTTATATACATCGGTTGAATTCATCCCCTATGGCAGTCAAGGGTTAGTCAATACGATTAGGATTTTACTCGTCTCAACTCCACAGCGACATGTTATGTTTCGTGTACGCTTATAAATGATAGGAGTATATCATATGCATTCTTCATGAATGTCGAGCCACGCGTTGAATTTGTACCTAAAATAGGAGAAAATATTATTGCTAGGTACCTATCTGCCAAGTGTGTAGATGAATCAAGGGTTTTAGAACTTGATGTGCATATACATAGTAGGTGTCTTTCTTGAACGCAGTGTGTCTAGTGTTGACATTTCTCCGTTACTTGACCCAAAAAATCTAATAAGCTTCAATAGAATACTGCCCTGCACAGTTCTTGAGGCTTGCGTATTATAAGATTTTTTTGCATGTTGGACTCAAAAATGTGATTCATTTTACTCAATCAAGTCAGAATTTTCTGCTGCTGTATTTTAAGCGAATACTCAGGTAAAATATTGACATTTTTCGCTTAAAATAGATTCCCCATATTCGTTCATTATTAAAATCATTTGAGACATTGAGAACCCTCATAGAAAAGATTTCGGTCTGTTTTAATACCTTTGCGATAAATTTGAATACACCGTCGTGCTCACCGGCCATTTAAATATCTGCTTTAACGAAAAGAAAAAGACTAAATCTCCGTGTTTTTTATATGCATATATTAGCCCCATACCCTCCAGTCAAGTTGAGTTTATTGATTTAACATGTGACTTGTGCTTCTCTAAAGAGTCAGCTCAACTAATAAAAACACGGTTTTGCGGACACAATGTCTCAAAACAACGAATACCATTTATCTGGTACTGTAACTGTGACAAGAAATTTTACATCTTCAATTTTCACAATGAAACTTTACTGGTGTATTGCAACAATATCAGTGGACTCATTGTAGTTATTAAAATATCATACAATCCATCAGAGTGGCGGGCCTTTATTGACTAGTCAAAAGGAAGCTTGAAAGCTGTGTTGTTGTTCAATGGAAACCAGGTCGCGTCTGTTCCGGTGAGGTATTCAGTGCAGATGGATGAAAACTATAACATGGAGTATTTTCTAACTGCTCTAAATTATAAAAACACAATTGAAAGGTCTGTGCAGACTCGATAGTAATTTAATACACCAAAAACAGTTACTCAAAAATTTGTATTTTGTTTACAGTTTTTTATTAGATATGGCAATACGTCTACCGACATATTGTCATATTATTATGTGTTAATGTTTTTAATAGTATAATTAACCAGATAAACACATTTTTATATGTTTTTACACGTAGGTTTTGTCCATTATGCTGGCCTTACAAGGTGGTTACACCGAGCTTTTATGTATCTTCTGTCCATGGTATGATCGAGTAGACAAGCAGAACTACATGCAACACGACTGGGCTGCAGGAAGTAAACTTACTCCAAATTCTTACATTGTTGTTCCCCATGCTCTGGTGAATCTACAAAATATAGCTCGGCTCTGGTTCATCTGCAAAGCGTTATTTTCTATCTCTGCACATCAAGCTCGATCTGTTCAAAAACTTTGTAGAGGCACTGGACAAAAAAACTGGGTTTTTAATTTTCTAAAAATAGTTCAAATGTCAGTGAGGTAATGCTGAATGCCGGAATTTTTGACGGTCCTCAGATCGGAGGCTTATGAAAAATACCAAGTTTGATTGCAACATGAGCGTAAATGAGAAGAAAGCATGGCATGGCTTTTGTCTATGGCCTACAATTTTCTTGGCAACAACAGAAGAGTATAAACGAGTTGTTGTGAAGCTACTTCGGCGCTACAAAGTTCTTGGTACACTCATGCCCATGAAGATACTCCTCCTCAGCTCCCACTTAGTCTCTCATACTTTCAAGAAACCGGCGCTGACTTGACAGAGGAGCAAGGAAAACGCTTCCATCAAGATATCTGTATTATGGAGGAGTGGTACAGGGGTTGAAGGAATATCAACATGCTGGCCGACAACTGTTGGTCTGAAAAGGGACGCCTCAGACACCAAACACCAAATAAATTCTCTGCAGCAGCCATTTATGCGTCTAATTGTAAAATCATCTATGTAATTGCCAGATTTTGATCCCATTCTTTGTGGTTACATTTCTTATGATATAATTGTCATAAAAATTTTGTCAACAAACATAAAAATTTAGATTTTATCCTTATTTCCATATCCTAAAAATCTGACCTACTTGAAGAAAATGAACGGCATTATTTCATTCAGAACGCAAATTACATAAACAATAAGCTAAGAAACCCTACACCTCAAGAATATTTTTAAAATGCAGCTCAGTGAATTATCAATCTGCTGAATAACTTTTATATTCTGTTGTGCGAAACTAAAACTCATTAACAAATTAATATGACACCTAATAATTCAGATTTAAATATACCCAGAAACTTTCACAATTTTTCAGTGTGTTCAAATTAGTTGTTTTGAATACAAATAAATGTTATCTTTGGTTATACAAAAAGAAAGTGAGAAGGAAGAAAGAAAATAAATAAATAACCTTTGCTTCCAATTAAGTCCAAAGTACATTTACGTTGGATTTTCAGTTGTTAATGAAAACGTACTACTACTACTACTACTAGCAAAAATGTTCCCAGCGACTGTCCCCGTCCTCTGTTTTGCTACTTAAAATAGAGGCTCAAAGGGCCACGTCTGTGAGTTCTATAAAAATCTAACTCCAGGTGTCATGCGACGCAGCAGGCAGGACGTGTTTCCGGTTAATTAATGATCACGTAGAAACCGTTGTAAGCGGTTACAGCATTTGAACTTGGGTCGTCATGCATTCCAAGCAAGGATACTCACCCTTTGATCACCGTGGAGTCAACCATTCTTACGAGAAACCACTCTGATTAAAGTCATAAAAGAAATGCCTCAACTTTAGCGCCATTGACATTTTTTTGAGTAGAAGCTCTACAAGAATCTATAGGATTCCTGTATAAAATAGCGGCAAACAGAACGAAGTTACCAGTGGGAACTGGATTAAATCTTCTGTAAAAAATCTCAAAGTCTTTTACATCAAATTCAACAGAAGTAGTTGCCTATAGAAACTGCTATTCAAAATTATTAAACATTGAATAGCCTCCGTCGTACCTATTTCCCGCATTACTTTGATCCAGTTCAAACCAATCACATTACATAAGAACTTTAATGAAAATAGAAAACCCTCGAAATGGAATAAAATTTTCCTTAATCGAAATCTAGAAATGTAATAATGGAATAGGAAAATGTAAAATTGTTTTGAGTTCCGTCGTTGCGCACTACACTCCGGTACGCCATTTACCCCCTACGATTGTCATTTAAACTGTAACTCTTGTTACGGTAACATAGACTGGAAAAATTCATAATTGACGAGGAGTGAAATTTAATAAATACTTTCACGTTTCTCGATACTTTTACTGGGTCACAATTGCCTATGACAAAACTCAATACAAACTTTGCAGTGTCAACAAGGCTCACACCGTCTGAGGAAGTTAAAAGAACTCTTGAATAACTAGTAGCTCCTGTCTTTCACTTGAACTTGTTAGAAAATGACTCGTATCATCTCCAGAACCAATCCTACGTCTTCTAGATCTAATATCTTGAGGTGCAAGGTTGCAACAACACACCGACAAACTGTGGAGTTACCGAAGTGTGAACTCTCTAAGTGAAATACTATACATATCCCTCTCAGGGTTTTCCGTTCAGCACGTCTACCATTACAAACGCGTCTTCAATGAACTGCAGACGTACAAAGTAGCCTCATTGAGTAACTGGAGAAATATACGTATAAGTATTACAGGTATTGTGGTTTGAGTGCTCTGTAAGTGTGCTAATGCAGCTATAGAGTAAAAAATCTGCAGCCTACTAACGCAGTTTTGAAACAACATATTCTCCTACATGAAAAAAACGAATGCTTAACTGAATGCGATATAGTGAGACTACGCAACCCTTATTTGAATTATTTTTTTTACTCCTCACTTTTGAATCGATATTAAAACTCAGATTTGTCGCTCGGTTGTGGAAGTATTCACTCATTCCTAGTTCGAGTGCACAGGCAAATTGTCAATCTAATAAAATTCATTTAAATCAATAGGTTTACCTACTGAGAAAACACGGTATCCACCAAAAATGGCTACAAAACTTTTAAAAATGAGTATCCAACATGAAATAAATTTTTGGTGGTCTGCAATATATCTTAGAAAAGAATAAGCAAGAAACTTTATTTCCGATCAGGTATGCAATACATTTACATTTGATTTTCAAATTCTTAATTTTTGAATTTCAAAAGTAGTGATTATTATTGATAAGATCTTAAGAGGAGTAGTGTTACTCCAAGCAAAATCCCCGTCCTTTGTGCTCATAGGGGTGTTTCGATGAACATGGTGAAGGTGTAGTATTACAACATGTGCCCAGCATAGCAGTGGCTGGACATGTTTCTAGCCGCCGATGGTCAAGCACAAACAGATCACGATGGTTACAGGTATCGAAGCCGGGTTTTCTCGCAGGGTAAGCAGGTACATCCACCAGTCGACCAATCTGGCGAAACATCGCAGTCAGTTGCATCAATAGCGCCAGTAACCAGAACTAACAAAATGTTCTAGGTTAAAACAACCATGGATAATGATTTTATAATAATACAAATCGTAAATTACGTGAATGATTTTTGTGACGAATAGTAAGATTTATGATAAGCTGGCAAGTATGCCAGTGAGGTTCAGACTTGGTGAAGTTTTGGATTCAGATCTTAAATGATAATAAAAAATGGGAAAAAATTCATGATGTCATGTTAAATGGTTCGATAAGTGACTGTAAAATCATTAATGTTTGTGAAATGTACTTCCTCGAGCGATTAGTGAATTTAATTCATCAAAATAGGGTATGAATTCACCTCCAAAATCCAGAATGAACCTTTGTCTTTCAAAGTTACCAAAGGAGTTCTACAGTTACACAAAAATCACTTGTCAGTCAACTAAATCAATAGAAACGGTAAACTTAGCCTGATTATAAGGTTGAATGTATATTAGGTAATATAATCAGGCTAAACTTGTTTTTATCGTTGTAATAAAATTTTCTATTTAATTGAGGATAAAAATGCAAAGAAGCTCTACATATACCCTGCATGCAAAGTTCTGATAATGCTAGCGTTCGACGATAAGGCGATGAGATAAGGCTGATTTACATTGTTGAGATCAGGATCAGCTACTTTGTGCTTATTAGATGACATCACAAGTTATATGACCAGTAACAACACTATGACTTATATTTTTGTATGCCTTATATAAATTCTTACGCAAGTTTACTGTGCATATACCTCAAGTATCATGCATAATTTCCATCAATAAAATATGGAGGATTATTCTTTTTTATTCAACTGCAGTGTTTCAAACAGGCGCATAATAATAGTCTTGCATACTGAATAAATGAGTTTTTTTATTTAAAGCTCAACATTTTATGAGACCTTGAAAAAGCTGTGAGAGCATCAGAACCCTTCCTATAATTACTGGAAGATCTTTGTCTACGTTTGGTCACATTGGGATCAGATATTCGCTAAGATATTTTGAAAATATTCTCTAATTCATGGGCAAGAAAATTAAAGGGGCAAAAGAGTCCGTTGAATTTATTTGATTGCATATCATTACCATACGAAAATTGTTTTACCAACGAGGAACATGGTTTTTATGAGGTTCAATTCGTGATAGGACGTTAACTTTTTAGCATAAAATTTGTACTTTGATTTATGAGTCCCTTGAGGAATGCCGACAATTTTCGTTGTGTTGAGTTGATCATGATGTAAGCACTAAACATACATTTGTGCTGATATTTATCCAGATATCAGTTATGTCAGTGTTTATTGCAAGCGTTAAAAATCAAACTAGATACTGTTTTAAAGTGGAAAAACTTCTATGCTTTGTTGACGACTTCTGAGCTTGTTATAAACATCCAAGAAGAGATGACCTACAACCAAATTCAGACAGTAATAAAAGAAACAAACTAGTGTTGCAAATCATAGCTGCTTGCCAAGATGAAAAATTGCTGTAAAAATTCTTTAGTTTGTGTAATTTAAATCGGTAAAGACAACTTGTTTCCGAGAGAGTGAGAGAAAAAGAGCATAACAGCAGTAGAGACATCGTAAATTTTTTTTGTTGTGAAAGTAAACAGTAGTGCCACTGGATGCAAAAATAGTTTGATATATTCAAAACGGCAGGTTCTGGTTCGCTGTATTAATTTAAAATGGCAAAAGAACAATAGAGGGCCCTCAAAATTCAGCTATTGCTCTACTTATGTATTGCTTTCAACGATGTTATATATTGTGGATGGAACACCCCTGATTTTGGAAGAATATAAATCAATATTTCAGACTATCTGTAAGAACATTTTTCTTGGTGAGGGAGTTAATAATGAAAAAGAAACCGTTTAGTACAAAACAGTAAATCTTTTAATTATATACGTCAGCATAACTGAAATTTTAAAAATAAAATACAATGATTTACAAAAACTGAAAACGTTTTGTCTATCAAATTGTCGGTGAAGTCACGGTTCACCAAACATTGAATTAGCAGACGATCATCGGTTGTCTAACGATTAAAGTTAGTACCGTCTAGCGACGAGTTCTAAAATCCGAGGGCCATTTCTTTCAATCCTTGACGGGCCATAAAAAAGGCCTGTTTACATAACATAATATTTTTATTTCTATGCGTACTGCACAGTCATACTCATTTCTCTACGTATTTGCTAAAATGGTTGAGGCATTTGTCATATCATAACACTTGTTTATAGATGTATTTTTCGAAAAAGTTAGCCGTCAGTGAGAAGAAGTACGTTTTGACGGGCACAGCTGGCCCTGATCCAACGGGCGCACAGCTTTTAGTATCCGAGGTCTCGTACGATTGTATACAAAGCATGCCTTGAAATATCTGGAAATTCTTCTGAAAGTTCACTGATTGTAAACCTGTGTTCAGTATTGACTGCCTTATTAACACACTCACCGAGGCCTGCAGTAGAGACGGACTTGCACCTTAGGTCCACCGTCATCATGGACATTAGTTTGTCCCTTTTTTAATTTTCTTCGCCATTCCGATGCACTACCATCACTCATAAAATTTTAATCGTACCCTTTGCTCATTTTGCGATGAATTTTAGCAGCACTACACCCTTCTGCTTGTAAAAAACTTATTCCTCTTCCTAACTTGCATTTGGCGTGAGCACCAATCATCGTAGTAGTCATGTTCAGTTGCCCCAACCTCAGACAATCGGGTTTTATTCGTTTTATCGATGTTGTGGAGAAATAAGCAGGAGTTAGTATTAAAAATATTGTGATGTTGTGTCAATTTTTATTATTAATAGCCCATCGAGGGTTACAAAAACTGTACTGGTTAAAAGCGGGCTTAACACCAACCACAAACCGATAGGCTAATTTTGTAATTGCCCTCCGTCAGTGGAATGTTTTGTATCTG
This sequence comes from Trinorchestia longiramus, assembly GCA_006783055.1. Classification (NCBI taxonomy): domain Eukaryota; kingdom Metazoa; phylum Arthropoda; class Malacostraca; order Amphipoda; family Talitridae; genus Trinorchestia; species Trinorchestia longiramus. Next base: position 483,088 of record VCRD01000024.1, read on the forward strand.
CCTTTAGTTTCCAGTCCAACTTTGTATCTGTTGTTATCGGTTAACTAACTTCGCCTTCGTTCTAATTGAGCAAACAGACTTCACACGTGTTTCTAGTAAGCAGATTTTCTTAGAGTTAATACTGTGACATAACTCCGGTCCCTGATCAGCATGCCGATTAATTGTACAATATTTGTTTGCTACCTCAAACATCGAGGCATAGTCCATCTTGTAGGTTTTAACGATTTTTTTATTATCTCTCAATATATGTACATATTAAAATCCACTCTAAATGATTCAACATTTTATTTAACCTCATGTTTATTGTATTAGAAAATATTTGTGAATTGAGTAATTAATTTGTTTTAACTTTTCAAAGTCCAACTACATGACCAATTCTGCAGACAAATCCGTATATTCGGTATCATAAGCAGAGCGATATTTGCAGAGAGAGAAATATACGTAAGTTTGTTTTCTATTAGCGATTTATACATAACATGAAGCATCTGGAAACATCTTGTGAATGCAACATTTTCAGATGATTTTAGAACTTGAGACGATGTTGAAATAAAAATAACTTCAGAGAGTACTTATGTCTACCCTGTGCAGCAGTAAACGTGCATTCAATCTCTGTATCGCATGCTCTGCCCTTGAAATGGACTGAAAGTCTTAAACCAATTCATAGTATGTTTTGAGTAGCATAATCGCACTACATGATGGCCAACGTTATTGTCATTATGGTTATTCGACCTCATAGTTTCCACATAGCAGAATGTGCTAATTAAGTTCTTGTAAAAAAATATAGTCAATCATAATAAAATCTCTATTATTTTATAGACGCTTCTGTTGAACTAATGTTTCTCTCAGCTACACACTATTGGACAATATTTTTAATATGGTGCAATGTTCAAGTGTAATGGAAGTTTAGAGTACATCGTCCGAAAATCTCTTCAGTGCTTGGCTCACCAAGCGTGAAATTAGGATTCATCATAAAATTTCACGCCTACTGAAGCCGATGCATAATTCAAACTTTTCTTTCATGCTATACATGGAGTTTTTGCGCGGCTTTCTTAAGCATTTTCTGACACCCAAGCGTAGATATTTGGTCGGAGTACATTTTTTTTAAATGTTAGGTTGAATATTATGATACTGAACCCGAGTTCTTGTTTTATGACTATCATCATTGATTGATACCGAGCATTTAATTCGTAGTTCAACGTTAACGTTCAATTCTGAACTTTGTGCGTCGTTCCTCAAACAAAAACCCCAACAAAATTCAAAAATCTATTTCAAAAGACTGATAATGATAATTTTACCTTCGAATATTCCCAAATGAAAGAATTTACTACTTATTAGTGTTTCTTGATTCGTATATTCCTTGTATTAGAAGAGTGTGATGAAGCTGTTGTTACTGAGGCTTTGAATGGGAAATTTCTAAAAAATACGGCATGCTAGCCAGCATCAGAAGTGATGGCAGTCGACCATGAGTACTTTAAAGGTGGAGTGACCGCGCCGTGCGCTCACGGACACTCATCGTGTGCTCATCGGATTTTGCAGATCATTCTTGGTCTCTAAAGATTGATTTCAGAGGTATTAAAGTGACAGGCCTAGAGTTCATAACCACCTCAACCAACCAACCGTCGTACTCGGTCGGAAGATTGTTACCTCGCAGCCCCAATATCCTAGTTTTCAAAGAAATAATTTGTCAGAATGAATATTCACAAAATCATCACAGGCAGGTCAAAAATTGTAATTGAGATGTAATTGTTTGTGCGGGTTCATATACAGTCCAATTTATAGTTAGAAAGGACGTAGAGAACAAATTGTGTTAGACATTCAAATAAAAAGTAAAGTAATGCCTATACAACTACAGGTCCTACAACGTTCTGTGGGCTGTATTAATCTACGTTTACATTGATGGTGTTACATTTCTTCACACGTTAATTAAATACCAAATAAGTCAGATGTTTCCTGTAAAATGGCTTCCAACAACTAAGCCGAACATGTTTGTCGACCGAGTAATGCTCGTAAAAAGTAAAACACTCTCAGAACATGTTATGGTTCACTGATCAGCCAATGGACAGCGTACGGTAGTGTTACTTTTCTCTGTTCAGGAAAATTGTGGTCAGTAACGGAGAAAGGAAAGCAGGACGCATTTTGTGTATCCTACATGTGCATCACAAACGTACAGGCGTTGGTTTTCATTAATGCATAATTAAAAACATTTCTCTCAATAATTACACTAGGTTACACAAAAGTTATTGGGTATCTAACTCTTTTCATTCAATTTAAGAAAACTTTGCACCGTTAATTCTAAAATGAGCCACGTGCCATTTGGTCAGGTTAGATTAATTTGCAACGTTGATTCAAAAAAAGTCCATCATATTGTAAAATTAATTACATTTTTTATTACATTCTCGACTCATTTGTTTACAATATTTCTGATATAAAATAAGTTTAGGACAAAAACCTTTGCCAAAATAATTCATCAATTAAATGTTACACAATGTACCTACATACATACATTGAATAACATATGTTGGCACAGGTATGTAAATGTAAATTGGATATGAGGTAATCATCGTTCAAAATTCCAGCCATGAATTTCCATTTCTTCGAACTTCTAAAATGCTTAACGAGAGAGTTGTCGCTCTTTGCAGGCCAACAGTAATTAGCTATTTCGATTGCATTGAGCATCCCTAAAACCTAGTCTCCATCTCATTCATGTCTTCATGGAATCTCTTCTCCTGTTTGTTGCTCATTATGCCCATACTAGCAGGAAACCTAACATACGTTAGAATAAGGTATGCATTTTGATAACTGTGTTCCAACTGAGGTTTCTGAAAGTACTCAACACTTTCATGACACATTTTGTGTAGTTCCCAGTTTTCTTGATGTTAGTAAACGTTTTCACGACATGGATTATACAACATCCTTCCACACTAAGCTTACCTCGTTCATTGAGATTTCAAACTCTCTATCTCTGATGAGCTAATAGAGTTGGGAACAGTCAAAGATCCTTTGCAAAGTTTTCCATGGTCAATTTTAGAATCTATTCTTCTGTACATACCTCATCTTTTAAGACCTCCTTCAGTGTACTGATTGTTTCAGGTAAGAGAGTGGTATCGAGGCAAACTGGTCTGCTTTGTGTAGCAGAGCACAGTTTAGCAATCACTTACTACTGTCGATGGACAGTTTTCAGTCTTTGAGGTTGTACAGTGGAAATTCAAGATAGTACAGAAGCTACGCTACATACATTATGTATAGTATACCAAGTCCTTGTCTTCAGAGAAAATAGGAGGCACACTTGATGTCATTTGCGTTAGAAAATGAGGCGAGCATTGCCAGGGAAAATTCTTCAACAGATCGGCATTGGTATTTGCCAAGCTAAGATTGCAAACTAAATTATCTAGCGAATTTTTGGAAGAACCTGTAGAGCATCACCGTCAATAATCACTTCTTCATTTTTCTTTATTATTAGAAGATAATTCATCACAAATATCAGGGATGTTTTAAAAAAAAAGTACTGAAATTTAATCACAAAGAGCGACGTGATAACTCACGATCAGGATACTCGAGGCTGATCATTTTTTGTTATCAATAACAAAAAAGTAGCAGTAGCAACATCATTAGCCGGCTTTTTGCTAACCATAGTAGTTCCAAATGTCAGACAACTCTTTTTGTCCTTTGTCCAAGAACTCATATAATTGTTTTATGTATTATCTATGATAAGTAAAAACCCAGTTCAATTCTGGGCACTTAGATTCAAACCCAAAAAAAGAACGGTCGGCATGCTACACGGGACATGTGACTGGAGCCCCGCTGATCAAAACATTGTATTTTTGCAGATGTAGTACAATACCTCTGACACATTTTTTGAATGATCTGGGTGAATATACGAGGGGTTTTTCAACTTCTGATGAGCTATAAAACGAAAACATTTGCACAACATACTAATTTTATAACGAAAACTACTCCAAAGTTGTATTTATTTTTCTACATAATCGTGACGCTCCAATGCGTGAGTTGTAACCGTGGTATGGACAATTGAGCGTTGCCGCTACGATTGACACTTCTGCCGAATGTTAGTAACGAAGTGTAATCTGTATTTTCTGCGAGCAGAAGGAAATCCATAGCAGATTGAGAAAAATAAACGATCATAACTCTATGAATGAGGGTGGTGTACGGGAATGGTGTAGAAAATTTAAAGGAAAACGAACCGACATCCATGAAGAATGTGGACAAGGGTGCAAGTCTGTCGCTACAATAGATATCGTTCAGCGTGTTGATCAAGTGGTCAACACCAAAGCACCAAAGTAGCTTGTGTCACGATATGACAATTGTCTCAACCGTTTTGACGATTATGTGGAGAACCAAGTAAGACTCTGCAGTACTTTTGAAAATGAAATTATTATGTTATGTAAATTTGTTTTGTTTTAAAGCCTATCCGTGTTTGCAGAAACAAACCTTAGGCTTCATCAGTCAACAGAAAAATAATACCAGATGATCAAACTTGGCACATGTAAATTTTTGAGATTTCGCTTGTTTGGAGATCTACAAAAGAATTTTCTTCCATTTAACTTGAATATACCCGTACATAGAAAAGAAATTATACCGATAATGAGGAGATGTTTAAAAAAGTTGATCTGGGAAAGCAATACCAATGCAAATTTGAGTTCAGCTCATAACAAATGTCTTAAATTATCTGAAAAAATGCAGACCCTAATTTCATTCGAAGACCCCTAGCCAGTGATAATGTTCTTAGTTTGAACATTCGTGTTCATTTGATTTAAGTATTTTACTGTTCCAGAACCGAAAGCAAATATGGATCCAAACTCCAAATTTATTTACATATTGTTGACAAACAATCATACAAATTTTTAAAACCTGTTCATTTTTCGACCAGTGCTGATTTTAATTTTTTTAAAGCTCTTACTGATTTTGATTTTGTGTTACGTCCAGACAACTTCGGTTTACCATTATCAACTTAAGATTTTAGATTGCCTGTACAATTTTCATACGACATGACATTTCCCTCTTTTTGAATTGTATAACCAGTTTATAATTACATATTATCTGACCACAGTCCTGTATCATTTCATGAATAAATTTAAACATTCTGACAGATATTTATAAAATAATATACCTGATAAGTTTGTTTTCCTTATATCAACCTAAGTCTTTTAAAATTATTATGGAGTAAAGGCTAAAAATTGTTACTTCGACGTTTAAGACAATACTACTTTTATTGTTACCTATTTATCCAAGTTGTTTTCAAACTTAGAGCAAAATTTTGTCGATGAATTAAGTTATAGTAGCAAATTTTTATATTATTTTGTTTAAATATTATTTTTTACCTTGTATTTTCTGCAAGTTAAACTAGCAGTAACATATTTTTCTGTGTTTGCCAAATTTTCATTAAAATCAGTGACCCTGATATGTTGCTCATTTTCTATTTTTTTTATTAGGCTTAAATAAGATACGACCTTAATCTTTCATTAAATTCCAGAGTTACATTAAAACCGACATTCCTTCTTGCTATTTTATTCAGTACTATTTGAAAAGACCTCACGCAGTATTAGTCAAACGACACTCCCTTCTCAGAGTTGAAGGGAGCAGTGAAAGGAACATTGGATCGATCCGCTATGACTCTTAAAGAACACACGATGGCAGGCATCAGCAGTTTAGAAATAGAGCCGGACGTATGAGTCGTTCGTTAAGATATCTATCTTGTAATGAGATCTTCTGAAAAAGTGGCGAGAAAAACGTGACTAGATATGCTGCTACAGTGAGCCAAGTTGAAATGTTTTTCCTCATAATTGTGCAATGTTATTCCACCTCGTACAACATCTACTGAAAAGTCTTATCCAGCCACATTATTGTAAATTCTTCCATCGATATTTATATTCGCATTCTTAAGATACGGAAGGACTGAATGATAAAGAACATCTGCATAAAATAATTTATTCGTACTGATAAGTACATTATCGCAGAACATGACATATAATGGGACGAAAATCAGGATGTGCAACGTAAATATTTTCATCTCCACGTATTTCTCACGACATTCAAGAACTATACATCATTATCAATGATAACATATTGATTCTAATATTTTTTGCTTGACAAAGGGTACTTATAAATTTTCGTCCTGAGAAGAGAATCGTTATTTACCATGCACATGTAAATAGGAAATGAGTGTCAGAAACGTGAGTAAGACTGTTGACTATTAACTTTGTAAAGTATGTACAAAAAATATTTATTATAATAAAAGTCTGCAAAGGAAACCACCATGGGCGTTCTCATTTTCGTTTTTTTCTTGAAACGTGTGCAAATGCTGTCAAATACCTGTATAACCAAATTACTTGACGTTAAGAGCACGTTCTCGCGCAAAAGTGCTACACCTATGTGGCTGGTAGGTTCTAGTTGGTTAAACAACTGAGTTGTTATTAGTACTCTTATGTCACAAAAACTCTTCCCTTGAAGTAAATGCATGTAAACTTGCAAAATGATTGCTATTGTTTTTTTGAAATAAAAGGACAACTATTTAGGTGTAATTTAACTTTTAAAATACACAACAAATTTAATTCTAAATTAAAGGCTCTAGAATGGATGTTGACAACTGACTAGAGAAACAGCATCCAACAACTGAAGAGACGATTCAGCTTAACAAATGAAGTATTGGTAAACCAAAATTTTAATGTTAACAATTCATTGGGATTATTTTTGAAACATTTCATTAATTGGTATTCTCCAAGGATTAACTGCTCCCTTGTTTTCACTGGTGAAGAAAGTTCAGTAAGCCAAATCCACTCAATTTTCTCTAAACTTAATCTAACTTTATCGCAGAATTCTCATTTCTACCTGACAGACATGACAATTTGTACGCAAGTCGGGAATTATGTTCAAAGAGACAGATTTCATGCGTTTTCACTGGTTCCATTTTTACGGCATTACCAAAAATTATTTGAAGCTACAAATATTTATTCAACAACGGTTTCACAATTTATTTTAGATTATCAAACAATAATGCCTGAGAAAATAAGAGTGACTCAACCCTCGCGCTGTTTCAAGTCTACGAGTCAATTTCGGCGAAATTTGCTTTGCTGGGCAATATAAAAATGAAATTGAAAATATTATAATGATTTCTTTGAAACTTATTCAAAGACTGCAAGTATCTTCTAATTTGATAAGATATATTCGGTCCGATAAAACTATAGTAAACCGTACTGAGATGTGCATGGTGAGCCAAAAAAGTATGCACTCTTTACATTGTAATAAACTCTTTTCTGTTCAGCGTAATAAATAAATACAAACACCATCGGAAAGTTGAGAAAATATGAATTCATTTATATATGCTAAAAAATTTTAAGCTTTGCTCCCTTGGCTCCAATACAGCAGGATAGCTCACAGTCAATATCGTCGATTATATTCCTTGGAGCTTCACTGGGTATAACTGTGATGACTTCCCGCGCTTTCTCCTTCATATCAATTATACTATCTGGATTGACGTTGAAAACCACCTTCTTCACAGAGTCTCATAAATAAAAATTTTACTGAGACAGGTCTGGGATTCTCGATGGCCACAGGATGTCTCCATTCCTTAAAATGACCGCCCAGGTAAACGAGATTTCAACCAGCCCACATTTTTGAAGTGTGGGATGAGACATAGAAGGAACCAGAGAAGTCCGTCTTCAGAATTGTGAAAAATATCTTCAAGCATGGGAACATAGACATGGAATATTTGAAATCTTGTTTTCATGGGCGGGTCATTTCAAGAAATGGGGACTTCATGTAGTCACCGAGATCCATAGACCTGTGTGCCTTAGATTTTATCTACGTGTGCCTTAGATTTCCTTACTTTTCGTAAGGAAAAAGTTTGGAGCCTAAATCCAGATAGTAGTTCTGTCATGAAGAAGAAAACGCGGGAACTCATTGCAGCTGTACCCTGTGAAACTCTACGGAACGTAATCGGTGATTTCAACCGTTGGATATCCTGCTGTATTGAAGTCAGAAGGGCTCAGTTCAAAAATTTGTAGCATATCAAAAAATTCTTGTTTTCTTAGCTTTCCGAAGGTAGTTGTATATATATATATATATATATATATATATATATATATATATATATATATATATATATATATATATATATATATATATTTAGGGGTCAGAATAATACAACACGTTGATAAATCGCCATATTGCACATTTATAAACCACGTACAATTACGAAAATTGGACTATACATAAACAATAGTATAAAAAGTTTAAAAATATATTTAAAACCCACAAATATTTAATAGAAAAATAGATAGGAACATATATAATAAATACCTGAACAAAAGTTTACAATACCCAACTTTTTTCCCGATATTACACATGAAAATTATTGTAGGATTATTCCAGACTGTTCTGATACATTCTTCTATTTGGCAACCGAATTTTCGTCAGCATTCATCTCCAATAACGTGTCATTGGTACAGCAACTCTCATTATGGGTTAGAATAAGGAAATCAGCCATCTTCGCGAACGTATTGCAGAGCTCCATAATGAAGGTTTGGGATATCGGAAAACAAGTGCACGACTGTGTGTTCCTATAGCATCGATAGGAACTATAACATGTAAGTGAAAATGCCGGAATACGACTCTCAGCAAGCCTCGAACTGGCCGTCCGCGGAAGATTAACGACCGTGCTGCTCGAAAATTGGTCCGAACAGTAGTGCAGAGGTGTTAAACTACTCGTGAAGAATTGAAGAATAATCTCAAGGCATCTGGGATCGAAGCCAGCAAACACACGATCAGCAGGGCACTACGCTGTGAAAGTCTTCGCTCCCGCACCCTTCGTAGGACACCTCTTCTCCAGAAACGTCACGTCAATGCCAGGCTGAAGTATGCCAACGACCATTTGAACAAACCAGCAGCATTTTGGAGCTCAGTGTTGTGGTCCGATGAAACGAAAATCGAACTATCATATATGGGACAAACAGCACAAACCGTGTTTGGAGGCAACAAAACGAAGAGTATAAACCAAAGTTACCATACCCACTGTTACGTTTAGAGATGGCTTAATCATGCTGTGGGGATGTTTCAGCTCATCAGGGTAGGTAAACTTCACATCATTGTAGGAACCATGAATGGCAGGAAATATCGTGAAAAATTGGAAGAGCAACTCTTACCTTCAGCTCGTTTGTTAAAATTGAAACTTGGATGGAAATTCCACCAAGACAACGATCCAAAGCATACTGCAAACGAAACTAAGAAATGGTTGAGGATGAAAAAGATAAACATTTTAGAATGGCCTAGTCAATCCCCGGACATGAATCCGATTGAAAACTTGTTGAGGGAATTGAAATTGAAGATTCAGAAGAGAGGTCCCAATAACATTACAGAACTCACAAAAATTGCATTGAAGAATGGAATAGGATTACCTCCGAACATCACCAGCTTGGTCGACTGCTATCACCAGCTTGGTCGACTGGTGAGCGAATTTGCTTGCGAGCGGAAAGACCCGGGTTCGAATCCCGCTGCCGCTATGGTTGACGCGGCTAGAAATACGGCATGGGACTTGGGTAAAACAACCGAATAATTATCGAAGTAATTATCCGACCCAAGAATGGGCCAGAAGGTTCGTTCCTATAGCCTAATTCTATTCTATTCTATTCTATTCTTGTGAAAGGCTAGTAGTGAAGTACTATAAACGTCTCGAAGCCATAATTGATAATAAGGGCTATGCAGCGAAGTATTAATGCATATATATCTTGAAATGTGTTGTAAACTTTTGTTCGAGTATTTATTATACATGTTCCTATATATTTTTTCTGTTAAATATTTGTGGGTTTTAGATATATTATTAACCTTTTTATACTATTGTTTATATATAGTCCAATTTTCAAAATTGTACGTGGTCCATAAATGTGCAATTTGGCGATTTAATCAACATGTTGTATTATTTCGCTCCCCACTGTATATATATATATATATATATATATATATATATATATATATATATATATATATATATATATATATATATAGTGGAACAGAAAATAAGTTATCTGAATTGAAATAATATATATTTTTCGGGCCTACCATGTACCAGCAAACCTTGAGGCACCTGCATATGTGCAGAGCAATATTATACAAACCTACTTTTGAAATGGAAGCAACGATTTAAAAGATTTTAACCCAGTTTGATTGTAAACTTAAGATTATCGTTATTAATGCTAGTGCTGTGACTCGCATTATATATATATATATCGTTTGATTGACCACTTGAACGAGGAAATGTATGTCAGGTAATAGTTGATTCTATTATTTTTTACAGCAAAAAGTATTCTTAAATGAAGTGAAATCTTTCATGAAATAAAATTAAAGGGAATTTCATTGTGTTGGATGACTATCAAGATCATGTTTCAGAATGGAAATATCAAATTCTAGAATACAGTTAATAAAATTTTTTGGAAAAGGCAGTAGATAAATTTCAATAAAATGTAGGGATCACGTGTTACTCTGAACAAATGAATTATACTTCCTAACAAAAATTATAACCTCTAATGATTGTCCAGAAGGTAATTCTTCCTTCATGACCTCCTATGAAGTAAATGTTTCGCAATATGGATATGTTATTTTTTGCTCCGTAAGAGAATGATATAAAAATTAAGATCTATGTGCCAAGTTCGGTGACATAAGCAGAGTGTAAAATCGAATACCGACGTAATTACAGATGTCATCCCAATGATGTGCATTGATATTCGTTAAAAATAACATGCATGGTATTCCCTCAATAATTAAAAAGTTTTTTACGTTTCTTAATGTTCATGAACACATTCACTTTTCTCAGGTCTGTTTTTAATGACACCATGCAAACAGGTAGGAGTTACCAGAACAAGCAAGTGAACAGACGGCATAAGCTAAAAGTAGGCACTCCAGTTCGTATTTTACGTGACAGTAATCTTTTATTAGTTTTGTGCATGCCTGCGTCGGTCTGATCGTCCATCGCCGTCTCGAAACAAGTACGTTTTTTCATTTCAATCGAAAACTTTCTGATAAAACTAAATAAATGATAACTCGACTGCTTAAGAGTGGGCAGATCTCTGTTGAAAAGGAATATCTTAGTCGCACTGTATTTCTGTTGTATTTACATTGAAGCCAGTATGAGTGACTGCTGAAATGGCATTCCGGAGTGTAATTCGTTGGTTATTTTTAGTTCAATTTTCGTCATCAATCCCGGCGCAGACAATCCGTAGGTCATGGAGAAATTTTGTATAGTACCCTCTAACTCATTCATATGTATTTATAGTGCGTCGCAAAACCTTTTGCAGGCCAAAATCAGTTTGTATTCACAAGAAGAATATGTTTAATAATTAATAATTTTCTTGTAATGAAAACGTAGTTTGTCAATTTGTTGATAAAAATTGTTTTTGCTTCGCAGAAATTTATAATCTACTAGAGACAGGTTGCCAATTAATATACTATTTGAAATTAGTATTAATTTATACGTGGATAATATTAACTAGAGGACAAACAATTATGTCTTGTATTTACTCAAATCATTATTCAGTGAAGATCCGCTCTAGAACAATTTTTGATTATTCATGCTTCTAAAGGTGAGGCAGAAGTCACTTCACACTTTTAAACACTATTACAACAAAACCTAATCAAAGCAAAAAAGTGGATTATATATCACATGAAAAAAGGAACCGTGGAGTTTTATTTCGTATCTAATATACTGATTAAAGGTTTTATTGTTACTCATAAACTTTCACCATTATAAATAATTCCAAAATGGCCTACGTCGCATCCTGAGAAAAGACTTGCAACTGTACCCACATAAAATTCAACTAACCCATAAGGTAAATTATGCAGACTATAAGAAAAGAAATAACTTTGTTCGTGCATTTCTGGATATGGCAAATGATGAGACCTTTACCTCACACCTAATCATGTCTGATGAGGCACATTTCCATATCAGCAGATACGTAAATAAACATAACTGCCGATTCTGGTGTGTTGAAAACCCTATAATAATTCATGAACAACCACTACATACAGAAAAGGTTACTGTCTGGTACAGTATAATAAGTGCAAGAATAATTGGCCCGTACTTTTTCGAAGATAATAAAGGATTGGTGATGACAGTAGCAGAAAATAACTACAGACAAATGATCCAGGAATATTTATTGCCACAACTGGAAGATTTGAAAATGCACAATATGTGGCTTCAAAAAGATGGAGCAACACCGCACACAGCAAGAGAAACCACAGCAATTCAAAAAGCTGCCTTACCTGTTAAATTCATTTCACGTTCTGGTGACGTTTATTGACCACCACAGTCGCTTGATTTGACATTTCCAGACTTTTTTGGGGAGATACCATAAACAAAGGGTTTACATCAATAGGCTTAATACTCTACTAAAGTTAAAAGGTAATATAATTGAAGAAATCAACAGAATAACTCCATGTATTTTGGAACAAGTTATGAAAAGTACTGTGAAAAGGATGTGCACTTGTTTGAACAGCAATGGACAACATTTGAAAGAAATCCCTATTCAAAGAATAAAACTTTAGTTGAAGAATAATAAAACTCCAAGATTTTCTCTTTCATTTGATATGCAATCCTCTTTTTTGCACTTAATAGGTTTTGTTTAAATAGTATTTAAAAGTGTGACGTGACTTATGCCCCACTCAATACAATTTTTCAAGCGTACGAATAATTCTGTATTTCGAGTGGCCTTAAATACATAAAATATTTTCATTTTAAGTAACGCTGTAGAAGTGGCTCGTGTTTACGTACCATGCATGTATAGCATATTGTTATTTTTATGGTAATGTTTAATGTCACTGCCCAACAATGAAGATGTTTCGGGCTTAAAATGAAAGTTTTATTACGCATTTTCGTCCAATGAATTCAAATGTCATGATAAATATGAATGATAAGAACTTGCTTCAGAGATACAGAGACTTCATTTTAAAGTTTTCATTTTTTGTATTGAGAAAAGTTTTGTTCATATGAGTTGTCACACCTCTACATTAGCATAATAAAACGTTTCCATATAGATGCAGGTTGTAAACATAATATCTGTTTCTTTGACTATGAAGTACATACTGTTTATGTTTCCTTTTTTCAGAATTTCTGGTTTCTGAGTGATTGCGAAGTATAAAATTGGTTTATTAAAATTTCAAAAAATGTGCAAATTTAGTGAATCATTAACGTTACATATGTGATGAAGTAACATTTTCGTCACAGAACCTCAATATGAAACTTCGTGGGAAGACTGCTTAGCTGCATTATTTTGATTTGAAGGATGCAAACCAATATAAGTCATTGGCTTCACATATATGTTGCAAATCTTGCTCAGTTATACAACTAGAAAGCCAGAAAATAAATAATGATCGATGTTTGTTGCTGGGCTTTTGGTTTGGCGGAAGCATACAGGGTGACTTCTAATTCTGCTCGAGTCCACCTAGAACGACAGGATTGTCAGTGAAGAAAAGAGAAACAAATCAATATATGAATCTTTCATCTGCCATTCAACTTATACCGCATTCAAATACTTTACTAGTTCCTTTTTAATCTAAATACTATGAACTTGAAGTAGAAATGAAGTCAGGGTGGAAGAGAAAGAACCTAACTAGCCTTTCACATACCATGACCCAGATTTTGAGAAAAACGAAAATACACCGCTGAGTTAGGAAGAATAGAGTGATCTCATTCGAGACGTTGACAAGTCAAAAGAGAAGGCAAAACTTTTAGGATCAAGATTACAGCAATGGAATCTTCTCTAACATGATCCGAGTATCTCACAGTACAGAAAGCGACTGAAAGAGCTATTTCCTTTTTTGTGAGAAAAAACTTTGGTTGTTTGCTGCAACGTTAATGGCTTGATGAAATATTTGAGTTTGAAACATGTTCCAACTGGCTGGACGCTATTCAGAGACCCCTTGAACCTTTGTTTATAAGCTGTACCACTTGACAACCGTAACCATCTTTTTTCTATTCCAGTTGGCCATGCAGTTTACATGTAAGAGACTTTTGCAAACATAGGCCTCTTAGACTCAATAAATATGTTAAAGACAAGTGGAAAATCTGTGACAACCTTAAAATCACCGCTGCATTATTATGAATGCAACCATTATACATTCAGTGTTGTTCATTTTTGTGTACAAAGTGAGGCCTCATAACTTCCTTTTTTCAAAGCGGTTTGTAATAAATAAATTCTATTTCTTCACCCTCTAAAACAGACAGTGGGATGGGGGAGTGTTTTGCATTTAAGCAGACTGGCTTTCAAGAAAAACTGATTTTAACTAGAAAAGTGTAGTTTCTGGGGCTCTCATGGAGCCAAAAAACATTCTTCTTCCACCCCTTCATATAGAGTTGGATCTGACAGAAAAAAATTGTTCATAGTTGGAGCTATGATAAACCGGCCTCCAAGAACTTAAAAGACAAACTTCCTAGAATGAGTTAACGAATTTGTTTTTGTTGGGCCGAAAATTCGTGAATTTGTATAAGATCCATTTTTTTCAAATTTTGGAATACAAAAGAAGATGTTTGGGATTTCTCAAAGGAAGTCATGCATGAAATTTTTGGCGGCATAAAACGACAACTACGCACATTAGGTAATAATTCGTTAAAAATCCCACCCACTCGAATGCAACATATCCCTTAAAATCCAATTTCTTCACTCTTACTTAGACTTTATATGCCTTAGTTGTGGAGCTGTTAATGATGAATACGGAACCAGATTTCATCAGCATATTATTATGATGGTACAAAGCTATTAGGGCTATTGGAATAAAGCTATCCTTACAGATTGCTGCTGGTCTGTGTGTAGGGATGCTTCGAAATTTTCTAGGAAGCGGCAAGTCAAAAGAAAACAATCTCATGAAGCCATCACATGATTTTCCTCACACCGAACCACCTATAAGGTGTTCATCCATAAACGTATAGCTCTTCAAATGCAACTCGTAGTAGAGAAGTTTAAAATACACTTTCGATATTGTTGATGTATGTCATTGAAATGTATCGTTTTCTCCTCATCCGGTAAAATAAAACGTTTCCTCGTATTGTTTATCCCAGAAACTAGTACTAATGAAATAAAGTAAAGAGAACATTTAAAAAAATCAGGAAGATGTGTAGTCATTAAAAGGGAGCTAAAAAATTTATAATAAACAAAATATTTCATTTTATTCAATATTTTACGCTATTTTTCCATTGGAGCATATTATTTGAGAAAAACTTTTATGAGATGTTGAGTTTCTTGTTGAATATATGCATTATTTTCCGGTTGAACTTTTAGCGCGTATACTATTGTTGTTCTGATGAAAAATGAACTTTAGGGAAAAAACACACTCTTTCATGAAACGAAAACAAAGCTATAAAATAGAATTAACTGTTGGCTAGTTCGACGTAACCTAATAGTGTCTCACAAGCTTATTACTAATTAGGGTCAAAAAATTCGAAAAATTATTAGCCTCTCTGCTTGAATATAAATGAATGTCTCTAGAAATCCAGACGACTCAAATTATCCCGGTATAGATTATTTTACTAAGGTCAGAATATACATATGTAATTTTAGGAATGAAATACAGCAGACGAATAACATCTGCCAATTCATTTCTTATGCCTTTGTCAATTCATTAGTTAAAAATAGTTCATTGAAAACTGAACATATGTAATATCAACATTAAACAAAAATCAAGCGTTATCTCTTCATTGAATTTTTCTTATTTGATCGTACAATAATCTAACCGGTACTGATAGAACTGGAGCAAATCGACGAAAAACAGTCAAAAGAAACGATATGTAAAAGGAAGAAAATATTTAAAAGCAACGTTAAATACCTATTTTTGAATGAACACCAAATGAAATTGAATTCCTTTGGAAACGCTACAAATTTGGCATTCAAGAAACTTACTCATTTAGCGCGAATAAAACAAGTTCAGTTCATCATCATCATTGAGCTCGAAATTTTCCAAATTCAAGTTTTATTGACAGAATACAACGAGAATAATTCGAAGTTAGCATTTTTTTCTCATAATTACTCAAATGACTGGGCTAACAATCATTCAGGATGTTAACATTTCTTAGCATACTTCGTGTCAGACGTCACTCTACAAAGCAGTCTTTGTGGGGCAGAAGTAGGGGCTATCTTACCATATAAAAGATAGGAACGCATTTCATAGAATATCACACATCTTCATAATTTATTTCATAGTTATACCCAAAGCGCTTAAAATTGATTGTATTCTTCCAATTCAAATTAAGTGAAGTAAACACGAGAGAGACTACACTCGAAGTAGGTAGCAATGCTATCAGCAACAGCCGAGCGTCACAGAGCTACGAACAGAATTTTGGGTTAAAACTATTTCCAAAAAAACAAATGATATTTCGTTCGCTTTACATTATTGTCTACGTGTTTTCCCAATTCAAAAAACCCATTGAATTTCATTAACGAAGTAGCCAAAAAATGTCGGATATTTTCCTATTTTAAATTCCTAACATATGTACTTGAGAGCAGTACTGTACATAAAGACAGTTAGCAAAAACATATTATCCAACTTATTCCTGCTCATTGATAGTTATTATCATGCTGTGAGTGTTATACATATGATAATTTGTTGTGAATTGTACCAATTTCAGTTTTACACATGCTTGTTTTTTCTTAGTGTGATAAAACTCAAACGTTTCGAAAGTAGAACTGTGAAAAAACTACAACAATTGTAATTTTGCAGACCTTCACACAACAGTTGAACAGAACAGTTAGTTTGACCTGTTCAAATGAATACTGGGAATAAAACTGAAATATTTTTTTTTCATAAACAACGAATGAAAACGATGAGTTAAAATGTTCAACATATTTTTTTATTCAGTCGAATCATTTTTGGAACATCTGACAGAAAAGAGTAACAACTCCTTTCCAAATTTGTAATTTAATTGGTAGGGACTTTCAATTACACGGACGATAGTTTAGGTTAAGTTTTTGCGGTATCAATCACTCAGAGTTACTCTGATCAAATGCTCTAATTCGTTACCAATAATTTCGATGAGCAATGAGGGCATTAGTCGAGTTGACACTCCCACCTGCTTGTCTAACACCCAATTTCTGACCATCATCGTTGGAATTTTTTCCACGGATGATTTTGCTGAGTCTACAATAATAAATCGTTCTCTCTCTGTGGAGGTGCAAACGAAGTCAAACGAAAATAATTAACCGGATAGTTTGACTGATCCATGAAATCAGTCGACATGAACTTTTTATGAATACGATCTTCTCCACTACGCAACCAGCATATTTCACAAAGTTAAAGCCATCCTAGAACATAGACTGTTCGGATCAAATAATTCAGGATTTTCTTTTTCAATAGTCTTTAGATTATTATATTACATTAGCGAAAAGTCGAAAGACGGTTTAGTGAATGTCGGAAAGTTTAGTGAAAAGTCGATGGCTAGACAAAGTCAAATTAGCATCTGAGTTCTCCTCTTAACGACTTTTAAGGGGATCAGGCGGGCTCATTTAGCCAAAATCTCAAAATTTTCACGAAAGCGTATTTTTAAAGATATTGAAAGATAAACACCTTGCGTAAGTTCCGTAAAAGTTTTTGGGTTGTACGAGGACGGGAAAGGGGTGTGGGAGGGGTGGGAAGGGGGTGTGGGAG
>VCRD01000024.1:500775-525440 GCA_006783055.1 Trinorchestia longiramus
GGGAAGGGGCCGCGGAGCAACCACTGTTGTGAAGGAGGAATGCGTCAACCACGTTTCCAAGAGGATAGGGAGCCGACTACGCTAACTCAAGTACGACGTCCGAGTGCTGCAGGAGATCAAGAAGGGAAGGTGAGTCATGCGGAGCAAACTGGCCGGGAAAGATAGCCTGACAGATGCAGACATTGACAAAATTTCACGGCACTATGGGCAGAACATCCGTTTCTACAACACTGGCGATTCTGTGGCTGAGCTTCGGAAGAAGATTTTTGCAATTTCTTACCACGCCCGAAGCACTGACGAAGAGCCCCACCATATGGACTGCCCCCTGGACAGGAGTCATGGTGCTGGGTCAAGAGAGCTGAGGCAGAAGGCACTACATCTGCACCCCACTCTCCCAAGCACCTCTACTTGTCTGGCCTCTCAAAGGATCTTCTGGCCCGTGTACTGGAAGTCTTCGTGTCCCTGACCGAACCAAGCCTTCTCAGCAGATGCCTCCTCAACCAGACGCAGAGCTACAATGAGTCCATCCACAGCAAGCTCTGGCGGACTTGCCTCAAGATTAAGTTTGCCTACCTTGAGCGCTCTGTCTTTGCTGTGACTGTCACGGCCCTTCAGCACAACCTGGGGAATGTCCGTGGACACGTCCTTGTGGCTCTTAGACTCATTCCACGAACTGCTATGAAGACAAGAAAGAAGAAAGAAACGACTACGGCGAAGTAACCACCAGCAAAGAAGAAGAAGACCTCCCATGACGAACCTTCCTGCAGCTACAACCCTGGCGGATTCTAATCTTCACGGCACTCCACCTTCAAAAACACCTCAACACTCCCACTCTGCAGTACTGAAGCGTCTCATGATCTATCAGTATCCTAACCCAGTTGATACACAGCACATGACCTCCTAAGAAGGATCCCAGAACCTTCGGGTTCCAAAAAAAATAAAATCGTCAAACAAAAATTGACCCTCCTGAAAAACTTGGTTTTCGGGGGCGCCAAAGCCTACTCCTGCATCATTATTCGACGTAGAGACTCGTGTGAGAGCTCTTTAGAAAGAGCAGAGCGCCTTTTAGAGATAAACGTAAAGAGATTTACAATATTATAATTAAATCAAAAGATATAGCCAATGAAAGTAAAAAATGCAAAAAATTCAAAACCAAATATTTTTTTTAAAGGTAAATATCAATGAAACAAAACACAATTCTGAAATGTCTCTCTGTTATGCTGTAGAGGGCTCTTAGCTCTTTCTAAAGAGCCCTCACACGAGTCTCTTTGTCAAATTTTGGAGGAGGAATAGTCTTCGAATTTTTCCCCTAAAATTTCACGTTTTCTTTTTGTAATTCGTTTTCTATCCGTCAGATCAAGAAATGTCCTTGAACAAAATTTTTTTTCTATATATGTACAAAGTTTCATAGCTTTACGATTAATAATAAACAAATAAGCAATAAACCCGCCTGGTCCCCCTAAGGGAGGGTAATGGGGAGTACTAAACTGACGTATTTGCTTCACATATAATTTTAAGAAACTCATTTTGTAATTATGACATGTTGGTATGCATTTAATTTAAATGAATTGCTAATCATGACAAAATGGTTTTCAATGTGCATTCGTGTTTCACTGTGAACAGAAAATAATATTTTACAACAATATAGTAATGTTCATATGAAAGTTCGACTGGTCTCCTAATGATAGTCATTTCATTTCATTTTTGTAGGCAGATCAGCACTTTCTCGCAATGATATAAACACAAAATATCATAATTGGCATGAACAATCTACATAAACGGGCTTGCAAAGCTAGAATTGAATTGTAAAGAAAGTTTAATGCCGAATTACATTGAGAATTCAAACTAATGTAGTGGATTCTGGCTAACAAAAACCTTTTTCTGTAACACAATAATGAAGACATAAAAAAGCTACGCTTTTAGGTGATGTCTGTGTGGAAGATTTGTATATTTGACAGCACCCTCATTTTTTAGGGTGTACAACCCAGGACAATATTATCCTGCTTTTAGTATGGTTCCTTCTATGTCACAGAAGCTTTTCATGTTAGCCCAATATCATTGAAGAATATCTTGAAACACGATGTATAACGAAAGTTTTGGAGCTTTGTTTCTCTTTTTTTAACGTACAAGAAATATTCAGGTGTTGTTTGACCTAAATACCTAAATCACACAGGCAGGGAAACAGTTAGGGAGCTGCTTGTATGTCTTTCTACGCCTATTTTGTATGAAAAAATAGACGAGAGCCTTCATTTTTGTTTTTCTATGGACTACTAGCCTTTAAAATACTTTATTATTACGTTAGCCAAACGCTATCGAGAAGACCAATAAAGAGTTTCATTATATTTATACAGTTGAAAAAAGTACTTGTTCCCATCCACAATGTATGTTTCTCATTTTTAAAAGACGTTTTCCAAAACTCCCAGAGTGAACAATTGAAAAATCACGCAGAAATCAAAGATTTCAACATGAAATTCATTTGAATATAATGTCAAATGAAATTGATAACTATCGGTCAATTTTTCCATTCTACAAAAAGCAAAAGTCGTTGGCTAGAGTAATTTGTTCATGCCACAAATTTCAATCAGAAATCACAACTGTCCGGAGAACAGTTGAAATACACATTGCATTTTTTGACTGGTACTCGGTTTGACAATTCTAATATTTCAAAACACAATCCATACTAAGAGTTAGCATTGAACTCGGTGCTTTCCTCAAATGAGTCAACTGGTAAAATTTGTATGATTGAAGAGATAATGAATTCGGTAGTCAGTGCATACGTTTTAAATGATAGTCGGTTCCTCAACGTAGAACAACGGAGATTTGGCAATATATGGACCTTTTTTGCAAAATTAAATGATAAAAATCGCTACAGAAAATAGGACAAAATCGTTTTTCTCAAACTGCTTTGTACATCGTAAGAGTTAAATATCATAAGAAACTTACACATCACATTGTTCAACATGAATCTTTCGAACGATCTCGTAGCAACAAAAATACGTCAATGTGATCTGTGAAGAATCATGGGTTAATGAACTAAAATAAATGCATCTAACAATTATAAGCTGAACGGTATAAAATATATTTATAGCAATATCTATCCTGTTTAACTGAGTAGTTATCATTTTAAGTCAATTTTATAAATTAGTTACTTGTTTAAGAGCTAAGTCATGCTTATCACTTCCATACTACTTTTTGTCAGTAGTTGATTTTACGTTTCATTACATTGTATATGAGAAGTTAATATGATTTAATCGCTTGAGAGTTTATTATAATATTATTTCAGCGGTAAACGATTACATATTTCAACTCTTGGTGTTACCTCGACTAGTAGGGTACTTTTTAACAGCAATGTCAATTTAACGGACCTTCGTTATATTAAATACATTTTTGAAAACAACATTGCTTCAACACTTTCACTACAGACTTTACTACTTTGAATTGTCATTCACATCACTTGATGACTGACTTTACAGCAATATTTCGCTCGACAGTCTTACTCAATTCTATCTATAACAGGAAATGGTACGATTCCAGATGAATTCAACGATAATAGAAGTAAAGCTTAGAGAAATAATTTTAACAAGGAAAACTTAATAAACAAATAAGCTTAGAGAGCATTTTCTACATGTAACTCCAAGTAACAGCTCATTCCTTAGTGACTTCGTCCTTTGTTGACAAAGCGATATGTTGATAGCACTAACACTCGTGTAAGAGTTCAGCAACGATGACTGTCTCCAACAAAACTTCTCCAATCATGCCACCTACAACCCAAAATCTGCTTACATATATTTGATATTTTCATTTATTTAGTGCGTTTTACGTTCTCAGAAACAAAAGAACTAAGAGGCTTTATCTTTCTTGAATAGCATTTGCTAGACATACTCTTTCGAAAAGTGTTAATACTATCATACATTACAACGAACGCGAAATAAAATTATATGTCTATCCTTTCACTTGGATTAACATGCCTAATTTGCTCATTACTTTATTTGAAATGATGATAACATGTGTATCTTTCTATTGTCCTAGGTGTCTGAAACCGTTTTAGGTTTACCGTAGTGCCTTGACTATTTTAATTTATTATTGCAACATACTCAGCTTGGACGAAGTGTACGGATACATTTTCTAAGTAAATATTTGATATAAAAACAGTTTTCATTTTACATAACTGAAAAAGAAAGAATTAACCCATCAAGTTGAACGAAAATTGTACGGCAACATTGACGTAGTATAAGTAGATTACAATGAATACAGTTTTTCCTTCATACAACTAAAAGAAAGAATATTAACGCACTTGGTTGAATGGAAATTGAACTGCAACGTTGGCGTAACACAAGTAGATTACAATAAAAACAGTGATGCACGTACTAAAACTATGCATAGAAAATAATTATGTTAGCATTTATATGACTTAAACACAAAAATATACTCAAAACAGTCAATTGTTTAGATATTAGCTTAACACCAAAGTCGATTTTTATGATGTACACGTGGAGCTACGAATATAAACATCATTTAAAGAAGAATTGTACACAACCCTGCTATGAGAACTCGATTCGATTCTCTTGTTCCGCAGTGTCATCATTAGGAAGAAAATCTCACGAAAACTAATCCAACCGCCTTAGCTGATTGCAAACTCCTATCAAAGTTGAAATGAAATTTCAAGTACAGACTTTCCAGATACAAGTTTTGTCTTAAAGAGAAAACTGAAGTTGCTCTGAAGTGCAGCCAGAGCCCACCGACATGAAAAAAATGAGTTAAACCATACGAAATATTAATCGATATTGACGCTCTGAAATGAGTACAAAAACTTTTTCCTGTATTGGTATTATCCGATGATCTTGTGTTATCCTGATGTTTCAGGATAACACAAGGTAAACGAGGTAAAAAGGATAACACGAGGTAAAAAGCTTCTGTGCGTTTAGTCCATTCTCGTTGTGAAAATTTATTTGCACCTATGATGAATTCTTTAGGGTTATTTCGAGGAACAATTAATATTTGTTTACTGCGAATCAGAAACTTAATTCTTCGGTAGATACAGCCGCTGAAGATCATGACGACGTTGAAAATTATGGATAAAATCCATTGAAAAACTCCACGATGTCCCAACTTGAAAGAAAAGAGAGGATGAGCGACTGAGAGCTGGAGACACACTAGAGGGGCAGTGAGAACCACAAGAAGAGGAATGTTCGATTGATGAAAACTGATACCGGAGTCATGATGCATTGCTGCTGGCTCCTTTTCTGCAGAAAGGGGAAAATACTGAAATCAAAACAACTTTTACAAAAGGAATTTTTTGAGTTATTTAGAATGAAACGCATTACGAGCTTTTCATGAGAATTTAGCTCATTCAAATGTAACCCTGTATTATTGTAAATGAATTAAAGGAAGTCTATATATTATTAACACTTATGGGGATGATGCTCGTACCTGCTTTAGAGCAACTTATAACAATATTTTTACAGGAAAATGATTACACCAGAATTATTATACCTAATAATAGGATATCATGAGTCAAGTGACAATACACTAAGGAAGTTAGCTGTTTATCTTAGTAATGATAATATCTCTACAAATATGGTAATTTTCATAACGAATCGTACAACATGAGTCACTAGCAGAAAATCTGCATTTTGTTTGAATAACTCTCTGTTTCTGCTTCCTAACTATCAGAAGGTTGGATCCTAGAATGTTCCCGTAGCACTCTCTGGCAAATCTTACCAACTGCACACTCGGACTTTCGATAATTATTTCTCCCTCCTGTCGGAAATATTTGCTACACAACGAAGAAACTCTCTGCCTTTTAGTGTATTTTAACGAACTTCTGTTTTGAGTACAGTAGGCGGTCATGCACAGTGTGTTGAACACAAATTTTAACCTTTAATAAATGATAGGGTAAAAGTTAATATAATTTTGTCTTTTTCCTTTTTCAGATAATATTTACAAGTTTTTAAAGTACCCGCAGGATATGGCACACTATCAAAATTCAGCAAGACAATGCTCAACCATCCGTATATTCAACTGATCCCTTATTTAAGGAAGCGTCGAAAAAATAAGGCTTGAATATTGAAATTGTTAACCAGCCTCCAAACAGTCCGGACCCGATTGTACTTGACCTCGACTATTTCAATTCAATTCATTCCCTTCAATATCAAAAAACACCATGTTGATGAATTAAGTGAAGCGGTGACAGATAGCTTTGAGAAACTACAGAGATCAACATTGAACAACATTTTCCTTCTTTGCAGCAGTCAATGGAACAGTTTATTTTGGCTGACGGTGGTAACAACTACAGACTTCAACATCTATCGAAAGTACAACTAGAAAGAGAAGGAAGTCTTCCAAATTTAATTCAAATCTCAAAAAAATTGAAAAATAAATCAACATGTATTAGGAAAATATAATGACAAATATGTTTCTTCTGTTGATACATTATCAATTTCATGTTTTTAATTACAATTTACAGTTTGTCTTTTGTTATATATCGTATTAAAAATATTATTCACTGATGTTTATACATTGTAAATTTAATGGACTAAATTACAGAATGAAGTTTATCTTTTTGTTACAGCCAATAGATTTGCAAGTATTCTTTCTAAAAGGTTTAGATTTGTTTTGGAGCAAATATGCCAACGAACTTCAACATTGATATGGACCAACTATTTCCGACCATAGGAAGTAGTAGACTCTAAGAGCTTGACTAAATTACTTTGTATGAGGCAGCACCTTACATCGAAACGAGTAATCAATCTACGCTAATGGCTACGATGAATAAACTGAGAAATTTACTCATTTTTCTCAACAAGAATATGGAACGCAAACACCTAACTACATGAGAGGCTGCATAAACATATTTTTAATTTTTGATATTTTTTGAGAAACACCAGAAATCCTTGCAAAGTAAACTGGTCTAACTTTCAGCTGACGTTTATCAGAGGGATAGAGATCATTCTCAGGCACACGTGTGTCGAAATGGAAAGAGAAACTAAGCAATTGAACAAACAATTGAACAACAATTGTGCGAAAAAAAGAGGTTATTCCTAGTAACATCGGCGCTATACATATAAGTGAGTCACAATGATAGGCGTAACGAGATTTTTACGATAATTTGACACCTTATCACAACTGTTCCTGTACTCACCGTGTAGCACATAAACAGACACGGAAGCCGAGGGAAGGTCACGAGGATGGCAGGTGTAATTGCCTGCGTCTTTAGCATCCACGCGCTGCAGAGACAACCGTGTGCTTGCCCGGGCGCCTTCGTGGCTCATGAACAAACTAAGACCTCCTCTGAATAGAGCATAATTCAAAATGACTAGGTATTCGGGGAGAAAAATTTATTAATTGCTAAAATGTAACTCCGAGAACAACAACGTACGTATTATTGTCTCGTTGAAATAAATCTGCTGCAGCACGGTCATGGCCATTTTCTAGCTGTGCAAAACTATTCAAAAAATGATCCTATTTTCAATGCAGCAAACCTCATTGTAAAAGCAAGCCATACGTAAAATATGTTTGTATCCGAGGATGCCCATTACTACGTAATATCATAAAAGTATAGGATACTACCGTTCTCTGATAGATATACATATGATAAAAAACGAAATAGTGTATTAAATTTTATTATTCACCTGTGCCCAGAATTTTCCATTTTGGTGTTCATGGGTGTTTGCTAAGAATGTTAAAATCATTTATAGAACCAATATTGCAGGATTTTATCTTCAGGTATAGTCAGTAGGTGGAGGGTTTACGCATATTTAGAAGGAGAATTTGTTAATGATAAAAACATGTAGGGTTTCTTTATGGGGACTCTGAGTGCTAACTATGGTAACTTCACCCAGTCTTGGTGGAGCTGCATTAAAAGATTTGCCCTATGAAATTGGACAATGTATTTTGAGTTTTTATACACGAATAAAGTGATCATCAAATCCTCCCCATGTGTCTATTTGCATGCAGCTGTGGTATAATTGCAACGCCTTTTTTGGGTGTGTGAGTTGCAGCTGTAGCATCAGAAAAACAGCCAATTTGATTTTAATAACTACCGACTAAAATATGCTAAATTATAAATAAATCATAATGAAGTAATTAGTGTATCATGTCAAAATAAGCAGATCAATGTGAAAAACACAAAAATACAATAAACAGACATCACTATAGATCACCAGCTTGGTCGACTGGTGAGCGAATCTGCTTGCGAGCGGAAAGACCCGGGTTCGAATCCCGCTGCCGACATGGTTGACGCGGCTAGAAATACGGCATGGGACTTGGGTAAACAACCGAATAATAATCGAAGTAATTATCCGACCCAAGAATGGGCCTGAAGGTTCGTTCCTATAGCATCATTCTATTCTATTCTATGATTAAAGCCAAATAGTAAAAAAATTAGGTATCAATGTCTACTAATTCACAATTGATTCATAATTCATGTGAAACACGAAAGGGCACCTCACCGTGCTGTGGTATCGTTAAGAACAGTCGTGTTGTGTGTCCAAATGAGGGGAGGCGGATGAGGAGGAGCAAGCAGCCAGCACGTCAGTAGAAGCCTGGATCCAGCGTGGAGGTATACCTCATGTGGGCCAGCGATCTGTGCCCGGCCTTCTGTTAAGTTGGACCAGGACGATGAACATAACAAAGTTGTGAATAAAAAACAGAAGCGAACAGATTTTGCAAAACTACTTATTGACTACCTTATATAACATGAACTGGGTAGATCGTAGAGTAGTGTTTTGAGCCAGAATGTAACTCGAAATATTTTTCATTTAGGGCAGATGTATTCGCTCGAACTATCCTGATTTCAAATGAAAAACAGCTTAAAACCTCATACAATATAGACTAGAGCCTCATGTGTTGCTCCGGATAAAAACATGTAAGTGCATGTGATGATATTGGAATTGGACCTTATATCGTTCATGCTAATTCACACTTTTCAATTATGCGTATGAATTAATTTCACCTATGATTTGAATAAAAAAGATTTGTTTTCTACAGTTCACTGTTAGTTGATGAACATACTGCTTTTCTACAGCAAAACCCTTAAATTTTTGACCAGATGTTTTCCATTTAGCAGTTCATTTCGCATAAAAATTTGATAGAATGCAAAGTACAACGTCAAAAAGTGGAAAGAAGGTGTCTCGAACTATTTGCTTTACTGCTATCATGATATATTTTTACTCTGACCCCCAACTTCATATCAAGCCTAGTTCTACGCTAGACTTTCTCATCATACATCGAAGAGAGGAGGATAACGGGCGAAAACTGTCCGCAATCAACGGAACACTGACAAAAGAACTTTATTAGCCCTATTTGAGTTTGAGCATTCATTGTTGATTTTTTCCAGTTGAAAGAATATTAGATTTCCATCAGCCCTGTATCGAACTCTTAGCGTTTATTCTAACCGTCTGCCGTTGTGGCTTGTGCTCCAGCCTTTAATTGGCGTTGATCAAAGATACTTTACTTGTGTTTGCTTGTTTGTGACTGTTTGGTATTGTAGGTACGGATTTGCTTTTCATCAAGTGTTTGAACGAAAGTGCAATTTATACGACTTAAACCAGAAAATATACTCAAAAATGTACTCATGTACACTACAATTTCTCATTTTTAGGAAAAGGCAAGGGTGAATGAAAAGCTGAAAGCTTGGAGTGTGAGCCAGAAACATTTGCCTCATTGCCACATAAATTTAATATTGATTAGGGCCAATTATGTGAGTTTAGTGAAACACCAACGGAATCAAGGAAATCAAGGAAGGGAAGAGAAGGAAATCAATAAAATTGTCATAATTGGTACCTTATATAGTTAACTCAGAAAGTGTGGCTAAAACACATTAGTTATTTATCTGACCATGTCAGACATCACATCGATTTCCTATTCATGGGTTATCCATTTATTTTGTATGTAGAGGAAAAACATCTCTGTTTCTGAAATGACAATAAAGCTTTCTCATGCATGAACAGAAACAGCAGCCATCATAGTATCTGTCTGCGCACCATATTCTGTGGTTGTTCTGTTGAAAAATGTTGAATAAAATAAAATAGGGTTCTGTAAAGTAACTACAGATGACAGTCATCATAGTGAAATAAACTTTTTATAGTATCATTTAGTATTATCTCTGAATGAATCTTGCCTTACAAGTGAAATTTATTGAATTTAAGTACACGTGTATTGAGATTGCTAACATAATTTAAAATACGTGAAATGAACTTTTGAGGAACATAAGTTTGCACATCAGTGTATGGTATTTACAGGCAATAACTCCAGTGTAATTATTGTGAGTGCCAGCGCAATGGGGATGACAATAATCTGTTTACGCATCTGAACAAGTTGAGAAAATAATCATTGTTTGAGGTGGGATGCCCTTTACGTTTTTTGTAAAACTGTGTCTATCAAGGAACAGAAAGAGTGGATATTGATATTAGCAATATTATCGACAAGAAACGTTGCGATTTTCATACCTACAGAAGATAAAAGCTATTAAAACACTTTTTTACAGTGTCCTACTAAAAAGTACCTAAACAATCCTATCAAACCACATCATCATAAGATAAAAACTCTGATATTTATACTTATATACAATACTCACACCGATATCTACAGACAAAAATATTGAATAATTTTTGGGAAAAACATTAATCTGAATGGAAATCTTCATTTTCTTAATCTCCCTAGTCACCCGTCAAAGTGCACCTGGAATTTGGATATTAATGTATTCATAATTTTAGCGATATATGTCACTTTGAGAGACGAATTACTTTATTATTGCTGTCCCCAAAATGCATGTAAACCAGATGATACAACCTGGAATCTAACTTTACACTCATGCAGGCCGGAATCCTACCGTCGTTTCTCACTGTACATTGGCCTAACAGTAGCTTCATATAATTGAATATTATCGTACATATTTATTTATTCTGAAATTATTGTATCTTTCAAAAGAAATATGAGAAATAGAGCATGAATGAACTCTGAAATCAAATACATGTAGTAACAGACAGCATTTACGATTCAATAACTGTCATTCACGTACAGAATGAAAAATGAATACGCAGTATGAATTCATTATACTTGCCTACAACGTGGAGTCTGACGGGGTGGGACATCTTAGGCCTTGTGTTCACTTGACACTGGTATACTCCTTCGTCCTCCTGAGTAACGTCATTGATGTGCAAATCCCACACGGCTGTAGCGCCTTTGCTGTAGCCCTCTACCTGGACAATGCAACAAAGCCCTGTCTAACTTCTTGCGCGGGATTGTCTGGAGTTTCTCTGAAGTTCTTGACTTGAATGAAAACTATATTGCTCGATATCAGTGCAGTTAGACCAAATGCAGTCAATTCCAAGAGTCAAGTTCTAGAGACTCTAATATGAGATGCTACCATATGTTAAAATAGCTTTCAGCCAATGCCAGATAAATTTATACGAACATTTTTTCTTAATATACAACCTTTGTTTCATCAATGGCACATATACTATCATACCTTCGCATACAAATAATCTTCAGGTTTTGAATATCAATGCAATTTTGTAAAATATTTTGAATCTAAAATCATAATAAAATATCGACCACTGTGACAATATCAGCCAATATTCACATACGAGAAAAAGTTTCACTTAAAGCCATATCGTAACAGTTGAAACTCAAAATGTAAGAGCAACCATAGTTTTGCTGCATGTTAACTCAATAATACATGACGTCAATATGGTAGCGAGTGTGAACGGTTGTATGTAATAGATTGTGGGGTTTAATGATGGTGAATAACTAAACTCCAAGAACTATCTCACTTTCTTAGATCAAAAATTTTACCCAGCTGTCACATAAGAAGTTGATAAACAAGAGTACTACTACTAGCAACAAGATGGCGATCCTACTTTCTGCACCAACATACATCTCATTTTTTCGGACAAATTTTTACACCACCTGATCAGCCGTCGTTCAAGCCACCCATGGCTAGGTCATATCCCAACCTCAGTTTGCTTGGCCACTGACCTTGAAGAAAAATAAAATCCATTGTCCATCTACGTAAGCCATCCACAAATGAAAAATTTAAAGAAACTTGTTAAAAAACGTGAGAGCATTGAGCAAAGAAAAGTTGGATTTGCTGTAGCGGGATTCAGCCTAAAGTTCAAAACAGCACTCGTTAAAAACGGATACCATATGAAATTGAAATTTAGGTTTGACCACATGATGCAATAAAAAAGTCTACTCTTTTCAAGGTATTCTTTCTATTTGCAGTTTAAAAGGTTCATTGATCTTGGGTCCATAGAATGTTTAGATTAAAGATAAACTTTATGACAACCAGGGATATTGAAAGAAATTATTATCTGAATATTTATTCATTATAAATTTGTGTCGTGGAAACGAAATATATATAATCGTGACTAAAGAACTGTTTGATTTCATCCACTCGTTCCGAGTAACGTATTTATGAAGGTAAATTTACTGCTTACCGAAAATCGTTCATCCGTTGTGAAGGTGATTGAGTTGGTTGTGAGAACCTGAAGGTCAGTTTGACGGATCCAGGATACCTGGAAAGGATATGTAAATACATGTATGAAATGCATTGTCATCCTGTTTGAAAGATCAGACTTTTCATTCTACTGGGATCTCAGTGTAGCGAATGACTAATGCATGATAAATGTTTAATCCTATACATGGACAGCAGAACTATTTCTAACTCGGAGCAGGGAATTTCGATTCTAAACGGACGCTGTATATTTGTAGATGAAATGGCAATCAAAACGTCACTTCTCTATTGAATGCATATATATTCGAGTATTTATCTGCAAACTTGTGGTACATAATTTAAGCCATCCTGAATTCCTTTTTTATTTTAACTTTACATTATACGAGAGTACCTTTATGGGTCGGACATTATATGGAAATATCTACAAAACATGTTTCTTTGCCTTATATGGTGTCAGAAAACCGTTGGCTTTCAAAACAGCTTACAGTCTTCTTGAAATAGTTAAATACAGTTGTTGAATGCTTGATATAGGAAACTTTTACCATTATTCCTGCAAAACGGTAGCAAGTTCAGATAACGATGATGATCATGGATAGGAACTACGCATTTTCCTTTCCAATGCAGATCACAAAGCTTCAATAATATTGAGGTCTGGTAACTGATGATGACAAGAGAGATATCACAAATCATGCACGTGCTCAGAAAATCAGTCCTGGACGAGTTGAGCTGTGTAAACAGGGGTTATGTCGTCTTGTAAGATACCATCACCGTCATTCAGAAACAAAGCTTATGCCATGGAATAGATATGATCGGCAATAATGCTCCAATAATGTTGGACAGTAATGTGCCCTTGCAGTGTTATCACGGAGCCTTACAAAACTACGATCTGGTTGCCAAAAGCATCCAATATATGTCAAACTTACTAATTGCACACAACAAGGTAAATTCAAAACATTATAAATCCCTCAGTGACCGAAGATTTTCATTAAAACATGTGTAAATCAAGAAAATCAATCAAAATACATATATATATATATATATATATATATATATATATATATATATATATATATATATATATATAGGGTGTCCCACAAAAAAGAGGTCCGAAATTTCAATTTATATAACTTTAAATCCATTGCACGTAATTCGGTTCTGTAAAAATATTTTTTGAACACAGCTTTTGTCTATCAATGTTAGAAATTTCATTTAATTATGTCTCATGGTATTCGTACAGTAGCAATTCCTCTCTGCCTACCGAAAAGCCTTTTTGCACAAGGGTAAAAGAGCTTAAAATTAGATTTCAGATAACATTTATTTCATTATAACAAATAATATTTAATCCTTTTAATTCATTTAATGTAAAATGATTCGATGATAAAAAATAAACATTTGGAATTATTTCTCTAAGGCCCATTTCCTTCCACGTGTCTTTCATTCCTATCAAAGCATAATTGAGCTCTCGATCTCATTGCTCTCATGGCTCTCTTGATCATTTCTGGATTATTTTTGAGCAAATTTACTTCATGCGTTATTTTTTCACGTAGCTGGTTTATGTTTTCCAGAGGCCTGCAGTAGACTTCATTCTTCAAATATCCCCATAGAAAATAGTCGCAGGGAGTTAAATCCAGAAATCTGGGTGGCCATTCAATATCATGACTCAATGCTACAATGCGGGTGCCAAAAAGCTCTCTTGACCGTTCTCTGACAACGAGTAAACGATGTGCAGGAGCACTGTCCTGAAACCACCAGAGCCTGTTAAATCGATTTGCGTAAATGTGGCGGAGTTCACGGACTATTGCTTCGTTGATCAAATCCAGATAAGCAACACCAGTGAGGTTATTATCATAAAACAATGGGCCAACGAGAGAGCCATTTTCGCATAAGCCAATCCAAAGACTTAGTTTATCCTGACAAATACTTTTTTCAAAGTTCTATTCCGGTGGGTTGTTTTATGGTGCATATTTCCTGACATTATGATTATTAACTTCGCCATTCATGAAAAAAGCTGCCTCATCGCCAAAAATAACGTTATCAATAAATCGATCAGGTTTGCGAAGAAACCATCTAACGAAATTTTCACGACGAACATAATCATTGTCAGTGAGTTGGTGTCTTAAATGCATGTTGTATGGATACCATTTTAAATCTCTTTTAACAATCCGGTTAAATGATGATTTTGACGACTGCGAGTTATTTTTTCTGCATGACACGGTTTCATTTTCTTGAATTATCGTCCGAACCATTTCAGTGTTTTCTTCAGTTATCACTGTTTTCCTTCTATCGGAACAGCCTTTCTTAAGATTCAAGCAAGTACCTTTTGTTTGGTATTTCCTGACATTATTCTGAATCACAGACTTGCATGGCGAACGTCTATCTGGAAAGCATTCTGCAAATAAATGTTGTACTTGTTTAATAATTCCAGTTCGAACGTAGGATGTAGGTTGTTACTACAAACACTCGTTGCTCCGTTGTTAGCTGCATGATGAAGGGTTATATCAAGGTGGTTATTTGATATCACTTTTCAAAGGACAGTTTACATTAATGCTCCCATTTTCATAGTTACAGTCTGTCATGACAGTTGTATCACTGATACATGTAAGTTTATGACCAAAATAATTTTTACAGAACCGAATTACATGCAATTGCTTTAAAGTTAGATAAATTGAAATTTCAAGCCTCTTTTTTCTGGGACACCCTGTATATGTATATATATATATATATATATATATATATATATATATATATATATATATATATATATATATATATATTGGAATCTTAGTAATCTTATTCATCTATAAAAAATCAGTGCAACATTAATGAAACATTGCAAACTCAATTAGCATAGTAATAACACTGTGTACTTCTTGATTAATTTGAAAAAATCATGTGCTAAATGTGTGTGCAAAATGGATAACTATGTCTGTGTTCTACTGCCAACTGTAGTTGGGAAAATAAGTGTTTGTATCTCAATCAGCAAATATATACTGTACTTTTTAATTAGATCCTTTCTACACCGGGACAGATTCAGCCTGACTGGTACTGGTCATTTTCACAATTTGCAGGTGAAAATACTATGGTTTTACATAGACGAATATTCTTGGTTACGTTTTCAGTGTCGTACTTCTTACTCTTGCATGCATTCTCGAATGTATAATATATCAGAGTTAAAAGAAGTGCACTTGCAAGGTGTACGGACAAATTCTCCAAATAAAAGGAAAAACTATCTTGAGTGGCGTGTTATTAATACACATCTTAGGTAATCCAAGGCATGAACACACACCTTTTACAGTTCGTATTTTTACTACTACAGAGCTAGAGAAACTCAATGAATTTTGAATCTATCTATTGTGTGGAAAGATAGGATTGTATGAACAAATTGAGATAAAGTGATTTCCGAATTGTATGTATAAGGGAATGATCAATTCAAAGACTGAACTGTAGCGATGGCCTATGGAAAAATTCATGGCATTAAAAACTTGGCCGATGAATTACTCAATTAAAAATTTAATTTTACCCGAAAATTTTCCAGAAATAATGTTTTCATGCAACTAATTGTGTTTAAAATGTTTATAAGTGAATCAAAAGAAAATTTATATTCCAAACAAACACTACATTGCTCGATCTGCAGATGAGGTTGAAGTCTCTGAAAGTATAGGATGAAGGGCGAATTAAATCGTAAAATTAGTTTATAATGACATGTGACATCGATTTAACTCTAATTGTACAAGATATATTTTTGCCGACTAGCAACACCATGAGAAAAATAAAATTACGATATTCTTACTCAATGGTCATTTAATGGCATTCTCAATTGCACCATCCTTATTCAATGGCAATCCAGTTGTAGCCCTAATTACAATATTCTAATTCAATGACAATCCAGTTATATCTGTACCTGTGCAGTTCTACGATTGATGCCCTTTTTGACAATTTTTTTGGGGCAAAAACTCGGTAATAATTTCAGCATGAATGACACCGGCTTGCTATTATTCAAATATTTAGGCAGAATTCAAATCAACACTAGTTGAAAATTCACATAGACATGCAAGAGTGGCTTAAACTGATCTCATTTGCCAACTTCGAGGTCAATATTGCAACATTGTGAAATTTTCGAATTTTGAAACCGATGCTTCGGAAATGATATTATTTTCTACGACCTACACAGTCAGGTTCTTAACGTTTTAATATTTGACTGATGCCCTGCAAACTGAGCAGCTTTAGCCGGTATTGGTTCAAATTAAAATTGAAGGGTGAAATGATTTAGCTGACACCAAAAATTGTTAAGGTTCATATTCGCTGTTTGTAAGGATCATATCTGTTTGGAAATATGATTTGGGAATTTCGTTAACGTCCCAGTACTACGTAAAAATGTTCTCCTAATTATGCGTGTGACCATTCAGTTGGTATAAAGGATGAATTATTTTTGATTGGAATTCGTTTACATTGATGTTGAAAAATAATTTGGGATTATTCTAACTACCTTCATTAATTTTGGTTTATCATTGTTTTTTCAATTAAAACACTATTTTTGGGAGCGAGGAGTGAACATAAAAAAGTTATTAGAGAATACAAAGCCAAAATAAATGACTTAGAAATGTAAAAAAATAACCATATATATGCAAGGAAAAAGTGATTTTGTTCAAGTTTAGAAGCACCAAGAAATTCTGATTGTACAACATCGATAACAATATAAGAATTTAGATGTTCATAGGCTATCAGTGTGGATTTAGTTTTCCAGATATTGAAATCAATAATGGTGGCAACTAATAGCAAAATTATGAAATTTTATCATTCGATGTTCGGACAGTACCAATGCAGAAGAATTATTTGGTCTGAGTAATGAAAAACTTTAGGCAGGAATTTTTAATGGGTCACAAATTAGAAATCTGATTTAGGATGGAAATTTTGTCTGAGACTGAGGCTGACTTGTGGTCTTTTTTTGAAGTTGTGAATGAATTCCTGGGCAAAAAGAAAACAAGCAACTAACAGGAACTGGTCGAAGTGATTTTAAGAAACTTTCAAGTTCAAGGAACAAGAATAAGTATCAAAATCTACAACCTGGTTATCCATATGAATTTCCGCTTACATCATGAAATTTCCCGAAAACATTGAGGATGTATACAAAGAAGAAGGAGAATACTGTCACCAAGACATGACGACTTTGGAAGACAGATAGAACGATAGATGGAACGCCCACATGATGGCCAGTTACTGCTAGAGCCTTATGCATGATTGTACTCACAAGTTCACAAAATAATGTTACGTAAGGGAAGCTTCCTCCGGATGAAGTAGAGTACCGTGACCTTAACAGCTTAAGAGTTTGGATTTACGAGACGGTATGTTGGCTTGCTTGAATGATGTATTTTATTTATTTTCTTTGGGTATGAAAATTTATTGGAAATTATATTATAATTTTATCATGTTTCATTAAACAAACTTATGAGAAGTGGATATTACTGGAAAATGCTTTGGCTTTTCTGTATTGAATTTTTAAATAGTAGAATGCTGTGAGTAAATATACATTTACAGTAGAGAACAAAATGACTAGAAAATCTAAGTCTGATGTAACTTTAACTATAAGAAATAATGGAACCTGCCAATATAGGACAATAAGGCAACTAATGTAAATTAAATTATTTGATAATATAGAGTTAGTTCAATCGATATTGAACATGTTTTAGTACTATATACCTATGTATATGACACTTTAACAATTCGGAACAATTAACAAAATCACAAAAATTTCAACAATTTGTGAGTGTGCTTGGCTAGATTACAGTGAAAACAGTACTTTAGGGTATTTCAGTAAACTTTAGCCAGTTCTTGCATTGTCAACATGGCTGATAAATGAGTGACATCATTAGAAGTGGAAAGTTAATTATGAAGTTACGTAATGCGGCTAAGCTCTGGATTGGTGGGATTTCTATGACTGTGGAAAAATGTAGGAGTGTTGTTCACAGCATTCTGGCCTACTATGAGACAACTGGGTCATGTGAAACTAAGAAATCACTTGGAAGGCCAAGAAAAACAAGTGAAAGAGAAGGTGGATGGGTTATGAGGCAAGCCAAAATGGATCGATATGCCACAGCTTTCTTTCTTTAGAGAAAAGCTAATGATAATTAAGGCTTTAGTATTTCAAGACATAATGTCTCCCAAAGACATCAATGAAAACAGTTCGTTTACTGGGTACGTTCCACGAAACCCTTCATATCCGAGAAAAACAGAGAGACTAGATTTAAATTCGCAACTATGCACGTCACATGGTCTGAAGAACTGTGGAAATGGGTTGATTTAGTAATAAATCATAATTTAACTTATTTGATTCTGATAGAAGAATGCTCGTTCGACGCTTACCTAAGGATAGTTTCCTCAAGGCACTATAAGTAGTGTTAAATTCGAAGGAGGAAGTGTCATGGTTGTTCGTATCATTTTAGCAACGGGTAAAAGGGCCTCTTGTTAAGCTACATAGGAGTATAAATACATCAGTATATAAAGAATTACTTAAGAACCATGTTTTACCTAGCCTGAAAACTGATATTAATGAGCCAGCCGTATTTGTATAGGATAGAACTCTGTGTAACACAGCAAAATCTGTTATTACATTTCTATCTGTCGAGAATGTCACTGTGATGGAATGGCCTGTTCAGTGCCTTGACATAAATTTTATAGAGAATATATGGAAAATATTGAATGAAAAATCTAAGACAAAGAATCCAAGGAATGTCAATGAATTATGGAAAATTTTGATAGACAAATGAAAGAAAATATCTGTCGATGATAGCAAGACTTCAATATACTCCTGTAGTAAAAGATGTTATGCTGTTATTGAAAGTAAAGAACCACATACCAAGTACTAATAAATGTGTAGGCAAATTTCTATTTTGACGTCATATCAATAAAATTAATGTGATTTCGTCAATTGTTCTGATCATTATGATCACATATTTTTATCGAGTGTTATATACATAGTACTATAACGTATTCAATATTGATTAAATGTGCACTAGATTCTCAAATGATTTATTCTACATTGATTACCTTATTGTCCTATATTGACAGGTTCCATTATGTCCTGTAGTAAAATTATATCAGATTTAGACTTTTTTTATCCTCGTTTTCTTTTTACTCCCTACTGTGAAATACTCATATAGATACGAAAACGTCAATGAAAGTGGTACATTTCTTCTACACCTATGTTCCTAAGTAATAGCCTAAATTGCATCATAAATGTGGGTTTGCTGAAATATTCATGTACGAGTAACACTGTTATCTAATTAGCATCATTGTGTACGGATTCACACTCATGAAAAATGCATACCAGCAATATCTCTAAAAATTGAACCAACTAGATAGACCCAATATGATTTTGTAATTGAGGTCCAAAATAAGGGGCTGCTTTAAGATAACGAGATTTTAAATGTTCCCAAAAATAGTTACACCTTATAGGCCAGAAATTTGTTGTTGCCTGCGTTGACGAAAACGTTCTATACTCGTGAAAAAACACGTATGATCCTTTTAGGAACAACTGTATCTCCAGAATAATGGGATGCTTTAAGAGAAAGAGATTTTAAATATTTGCTGATATGAATTCTGTGATCCTTTACCCATGAACTGAACCTAATATTATTAATTCGAATTGCACGGATGTGGAAAATCCAGTGTAGGAACATAGGCAATATCATATCAAGACATGGTACTAATTCAAGAATGTGGTTTGAGTCTTCTACGTGCGACTTTTCAAGTCAGTTGGCGTACACTATGTGTCGTTG
This sequence comes from Trinorchestia longiramus, assembly GCA_006783055.1. Taxonomy (NCBI): domain Eukaryota; kingdom Metazoa; phylum Arthropoda; class Malacostraca; order Amphipoda; family Talitridae; genus Trinorchestia; species Trinorchestia longiramus. Next base: position 521,008 of record VCRD01000024.1, read on the forward strand.
TGGCCGATCATATTGATTAGTGATTAATAATTGAGTGAAATTATGGGACTACATATGACTATTTTAGTTAAACTCTCACTATGTATTTCTTGTTAGATAAACTCTTATTATATACATCGTAAAAAAAACTTTGCTGGTCCTAATTGTAGTTTCCGAGATTTAAATTATAAAAAACTAAATTTAAGACCCCCTTACTTTTGCAAAACACTTAGCGCAAGTATTTGGAATCATCAATGCCTTATATTTTTCGTATAGTTGTCATAATACATTACACAACTACTCACTGAATACATAACAGGAAGTATTGCTTCTGGTAAGGTACATATTAGTCTCAGCACAAGTTGCTCCTATTGCAATTAACTACTGAATTTCGTAGACAAAATGTAAGACCACAATTGTTTTCAGGGTTTTTATATCTTGGTTTAGGAGACATATTTTTTATAAATATTGTTTAAGTGTCCAATATTACCCATACTTAAATACATGGATACATTGTCATTGAATAGTGCTTCAGGCCCGCATTGTATAGTGCTTCAGGCCCGCATTGTACAGTGTTTCAGGCCCGCATTGTATAGTGCTTTAGGCCCGCATTGTATAGTGCTTCAGGCCTGCATTGTATAGTGCTTCAGGCCCGCATTGTATAGTGCTTTAGGCCCGCATTGTATAGTGCTTCAGGCCCGCATTGTATAGTGCTTCAGGCCCGCATTGTATAGTGCTTCAGGCCCGCTTCATCAAAGACAATTTGACGGTGCCCATGCAAGTAATATTTTTGGCTTGTGTTCCATGCTGGGCGGACAATGCTTTAATTATCGCCCAATTATTTAGCTGTTTAATTATCGGATTTGTTAATAAATCCAAAAATATATGATGCATCTTATACAAGGTTGATAAATGAACTGCATGGCACTTGGTACACTCCAATAGAGAACGAACAATGAAGAATGAAAATCATGTATGGTGGTTTTGACCGCCTAAGGCTGAATAGCGTGAGGATAGCAGCAAAAGAACTTTAGCTGCACTCATGACGGAAAATTGTATTTGTTAGGAATCAGCATACATAAAATCACCAATGCTAAAATATGTATGAAGATATTTAAGTATAACTACAGAGTTGGGTGAATTAGTATGACATTGTAATATTACTTAATATCGTTTTCATTTCTTTCATTACTAGGCAAACAGCAGCTTAATAACAATCAAGTCATAATTGGCTATAAAATTGTTTAATAATTCATAAGTTCAATATGCCTCTATAGATATTAATCTACCTATACTGGAAATAAGGAGTTGAAAAAATGTTCTTACGCGTTAATCGCAGTATCAAAACTGTTGGGGAAACTAATTTGGCTATTTTCGTGCACATGTGGGCCTGCCGGCAGTGTCGATTTACGCACTGAACTTAAACTGAAAACGGGTAACTAAAAACGTATTATGTTTCTCACTTCCTTTTACGACCGGTTTTCACTCATTACAATGAAAACTCATGATTATTTTATGTCATTTATTTATTAGATATGTTTCCATTGGATGTATAGTATTTCTTTCATCTGCGTAAGCAGAATTTCGATATATCCTGTTGAATAATTATGATGCTCTAATCTTCAGTGCTTACACGTAAAGCGAAGTCATTGTAGTCATGGTCAGACGAAAATAAAAACACTATTTAAGCTTTGTCCCTAAAAAGTGTCAATTTTTACGTCATCGTGTTTTTAATTTTTTTAAGTAAACTCTGATTTATTGTCGACCATTAAAAATCAATTACTACAGGGTGTCTCAAAAAAATGTACTCACCCTTTAACCGTTGCTAACATGCTATCTTCTTTGTGTTGCAAGTGTGAGGTTCGAACCTTTGCGAACATGGTTAAATGTGATTAAAGAATCTTGTTCGCAAAGGTTCGAACCTCACACCTGCAACACAAAGAAGACAGCATGTTAGCAACGGTTAAAGGGTGAGTACATTTTTTTGAGACACCCTGTATATAGGTTTTTAAATAATTATATTAGTATTTCTGCATCAGAGTGCAATATCGTTCTGCTTGATCCTGACGATGACGTGTAACGAAGGAATAGTGCTACTCCAAACTTAAAACGTTGTGTTTCAGGTCACAATCTTGAAATCTATAACGCACACGCCAATAAGAATGCTAATTGAGTTCCTATTCAATGCACGCGTCACTCACTGCTATGATCATTCCCAAACTCCACCTTATCTCTTCACAACTCACTTACCGAACGTCCTCTTAAATTCGCTACACGACAGGGCAACACAGCATCACGTGCAAGCGTCACCGAGACGTTCCATGCGAGGTCTGGTAAGAACTCCGGCATCCTGGAACCTGGAAACTGCGCCGCCTGAGCCCAGGCGCTGTGCTCCCAGTCTGTCTCGTCCGTCCAGCCGACTGGGTATGAAATCACGTTCTTTCAGAGAAAAATGCACTTGATTGGGCAGGCGAACAAGGTCAATAAAAAACTACCCTGACTAGGCTTTTACCATGAAAAAGTACATTCGAAACGTACAATAAATCTCGATACCGATTAGATCATTTTGAATACAAATCAAAAATTCAGCTATGTTTCCTAGGAAACGTCTACCAAGTGTAATGTAACTTTCTTAAGTCTACTCAATTCCGTAGTATAAGCTGAAGCTTGTCTCCACGATAATGTCAGCACTTACTCAGCATGCAACTATGCAATCGACTTGCTGGTATTCAAAGCGCTATTGTCCGTTTCTGCCCACCGAAGGCCTAATGCATAGGAGCATTGCTGCTGAAGCTAGACGGTATTGCTCTTATAAATGTATCAATTTGGCTATTCTCATTTAATGACACTTTTCATTAGATATTTAACTTATGTCTCATGAATATTCAGTCCGTATTTCTTCAACTCAAATCTTCATCTTCTTCAAGATTTTATTTCGATTGAAATCTCCATTATGGATACCCCACTTCGAAACTTTCCTACCATTAATATTGCTGCACTATGTCGCTTGCTCTGAGAGATTTTGGGTCGTCTTGTTAAAACATTCAGCGCCTCAACTTGAAGTTCCTATGGAGTAGTTGCATGAATGCATCAAAAATTCACAGTATGTCACAGAGTTTGTCGCATTTTTGTAACGATATGTTAGTGAAGTTATGAACCGTAACTTTCAGCACTGAATATGCATATGCAAAATTTGAACATGGAGTATAATTTGGTGGAGTGAGGGAGTTGTTTAAATGAATATGAAATCTAGTTTATGATGAACTCAAAACTTCCTTTTCACTGACTAATCTAATGGTAATACATCTTCCTTGTCTTGGCATAAGAAAAACGATTGCTAACTGAATCTCTATAAGTTTTAGACGCGCTGATGATAAATTTAAGAAATGTTAATCGCGGTATTTAATTTAATATATATACATATTCAATTTTAATTTAATAAATATACTTTAGAGGCAATGGTAATGTTCCTTGTCCAAAGAACTTCAAAACACACTCATTCCTGTAATATCTACATATACAGAGTGGCCCATAAGTAAGATACCTTTTTAAAATTATTATAGCTATAAAACTAAAAATGGTAAAGAGATTTGGTTAATTCAAAATGAAAAAAGAAATTAAAAAAGTTTAATGTAAATTTATAAATGAAACAATGAAATACGTTTAACCATGGATTACAATATCATTTAAATGACCTCCATTATTAGTCAAACAATGGTATGCTCTTTGCACAGTGCTATTCATTACTTTCCTTAATGTCTCTGGTGAAATGTTGTTGATCTCTTGAATGATGTTTAGTTGGAATTGCAGTAAAGTATCAGGTATTTCATTTTAAACATTTTCCTTTAAGTATCCAAAGAGAAAGAAACCAGGAACACTTAGGTCTGGAGATCGAGGCGCCACAGTACGTAAATCACCAAACGAGAAATTATTCTGTTTGGAAAAATTGTTTTTAACATTTTTAATGTTACAGTTAAATTGAATGTCTCCTAGTTGACATTTTTGGCCGATCAGCAACACTCGTTGCAACAAGCTGAATTGAAGCACCAGTTCGTATGGTCCGTGGCCGGCCACAACCTTATCTGCCTGCTGTTTTCCCAGTTTCTCTAAATTTCAATACCAGTTTTTTCACGCACTTCTTCGAAGTTTTTTTTTCAATATCATCAATATTCATGTAATTCCTCCGAACTGAAGTAATCGAACAATTACATCGGATTTGAAGTTCCACTATTTTTGCACGTTGTTCCATTGCGTAGCGATGAATTTATTGGGCAATATGTTGTGATTGTCAGTAGACTTGGTAAAAAACTTGAAAATCTTCTCATTGATTCGGAACTAACCAAATATCTTCACTATTTGTAGTTTTATAGCTATAATTGTTTTAAAAAGGTACCTTACTTATGGATCACACACACACGCACACACACCATCTCTCTCTCTCTCTCTCTCTCTCT